>CM040243.1:26000848-26575054 GCA_022545495.1 Chrysanthemum lavandulifolium
GACATTTGGTGAAGGGCATAAAGAAAGGTAAAGAAAAGGTCTCCGACACACAGTTGGGGAAAGATACCACACCAGTCGAAGCTCTAATCCTCATGGTTCACAGGGATGATTCTGGGTTAAAGAGAAAATCAGCAGAGAAAGGATTATGCGGGGTAGAAGATGTTACGCTCCCTTTGATCACTGGTAGGGTTCTCTCAAATGACCCCGTGGTCATCAATGTCTTAATTTCCAACAGGGAAGTCAGATTGCGAAAGCTCCTGCGAAGTCATCTATGAGCATTGTTTTCTGAAGCTCAAGCCTTCGATTAGGTCGAAGAGAGTAAACTAAAATGTACCTTTGGTGGGATTCTCAGAGGAGCATTCATGGCCTCTAGGAGAAGTCCCTCTAGAGGTTACAATTGGAGAAAGAAGGCTAAAGGACAGAAACCCTGGTTTTCGCGATCGTAAGGTCTGAATCTCCCTATAACCTGTTAATAGGGAGAACCGCAATGCAGAAAATGGGTAGCGTTGTCTCCACTATACATGCTGCGATCAAATTCCAAACACCCTTCGGTATTGGAACGGTTTTCTCTAGCTAAAACTCAAAGAAGCCTACAGATGTAGGAAAAAGGGCCAAACAAAGTCTTGAAGAGGTTTCGAAGGATATTATCATCTGCACTGATGCCAAAGAACGTATCGTGGTTAATGACCTACATCCTGAACGGTGGTCATTGGAAAGCAGCTCCCTACCACCTTTAAGGTAGAACTGGAAAAGTTACTAAGGGCTAATATGGATGTTTTTGCATGGACTTACTCTGACACGACGGGGGTCCCCAGAACCCTCATAATAGATGGAAAGCCCTTTGGCACTAAGCACAAGCTTAACGAGTTCAAGCACATTGAACCTATCAAGCGAGCGTCAAGCCTTGCGCCGAAAGGAATGCAGCAGATGGAAGGAGTGGATGAACTCGTAGCAGCAGTATACTCGTGGAAGTGAAGTATCAAATGTGGGTTGCCAATCCGTGGATGGTAAAGAAGCATGATGGAGGGTGGCGAATGTGTAGACTTCACCGACATCAACAAAGCCTATCGGAAGGATGTTATCCTCTACCGTAAATTGATTGGAAGGTGGAATCCTTGTCGTGGTTTCGATTGAAATGCTTTCGATGCTTACAAAGGTTACCACCGATACGATGGCGTAAGAGGACTAAGAGAAAATAGCCTTTTTATAGGGAAAGGCATGCATTGCTACAAAAGATGTCATTCGTCTCAAGAATGCGTGTGTTACCTACCAAAGGCTAGTGGACAAAGTCTTCAACAAGAAAATAGGTAGGAACCTCGAATCATATGTAGATGACATGGTCATCAAAAGCAGAACGAAGGAGGATATTCTCTCCGACATAAAAGAAACCTGCGATCAACTTCGCGCCATCAACATGAAGTTAAACCCCAAGAAGTGTTCTTTTGGCATGGAGGAAGGACAATTCTTGGGGCACCTGATCACAAAGCATGGTATCAAAGCCAACCCTTCGAAGGTCAAATCCATAACAGACTTGCAGGCTCCTAAGTCTCTAAAGGATGTGCAAAGTTTGAACGAAAAGCTAGCGCCTCACAGATTCCTATCGAAAGGTGCGATGCATCCTTGTCATTCTTCAAGACACTAAAAGGATGCACGGATAAAAAGACGTTTCAATGGAGCATGGATGCAGAAGCTGCCTTTCAAAAGCTCAAGGAGTTCATGGCGATTCTACCCACACTTACCGCCCCAATCAAAGGTGAAGTGTTATTTATGTACATCGCAGCCTCCTTCGAAAGCATCAGTGTTGTTTTGTTAGCGGAAAGGGAAAAGAAACAAATCCCTATCTACTTTGTTAGTAGGGTTCTACAGGGAGCTGAGCTAAATTACCCATAGTTGAAAAAGTTAATCCTAGCTTTGGTTCATGCTGTGAGGCGCCTTCGAAGGTACTTCCAGGCTGACCCCATAACCATGCTCACTAACAAGCCAATAAAGCAGATACTTGATGAGTGTCTAAATACTCATCATTTTTGTATAATCTAAACTGCAAAATCATCTGAAAACACTCAGAAACACATCAAAATGATCAAAATATCACAAATCGTGTTTTATGTGTTTTAAATGCAAAATATCAAAATCGATGAAAATGTATCAAGTTTGCAAAATTGGCGCTTTAGTCCCCAAGTTTTAAAAGTTGTCAAATCTAGTCCTCGAATTCAAAATGTGGAATTGTATCATTCAAGGTCCTTGAAGTATTCTAAGTTATCAAAATGATCCTTGAATGATTCTTTGGTCAATTGGCAAGAAAGGTCCCTAAACTTTGAAAATTTGCAAAATGGTCCTCGATTTCTAAAATGGGATTTAATGCAAAAAAAGGGTCCTTGCACTATCAATGTTTGTCATTTTGGTCCTTGTTATAAGTCCGAAAGTTGGCATTTTCATCCTCATGTTTGATAATTTACATTTTTGGTCCTTGTGCTTATTCTAAACCAAACGGACACCATTTTTAATATAAAGCCCAAATCCAATCCATGGCCCAACATATCCAAGCCCAAACAGTTGACCCTTGCACCCCTTGACCTCGAGCTAGGTCAAACCAAATAGACCCCGCTAATACCCTCGATGCCACCAATATACAATTGCGACCAACCCCTTTTTTATTAATACAACGGTCATATAAGTCAAACCCAGCCTGCTCCTCTCCTCACGTAAAGAGCCAATCCGTAAACCATGGTGGTTTCCATGATTTGCTCCATTCCCCTCCTTACCTTGTCCCCTCCACCTCCACTAAAACCAAAATCTTTAATTGACTCAAACCCACTCCATTTATTAAAAAAACCGCTCAAAGAAGAAATTGAGCCAAATCTACAAGTGGACGATTATGATGATTTTGTGCAATCCAATGGCTGGAAATTAGTGGGAAAGATTCGTAGATATCAAAGGGGTCCAAAAGTCTATAAAAGGAGGTGGGAAGCATTGTATGAAGATATCTAGAATATTTTAGTTTTACTTAATGTCGCTTTAGCTTAAACTCTATCTTCAAGTATGTTTTAAATTAAAAGCTTTGTATGTCAAGTATTCAATGTGTAATAAATCTTTGAAGTCATCAATTTCGTTTCAATTCAAGTTTCCAGCTTATGCAATTTACCTTTCAAAATCTCATATGATTCAAATGTTGATTTTAGTTGTTGTTTGGACTAAAATAGCTCGTAAGCTCCTAGATAGCTTCTAAAAGCTATTAGATATCATAAAATTCAGTTTAGAAGTAAAACATAAAATTACCAAAATACCAATTAATTAGTGAAAATCAAAAATCATATGGAAATGGTGTTCACAATGGAGCAGGTAAATTTTGATGGCCTTGGGTTAGTGGCTTAGTGGTAAGCCCATAGGAGTGATCTTGGCCTTTGGTTCTCGGCCATTGATAGCTATTTGTAAGCATTTTGATCCATTTGGCATTTTACCGTATAAGTGTTCATTAGTTTTAATCTGTGTTTTCATATTTATTAGTTTTAGTTAAGTGTAGTTAAAGATTAAAATCGCTTGTTTGTTCTTTTAAATTAATAGTTGCTAAAATCTCATTTTGATGCTTAAATTAGTATAATCATCTTTCTTGTGTTTCATGTTGTTAGTATTGTTGTTTCATGTTTACTTAGTCTTGTTTAATGATTATATAAGGTCCGCAATCGCTTCATGGTTTAAATCGTGTTTTGTTTCGAAAATCACCAAATCAGCTTATATAAGGTCCTGCTTTGGTTTAACTTGTTCAACTCGTGTCGAGGTTGTAATTCGCTTCTTGTTATTGTTTTATATCACACTTGGTTCTAATAACTCAAGCAAGTCATAAAACCATCCTTGTTTCATCCATAGTAAAATCACCTTTGATCACACCTAGATAGTTCATCGTTAGGATTTTGAATACAAATCTCATCAAAGTAGCTTAGAATCATAACCTAGCTTCAATCAATTTTAATATAGCTTAGTATAACATAATCGATAAGTAGAATTGATTCAAAGTTCACATTAGTCAACTTATCCGTGATTCTCATTGAATTGCAATTGAATCATCAAGTGTTATTTGTTGATTCTGTTGATTCATTATTTTGGCTTCACGATATGCTTCTCACGATCCGTTTGAAGTTTGTCAATTAACTTTTGATTCTCATTGATGTAGAAGTTTAGATTCACGACTTGTTTGTTGTTGCTAAATGCTATTTCATTTCGCTAATTCAAGATTTTAGATTCTCTTGAATCTACCGATTCTCGTCAAGTGCTTATTGTAGTTTAATAGTCTGCTTTTACATTCTTTCGCTTATTTCAAGATGCTTGAGTTGTCCTCACTTAAATTTTCAATCCTAATATTTTCTCGATCACTATCATTAGTGATCAATCTATCGTCTCGATCAAGTGTTTGCACACCATTGAGTCTCCGTGGGACATAACGACCGGAATCCACCGTATTCTCCGTGACTTCATTGTATTTGTGTTTTAAGCGCTTTAAGCTTCTACGGTATGCCATTCACAAGTGGCGTGCTTGTGTGAGGTAGCTTGACTGCTTTTAGCACGATCAAAATTTTACGCCACGCCGGGAGGCTTTAGCGTGTGTTTAGCCATTTTCGCATCCATTGTTGCACATACCCACCATTTGTAAAAAGATTTTGTAAAGTTATAAAAGAATCAAAAAGTTCATTAGCACTTTTCCTAAAGTGTTAAAACTCCAAAAAATATAAAACAACAAAACAATCGAACGTTTTCTATTTTGTATTCTCTTTAAGGTGATTCTTAAAGAGATACGATTTGGTTAAACGGACGATAACAAAAATATTGTCCAAAAGTTTTTAAACCCATCTCGCACAAATCTTACCTACGCCTTTTCGGTGGTACTTAATTTATACATAAAATCAACCATCAGAAATCAAGGCAAAGGCACTACCTAACTGGGGTGCGACCATAATAAGTTCCCTAACATCGATTTAAAACTTGCCTTTGTGTCACTTGTGATTTGGTGTACCTTTTCAAAGAAGCCATTTCATTTGTGATTATTGGTTAAGTTCACTTGTGTTTTGCCTCATTTGTTTTGAAAATTGATTTTTATACATAGTGCATGCGCACTCATTCTTCCGCTCTACAAGTCCACTTTCGAACTTGGAAACATTCCTCGAGACGAGAGGACGCTCGGCTCCTTCACCGGATCGAGGAACGCCTACCACCACCACCTCCGTCGAAATGGCGAAGACAAACCCATGAATGAGCTTCTCCAAGCACCCATCGAGGGTTACGGAGATGCTATTGTTGTTCCAAACCATCGTGGTCGACACTTTCGAAGCTCAAAACCGGTTACTTAATCTAGTAACCCAAAGCCAATTCTATGGTTTTGAGCGGATGATCCTCATGCACACATTCGATGGTTTAACAAGATAACATCTACCATCAAGTACAAGAATGTCCCACATGAAGCTATCAAGCTTCTTCTGCTCCCATTTTCTGTAGGACAAGCCCGAATTGGCTTCGAGAAACAACCCCTCGCTCTATAGATACATGGGAAGATCCGTCACCAAGTTCGTTAATCTAGTTCTATCCTCCATCCCGAACCACAAGTCTTAAGAATGAGATAATGAAATTTTCTCGAGATTTGATGAATCATTCGGGAGGCATGGGATCGTTATAAAGAGTTGCTTCAAGTGTCCGTGATCGTGTTTTACCGACTTAATGCAAATGGATACTTTCTACAATGGTCTCAATCGGACCAATCAAGACTCTTTGAATGCCTCCGGAGGTAATTTCTTGAGCAAGACCACCAAAGAGGCCTTGCACTCATTGAGAACAAATCTCGTGTCCGTCCTTTCGTAGCTAAGACATATCGCCTAATGTCGACCTTCCTCTTCTTCATCTTCCGTGAGTACATCTAGCACCGATGCTAAGATTGACAAACTCACGTAAATTGTTCGAGCTTTGGTTCTTGCTAACTGAAGAAAGTCTCCTTCACTCGACACCAACACATGCTAAAGTGAAGAAAGTCGAGAGTTGTGTTACTTGTGGTGGTCCTCATGCTTACTACAATTGTACCGCCACCGATGGTAGTCCTTTGAGGCCAATGCTCTAGCCGGTAGTTCACAAAGAAGGAGGTACTCAATACCGCCCTCAAATGAACCACACTACCGCGTTAACACTAATCGTGCACCACCCGGTTTTAACCAAAATCACAACATGCAAACCGAATCGAACCAACCAAGAATGAACCAAGGTTATCAAAACCAAGGTAATTTCTATCCTGGACCCAATCAAGGTTTCCAACATCAAGGAACCTTCATCAAAACAATTTCAATCGAGGAATCATTTTCATGGGAATATGAATCCTAATCAAGGGAATTTTGGCTATAATCAAAACATACGGCCTCAAATTGTCCCTCCAGCCTCCTCCCGTCATTACTCCTCCAGACCATCATCCGATGAGTTATCAAGCGCTTTATGAAATCCCAAGATGAAATGAACAGTTGTTGGTCACCGATTGTCGATCTTAAGAAGTCTTTAAATGATCAACCCGGGCTCGTGAAAACTTCCGAGCAACACGATCGCTAACCCGAGGGGCGATGCTAAGGCGATCACAACCGTAAGTGGTGTTTCATACACCGGACCCGCTGCTCCTACTACTCTTCTTCTTCTTCTCTCCCTAAGGTAGTGGCCGTGAACCTCCGACATACAATGGACCCACGACTCCAATGCCTCCTCCGTGGCAATGAGTCAAGTTACCAAGGAAACAACGGACAAGGTGCATTATTCTAGCCCACGGCATCAAGACACGTCCAACCTTCTGTAGTCCAACCTCAGTGGTCCAAACCCAAGTCAAGTCAAGGAGTTGTTTTGAACCTCCCGTAGCTCCTGCTGAGAATCGAATCCAAATCTTCTATTCCTTACCCATCACGCTTGAATGAGCAAAAGCTCCGTGAAAAGCTAGTCATCAAATGGATAAATTTTTCCAAATTTTCCAAGAGTTACACTTTGACATAAGCTTTATGGATGCTATCATGTTGATGCCCAAGTTTGCATCGACTCTCAAACACATGTTAAGCAATAAGGAAAAGTCATTTGAAATGGCTAAGACTCCTCTTAACGAGAACTCGCCTGCAGCTTATCCCAAGAAGCTTCAGAAAAACTTGGAGATCCCGGGAAATTTCTCTTACCTTGTGTATTCCTGTGGATGGTTGAATGCTTTGCCCTAGCAGATCTTGGTGCAAGCATAAACCTTATGCCTTATTCAAGGTGGAAGAAACTTTCTTCCGGAACTTACTCCTACATGCATGACTCTCGAGCTTGCGATCGTTTCCATATCCCGTCCTCTTGGCATTGCCGAGGACGATTTGTGAAAGTAGGAAAGTTCCATTTTCCACCGACCGTGGTTGTTGATTTTGATGTCGATCATCGGGTTCCTCTCATTGTTGGTCGAGGATTCCCGAGAACGGGCCGTGTTCTCACCGATGTATTTAAGCAGAAATCACATTGCGTGTTGGTAATGAAGTCGTCACCTTCAACCTTGACCAAACTTCAAGTACTCCGCAAATTATGATTCGAGTCGGTTAACCGAATAGATATCATCGATGTTGCTTCCGACGAGTACTCTCAAGAAGTTCTTGGTTATTCTCATAATTCGTGAGTGGGATTCCACCACATCTTCTCACCTATCATAGCCAATTTACTCCTTCTCTCACCCGCTTGAGGGAAGCGACTTCATCTTAGATGAGATTGAAGCATACTTGGCTAGTGATTCTGCTCCTTGGGAAATTGATCACGCCCTATTGATATTGAGGGGACATACTCTTATTGAGAAGTTGCTTAATGGTGATTCATCATCAACTCTTCCCTATAGTGATTCAATCCCGCATGAGATTAATCGAAATGAGATTAATCAAGGGAGATATTCTTCACGTGTTGTCAACCGACACTTCTCCTCTCTCCTCCCATCAAACTTCATAACAAGGAAGTCAAGTCGCTTGAGAAAATCAAGAATTTCCGAGGTTGAGCTTAAGGACTTACCTCCTCATCTCGAGTATGCATTCCTTGAGGGTGATGATAAATTACCCGTCATTATTGCTCGAGATTTGAGTAAAGATGAAAAGTCGCTCTCATAAAAATCTTGAAGTCACACAAGCAAGCAATTGCTTGGAAACCTCCGACATCAAAGGTATAAACCCGAGTTTTGTACTCATAAAATCTTGATGGAGGATGACTTTAAACCAATAGCTCAACATCGAGACGAGTGAATCCAAAAATCCATGATGTTATTAAACAAGAGGTTATCAAACTTTGATGCAGGATTGATTTACCCGATCTCGATACCCTTGGGTCACCCAATTCATTGTGTTCAAAAGGGCGGCATTATCGTTATCACAATGAAGATAACGAGTTAATTCCAACTCGTCTCGTTACGGATGGCGTGTGTGTATTGACTATCGTAAGTTAAATGACGCCACCAGTAAAGTCCATTTTCCTCTACCCTTCATGGACCGATGCTTGAGAGATTAGGTGGAATGAGTACTATTGTTTCCTCGATGGTTTCTCGGGTTACTTTCGATCCCCATTGATCCAAATGATCAAGAGAAACCACATTCACCGCCCATACGGAACTTTTGCCTACAAACGTATGCCTTTTGGCTTATGTAATGCTCCCGCACGCTCCAACGATGTATGATGGACATTTTCCACGACATGATCGGGAAACGATGGAGGTGTTTATGGATGACTTCTCGGTCATTGGGGATTCGTTTCAAACATGTCTCTCCCATTTAGATAAAATGCTTCAAAGGTGTAAAGACACCAATCTTTGTCTAAACCGGGAGAAAAGCCACTTTATGGTCAAAGAAGGCATAGTCCTCGCCATAAGATTTCAAAGAACGGATTGAGGTAGATAGAGCAAAAGTCGACGTTATTGCTAAATTACCTCATCCTACTACCGCCAAAGGTATTAGGAGCTTTTAGGTCATGCCGGTTTCTATCGAGATTCATACAAGATTTTTCCAAAATCGCCCTACCTATGACCCATCTTCTTGAAAAGGATGTTCCTTTTATCTTCTCACCGAGTGCATGAAGCTTTTGAAACATTGAAGAAAAAGCTTCATCAAGCACCCATTCTCGCTGTTCCCGATCGATTTACCCTTTGAGCTCATGTGCGATGCAAGTGATTTTGCTATCGGTGCAATCCTAGGGCAACGAAGAAATAAGCATTTTCACCTATTCACTACGCAAGTAAGACTATGATCAAGCTCAAACTCATTACACCACCACATAAAAGAGCTATTAGTCGTGGTGTATGCATTTGAGAAGTTTCGGCCGACTTGATCTTGACCAAATGCGAGTGTATACGGATCACTCTATTTAAATATCTCTTTGCAAAACAAGATGCAAAGCCGAGATTGCTTCGCTGGATTCTCCTCCTCCGTGAATTTGATATCATTATACGTGATAAAAAGGAGCCGAGAATCTAGTCACGATCATCTCGTCTGATTAGAAAACCTCACCAAGATGTTTTCGAGAAAAGGAAATTAATGAAACATTTCCTCTCGAGACACTCAATGCGGTTTCTTTTCGTGGAAATTCTACCACCCCATGGTTTGTCGACCGCAAATTACCATGCGGGTAACTTCATGTGAGAGGATGTCGACCCAACGTAAGAACAAATTCTTCAAAGATGTTAAACATTATTTCGGGACGACCCTTTCTTGTTCAAAATCATGCGGATCAAGTCATCCGACGGTGTGTTTATGGACGAAGTTATTGACATTCTCACAGCTTGCCATGATGGACCCACCGGGGCCATCATAGTCCAAACTACACCGCCAAAAGGTGTTTGATTCCGGTTCTATTGGCCCACAATCTATAAGGATGCCCACGATTTTGTCAAAACCGTGACGCTTGTCAACGCTATGGTAATATCTCTCAAAGGAATGAAATGCCACAAAATGCCAATCAAGTTTGTGAGATATTTGACATATGGGGTATTGATTTTACGGGCCATTTCCATCTTCTCGTGGTAACAAGTACATACTCGTGGTCGTTGACTATTTGTCAAAATGGGTCAAGCGAAAGCTTTACCCACCAATGATGCCCGAGTTGTTGTGAAATTTTGAAATCTCGCTTGCCGTGTTTGGAACCCGAGAGCGATAATCGCGATCGTGGTACACATTTTTGTAATGACCAATTTGATCGTGTCATGCAAAAGTATGGTGTTACCCACCGCTCTCTATCGCATACCACCCCAAACAAGTGGGCGGTGGAAGTTTCAAACCGTGGTCTTAAAAGGATTCTTGAAAGGACAAGAGGCTAAAATCGTGCATCCCGGTCGGATAAGCTTGATGACGCACTGGCCTTCCAGACAATTTTACAAAACACCCATCGGTGTACTCCATACAAGCTAGTGTACGGAAAGGCATGTCATCTTCCGATTGAGTTAGAGCACAAGGCTTATGGGCCTTAAAGCATGCAAACTTTGATATACGAGATACCGGTGATCATAGAAAAGTTCAAATGAATGAACTAAATAAACTTCGTGATCAAGCTTATGAGAACTCTTTGATCTACAAGCAAAGACAAAGAAGATTCATGACTCCAAGATCAAGAACCGCTTTCAACGTTGGTGATCGAGTCCTTCTTTTCAATTCAAGATTGAAGATTTTCTCGAAAGCTTAAGTCCCTACCGGTCCGTCCATTTACCATTGCTAAGGTTTATCCTTATGGTACCGTTGAGTTATCTCAACCCGATGGTCCTAATTTTAAAGTGAATGGTCATCGAGTGAAGCATTACTTTGGAGAGGACATTCCCCCGTGGTTGTCCCGAATTTACAAACTTTCCCATGAACCAATGAATGCGGGATCGAGTCCACTAGTGACTCGGAAATCAAAACATTAGCACATCGCACCATATGGGTTTTCACCCATAATTCGCCTTCTTACCCCTTTCTACCACCCTAGTGTGGGGAGTTTCCACACCGTTGTATATTCTCATTCTTTCAAAAAAAAAAAAAAAAAAAAAAAAAAAATCTTCTAAATAAGCGCCGTAATATTTCCCTTTACGTTTTTGTTTCGCATAACCGCTGTACTTTGAATATTGAGGGCAATATTCATTTCTATGTGTGAGGGGAATTCTCACTAATTTCATATATTATCTACCCAATTCCCTGCTTTTGGCCAAAATTTTTTTTTAGTAAGTGTTTTACACTTACTCATCTTGGTTATCATCCGCCATGTTTGATAAACTAAAGGATTGGCTAATCCAGAGCAAACGGCTCTTGGTAAAGATTTCAAACCGCTTATATGGCTTGCAATTTGCCCAAAATTGTATGGTTTTCACCACCATATCCTAAAAAGTGAAGAGTTGGCAGCCCGCAAGGTTATGGCTTGTGGTAAAGGCAAAGGAAAATCCATAATTGGTAATCGACTCACCAAAGATAATATTGATAATTTATCTAAGAGTTGGCTAGTCCGTATGGTACGGCTTCGTAAAGACACATCAAACTGTTATATGGTTTATGATTCGCCAATAAATCATTTGGTTATCGTTGTACCAAGGTTCTTACTTGAATCAAAACAATTGGCTACTCCGTAGTGATGGCTTTGGTAAAGAGTTTTTCAAATCCATCAAGTTTTTCAAATCATTGCTAGGACTAGCAATATCTCAACATGTGGGGATTGATGAGTGTCTAAATACTCATCATTTTGTATAATCTAAACCGCAAAATCATCTCGAAAACACTCGAAACACATCAAAATGATCAAAATATCACAAATCAGTGTTTTATGTGTTTTAAATGCAAAATATCAAAATCGATGAAAATGTATCAAGTTTGCAAAATTGGCGCTTTAGTCCCCAAGTTTTAAAAGTTGTCAAATCTAGTCCTCGAATTCAAAAATGTGGAATTGTATCATTCAAGGTCCTTGAAGTATTCTAAGTTATCAAAATGATCCTTGAATGATTCTTTGGTCAATTGGCAAGAAAGGTCCCTAAACTTTGAAAATTTGCAAAATGGTCCTCGATTTCTAAAATGGGATTTAATGCAAAAAAAATGGTCCTTGCACTATCAATGTTTTTCATTTTGGTCCTTGTTATAAGTCCGAAAAGTTGGCATTTTCAGTCCTCATGTTTGGATAATTTACATTTTTGGTCCTTGTGCTTATTCTAAACCAAACGGACACCATTTTTAATATAAAGCCCAAATCCAATCCATGGCCCAACATATCCAAGCCCAAACAGTTGACCCTTGCACCCCCCTTGACCCTTGAGCTAGGTCAAAACCAAATAGACCCCTGCCAATACCCCTTGATGCCAGTCCAATATACAATTGTGACCAACCCCCTTTTTTTTATTAATACAACGGTCATATAAGTCAAACCCACTCCTGCTCCTCTCCTCACGTAAAGAGCGCCAATCCAGAAACCATGGTGGTTTCCATGATTTGCTCCATTCCCCCCTCCTTACCTTGTCCCCCTCCACCTCCACTAAAACCAAAAATCTTTAATTGACTCAAACCCACTCCATTTATTAAAAAAAACCTGCTCAAAGAAGAAATTGGAGCCAAATCTACAAGTGGACGATTATGATGATTTTGTGCAATCCAATGGCTGGAAATTAGTGGGAAAGATTCAGAGATATCAAAGGGGTCCAAAAAGTCTATAAAAAGGAGGTGGGAAGCATTGTATGAAGATATCTAGAATATTTTAGTTTTACTAAATGTCGTTTTAGCTTAAACTCTATCTTCAGTGTATGTTTTAAATTAAAAGCTTTGTATGTCAAGTATTCAATGTGTAATAAATCTTTTGAAGTCATCAATTTCAGTTTCAATTCAAGTTTCAGGTTTATGCAATTTACCTTTCAAAATCTCATATGATTCAAATGTTGATTTTAGTTGTTGTTTGGACTAAAATAGCTCAGGTAAGCTCCTAGATAGCTTCTAAAAGCTATTAGATATCATAAAATTCAGTTTAGAAGTAAAAACATAAAATTACCAAAAATACCAATTAATTAGTGAAAAATCAAAAATCATATGGAAATGGTGTTCACAGCTGGAGCAGGGTAAATTTTGGATGGCCTTGGGTTAGTGGCTTAGTGGTAAGCCTATAGGAGTGATCTTGGCCTTTGGTTCTTAGTTTTCAGTTGGATAGCTATTTGTAAGCATTTTGATCCATTTTGGCATTTTACTGTACAAGTGTTCATTAGTTTTAATCTCGTGTTTTCATATTTATTAGTTTTAGTTAAGTGTAGTTAAAGATTAAAATCGCTTGTTTGTTCTTTTAAATTAATAGTTGCTAAAATCTCATTTTGATGCTTAAATTAGTATAATCATCTTTCTTGTGTTTCATGTTGTTAGTATTGTTGTTTCATGTTTACTTAGTCTTGTTTAATGATTATATAAGGTCCGCAATCGCTTCATGGTTTAAATCGTGTTTTGTTTCGAAAATCACCAAATCAGCTTATATAAGGTCCATTTGGTTTAACTTTTTTTGGTGCAATGGTGAAATTATATTAATCTTCCAAATGTTTTACAACATAAGATATCAGAATCTGTTTTGGACAGCTCCCACAACAGATGCAATACGTCAAAACATACATCCATCCAATATCTGATATTACTACATGTATCAGACATCTCTCTACATATTCAAAACAGAGCAGATTCTTCTTGGGTACTTCCATACATCAGAAACATAATTCACCATGTCAATGCACCATACCATCTAGTTACATTTCCACCACTCCTTCCCACTAAGCTCACTCAACCGCAACCACAAAGGAATGCGAGTAGGAAAGGAGAGTGGCATCACTAGAACCCTTAACCCTTCCACTCAAGGGCTATGCCAAACAACCTACATTTCCATTTCTTGGAATGGCTTCATTGTTTGGGAACGCACTCTTGAGTGAAGACCATCCTTACCTCTCGTGACAATGTATTGGGTGGACCAAGAAGGTCCATCTTTTCGCTTGGTTTAACTTGTTCAACTCGTGTCGAGGTTGTAATTCGCTTCTTGTTATTGTTTTATATCACACTTGGTTCTAATAACTCAAGCAAGTCATAAAACCAGTCCTTGTTTCATCCATAGTCAAAATCACCTTTGATCACACCTAGATAGTTCATCGTTAGGATTTTTGAATACAAATCTCATCAAAGTAGCTTAGAATCTGTTAACCTAGCTTCAATCGCTTTTAATATAGCTTAGTATAACATAATCGATAAGTAGAATTGATTCAAAGTTCACATTAGTCAACTTATCCGTGATTCTCGCTGAATTGCAATTGAATCATCAAGTGTTATTTGTCGATTCTGTTGATTCATTATTTTGGCTTCTGGCGATATGCTTCACGATCCTGTTTGAAGTTTCTTGAATTAACTTTTGATTCTGGCGATGTAGAAGTTTAGATTCTGCCGACTTGTTTGTTGTTGCTAAATGCTATTTCATTTCGCTAATTCAAGATTTTAGATTCGTTGAATCTACCGATTCTATTTCAAGTGCTTATTGTAGTTTAATAGTATGTTTCTTTACATTCTTTCGCTTATTTCAGTATGCTTGAGTTGTCCTCAGCTTAAATTTTCAATCCTAATCTTTTCTGATCACTATCATTAGTGATCAATCTATCGTCTGATCAAGTGTTTGCACACCATTGAGTCTCCGTGGGACATAACGACCCGGGAATCCACTGTATTCTCCAGGACTTCATTGTATTTGTGTTTTAAGCGCTTTAAGCTTCTTACGGTATGCCATTCACAAGTGGCGTGCTTGTGTGAGGTAGCTTGACTGCTTTCAAGATGATCAATACTTTCGCCGTAAAAAATGGAAGGATAGCTAAATGGGCCATTGAGCTAGAGAGCATGAAATTGAGTACAAGGGTAGGAACTCACCAAAGGGCAACATCGCGAGACTTTTTAGCAGAGACACCCTCCGAATCAAGCAGACAACAAAGTTGCTAACAAAATCCTGCGAAGACGGTCAAATGGTGGAAACTTTACACCGATGAGGCCTCCACTCGATGGATCATGTGCGTGGTTGATGCTAGTTAACCCCGAGGAAAGGAGTATACTTATGCACCGCTCAATTTGATACTACTAATAATGAAGGTAATCTGAAGCCTTGCTAGCGTGCCTCCGATCGGCTAAAGACATGGAGAGAAGACTGGCTATTTTTGTTGACTCACAACTAGTGGCTAACCACTCAAGGGCTCCTACAAAGCAAGGCGACTTGTGATTAGCAAGACTGGATAAAGCCAAGGAGATGCTCAAGGTTTTACTTCATACGACATAGAGCATATTCAAGAAACCAAAACAAAAAGGCAGATGCACTTAGCAACCGGCATCTATGGCATTTGCTCATTTAACTAAGGAGGTTCGGTCAAGTGTTGGCGTAAAGGTCCATCGTCCGAAAGGAGCCGTCGGCGGAATACTAGAGGAGGAGTCAAATTGGATGACTCGATCAAAGAGTAATTAATAAGTGGCATACTTTGGAGGATCGGGCTAGAACGAAGGTCTCGTATCAAAGCACCACAAGACAGATCATGGGAATTACCTATATTGAAGGTCTTTCTTGTTTCCATGGCTCCGTTGTGTCGGACCTAGGCAAGCCTCCAACATAATTCAAGAATTGCACGAAGGGTCTTGCGGTCAGATGCAGGACCTCGCTCCGTTGTTTCTAAGATCATTAGGATATGGTACTATTGGCCTTCGATGCACAAAGATGCGGTGGAAACTATCTAGAAATGCGAAGCTGTCAAATCCATTCAAGAGTCCCAAGGCTACCAAAACAAGATATGACCTCCGTGATATTCGCATGGCCTTCACCAATGGGGATAGACATCGAGGCCCCCACCGATTGCTCCGTGAGGGTATAGTTCTTGGTCGTAGCCATCGATTACTTCACAAAATGGGTCGAATCCAAGCCCTTATCATCAATCACATGGAGGCATATGAAAAAGTTCGTGTGGGAACACATCATTTTCCGGTTCGGAGTACTGTTGTTCCCTATTCAATATTGTAAAACAGTTAAGTATTTAAAAATAAGTTAACAGCGAATCTATGACTGATAAGATGTAAGTAAAACACACTGAATAATTTTTAACATAATATTCTTTATTAGAAATGAATCAAACAAGAATACATTACCCAAGTACTTTCAGAATAGTACATGGGATTGAAATGACAAAGGGTATAACTCCTCACGAAGCTCAAGCTAAATCTGAGCACAACTACAAGTACCCACTGAGCTATCTCAGGGATTAAGTTGTATTTGGAGGAGTGAAAGATGGTCATGCAGATGTGTGTCTTTTACAATTCATAAGCTTAAATCTTTCACTCCATCTCTTATGCTATTTATACAAGTATGAGTTTTAACTCTTTCCTAAGTGACAAACCGACAACTTACAAAAGATAAAATATCGATGTATTTTGTCTCTATTTACAAAGACTATATTAGGTAAGAGACAAGATTGCTTTCCAAAGGTCGGTGATGACACTGGGCCCGATCGTTTACCATTCTGTGGAAAGTTGACTTTGGTTGATAAGGACTTCTTCTTATCTCGATTTAAACTTATCCCGCTCATTCTTGATCTACATATCCTTCGCCTTCTACTTCAATTTGTCTTGATGTTAGTAGTCGGAGAGGAGTTTTAGGATTCGATGAGATATTGTCATCACTTCATCGAATCCACCATCTTCTTCTTGACTCCGCCTTCACCCTTTAAGTTCCGCCCATCGAGTGGAGAGACTTCTTCTTCGCCTCATACTGAGTATCCTGAAGATGGCTCACTGAGAGACTATGCACTCAATGACCTGTCAGTGTTTAACGGTCTAAACATTTGGGGTATTTTCTATTCAAACCTAGATTTAAAGGGTTTGGGTATTTACTAAACCCAACAGTCTCCCCCTATTTGGATATACAAATAGCCTAAGTGTTTGATCAGGGTAAGTGAGCAATTGGCTTCTTCTTACACTGAATGTACTAATGAACATAATAAGGAACACTGAAAATTTTAACAAAACATACATCGTTTATTGATCAAATTACATGGTTCCTAACACTAGTACAAAAGATAAAGGATAATGATATCATTTAAGATGGATCCCCAAAGGCTTCAAGCTTGAATTTCTTTGTGATGTGTGTTTCTTTTCGTGGTGCTCATTTATCTTGGCGTTTAAGTCAGCACAGAACCCGAAGTTTGCTGGTGTCTGAATTTGAGAGGCCACTAGTATGTAGCTTAGCATTGTAGCCACACCTTCCTGATCAATGTCACTCCACATTTGAAATGCTAGGTTTCCATAGACATCTATGAAGAACAGTCCTATTTTAGGCTCTTCTATCACTAGACAGTTGACAAACTTCACCCCTTTAGGTAGCTCCCTATTACATTTGATCCGTCGAACCGTCAAGTTTTCACGCAGTGACCACTTGTGAATGGTCAATCAGAAGAAACTTAAAACAACTTAAGCACAAATGCAATGAAGATCTGGGAGTATAGTGTTTCCTGTCGTTATGTCCCAATGAGCTATGCAATGGATCACCAAACGAAAGTGATCGAGAAATTTGAACGGAAAAGAGTATTTGTGATTATTATAACTAAAGAAAAGCCAACAAATTACAGGGCTTAAATGCAAATTAAAGGAAGTTAAAAGATAAAAATATTAAATAAACGCTATCACTATTTGCAAAATGATGTTTTTGTTTTTATGTTTTTATAAAATCGAACTAAAACTACGCCACGCATAAAGGAAAATGTGAAACTTACACAATATTAATCCTACAAATATGAAAATGATATTTTTACAAACCTAATGATAAAAGAAAATATTTAGAAAAATAAAATTGTTTTTATAACTAATTATCTAATTATTATTAATTAAAAACTATTTTTAACTATTAAATAATAGCCTAAAATACAAGAAAATATGAAACAAAGCTAGAAAAATAAAATTTTGACTTAGAAAAATCTAAAATAACAAAATAGAATTTTCAAAACTATTTTTGTATTTTTCTGAATATTTTTCTATTTTCTATGAATTAAAAACTATTAAAACTAATTAAATTGCTTAAAAATACAAATTTAACTAAGCAAAATCTAGAAAATATTTTTTCTCTTTTATATTTATCTTAACTTAAGAAAATGAAAATTATTTTTGAAGCTTTTCTTAATTAATTGTATTTAAAGCTAATTAAAAAGGCTTAAAAACTAATAAAAATAAGGAAAATTAGCAAACTGAATTGGAAAAATCTGAAAATTTCAAGAAAAGTCTAAATTAATATTCTAAAGCTGAGAAAAATAGAAAAACATGTGCTTATGTGGGGGATTATGCAACTGCTACACCAAATGCTTATAAATAAGCACTTATTTTGAGCAAATAAGCACCAAAAGGTACCAACTGATAACAGAAGCTAAAAACTGCTAAAAGAACTAAAATTCAACAAATCTTAACTGCTTATAACCTCTGGAATGCAAGTTGCAATGGTTTGGCTTGTTTGAGTAAAAGTGCTAATAACAGTTTTGGGTAGGCTACTTTGGGTTTAAGCACAAGCTTTAAAATAAGCTGAAAATGAAAAACAGCAATTGGAACCTAAAGTAGACATGGGTGAGACCTTATAAACCAAATTCCAGACCTAGACAAGCCGACTTGAGCTCGATGCAAGGGTCAGAAGAATCGAGAAAACTCACTTATCTTCGAGAATTGTGAACAGGGACTTAGGGCTTAAAAGAGAAGTCGTTTTGGAGCTTTTAAAAATTTGTAAAATTTCACAAAAATGGTGATAAGCAAGGAGACCATTGAAGTTTTTAAAATGCTAAGTTTCACCGAAATTGACCCAATAATGACTCAATTAAAATCACTCCGATTGAGCCCAAATGACTTTTGCAATTTGACTTTTGAAGACAAATATGAACTTTGACCAAAATGAAATTTGAAACCAATTTTGGCACGATATTGATGAAATATGTTGTAATGAACATCTGCAAGCTAGCTTTATGATTTTTGAACACAAAATAAGTTTTTGGTTTTGCAAATCTCAACAGTTAAGCATTATGACATATTCAAATACAATTTTGACTTTGGGTGTTTTGCGGGCACAAACTAAGACAGATAAGAGTATATTAGAACTAAACAAACCAAAGACAACAAGAGTCTACCACGACTAAACCTTTAAGACAGCTTAGTTCAACAGATCCAAACACCCTATTAACTCATCGATTTGTAATCAATTCTAAGCTACACACCGAACAAGCATAAATTATTGATTACATCGAATGTACTTAACCTAAACACAACTTAATTAAAAGGTTTTAAATACTTACAACTACAAAAGCAGATTGTGCTATGAAACTTGAAATATGACTTACAAATGTCCTTAGCCACAATGGCTTGAAAACAAAGGAACCCGTAACCACTACCTATTCTAAACCAACCCATCGCTTCTAAATCAACCCAATTCCACTCTGAACCAACCCATATCCATTTCACACCATTTTTGCTCCAAGTTGACTTTTGTTGACCAATATCTAAAGATGCTTGAAACTTAAAAGTAAGCTCACAAAAGCTTTGATAAGCTAGTATGAGCTTATAAAAAGTCGATTGAAGCTTATACATGAGAGTTAAGCGAAAGTTTCAACAAGGGCATATAAGTATGAAACTTCAACATAAACTTGGAATTTATACTTGAAATAAGTTGCCATACACTAAAACACTTGAGTTTGATATAAAGAAGTTTGAAAATACAACCGAAAACTAATTAAGACATGATAAGCTAAAATCGACATACATTGTTAAAATAAAACTAAGTACTATCTTTTCTTCCTTCCTCTTGCTCCTTTTATACTCCAATCTCTTTCTCTCACTCTCTATTCAAATCCCAAAAAAATCTTGGCCTTTGATTGCTAAAATAGATTTTGGCCATTGGATGAATTTGGCGCCAAAAGTCGCTTTTAACAAATTTGGGGTTGAGTGTTAGGTTTAAAGGTGCATTAAATGCACCTTGGCTTTGAGTGTGAGGTGGAGGGTAGGATTAGGGGTATGATGATGGAGGAGGGGAAGGTTTGCGGCGTGTGCGGGGGTGATGATGGGAGTGGTATCTCGTGAGTTTGGAGGAAGGAGAGTCAAAGGGTGTTTGGTGGTTTTATTATATTGGAGGGTCCAAAGTTTTAATGATGAGGGTCCAATTTGGCTTATGGCGAGGGGTCAAATGAGATTTTGACAAGGGACCAAGGTGTATAAAAGGTTTAATACTCAAGGACTAATGTTGCAATTTCGAAATACCAAGGACATTTGTCGCTAATTCAAAAGTTGCTCCAAGGACTAAAAGTGACAAGTATCAATAGTTCAAGGACCAAAGTCGACATTTTCAAATTTTTCAAGGACCATTTTGCCAATTTTTAAACTGGAGGACCAAACTTGTAATTTCTCAAAACTTTTGATATTTTTCACCAAAGGACTAAATTTGACAACTTATGATTTTAAAAGGACCTTTGGTGATTTTTCTTTGAAATTATGTGCTCGGGGACTATTTCGACAATTTTGAAACTTGGGGACCGAAACCGCCAATTATGCAAACTTAGCTCATTTTTCATCCGATTTTGAACATTTTGCATCCGAAACATATAAAATGCAATTTTGGAATATTTTCGATATTTTGATGCATTCGAGCATTTTAAACGTTTTGCGATTCAGATTAAACCAAAATGATGAGTATTTACACACTCATCAATCCCCACACTAAACTATTGCTAGTCCCTAGCAATCTTTTGAGAAAAACATAATGGATTTGAATCTCTTTACCAAAAGCCATTACTCGAGTAGCCAAATGTTTCATTCAAGTAAGAACCATGGTACACCGATAACCATGTGATTTTGAGCAAACCACCGACTTTCAACGGATTTGATTTGTCTTTACCGAAGCCGTTTGCTCGGACTAGCCAACTCTTAGATAAATTATCAATATTATCTTTGCCGAGTCGACACCAATTATGGTTTTCCATCGCCTTTACCACAAGCCATAAACTTGCGGGCTAGCCAACTCTTCACTTTTTAGGATATGGTGAGTGAATACCATACAATTTTGGGCAAATTGCAAGTCGTCAACGGATTTGAGATATCTTTACCAAGAGCCGCTTGCTCTGGATTAGCCAATCCTTTTGTTTATTAGACAAGGCGGATTGATAACCAATTGAGTAAGTGTAAAACACTTACTCCAAAAAAATTTTGCCAAAAACGGGAATTAGGCGGTATAATTACATGATAAAATTCGTGAGAATTCCCCACACTTAGAAATGAATATTGCCCTCAATATTCAAAGTACCGCGGTTATGCCGAAACATAGAACGAAAAGGAAATACTACGGCCATTATTTGAAATGATTTTTTTTTTTTTTTTTTTTTAGAAAACTTATATACAACGGGGAAACTCCCCACACTAGGTGGAACACGGGTGAAAACCCATGTTAAGCTCTTTTTTGATTACCGAGTCGCTAGCTTGACTCGACCCCAATTAATTGGTTCATGGGAAGCAAAGTGGAAGAAGCAATCTCCATCGACTTTCATTCAAGATGTTTGGACAAACATTTGAAGCACGTGAAAGTTCCACACCGATGAGATATATTCCGGCTCAAGATAATGGTACATGAAAATGCCGGGATCAAAGATAATGTCTTCATTCAGAAGGAGTGAAGAACCTGGAGAAGCCACGGATAGGTGAAGAAGAGATAGAAAATCATGATAAACATCATGATTAACTCATCATCATCGGAAGGAGAATTCATAATAGCATGAATCTTGTTGGGAATTATGTGAAGTCCGGATTATCTTTGAACTTAATGTCAAGTGTTTCTCTTGAAGTGCAAGTGGATTCTCGCCAAGACTTATTCTCTTCAAGTATAATAGTGATTAGTTTGTTTCATGAAGTGTTTATTCCGTGTTTAGTTTATTTAGTGTGGATATACATGAGCTTTATTAGGAAGTGATTGTGTATATCTTATTTAGTTTTATGATTATCGTTTCTTGGAAAACGGTTTAGCGATATTTTTAGGGTTCCTTGTCTATAAAAGGAACACATTAGAAAGAGTTATGTACCGATTGGAAAAACTCGCTTTAGTTAATATAACGATCCATAGAGGATCAAGAAGTTCTTAGTTATTACTTGTGTTTATATTCACGATAAACATTAGTAGTAGAGATTGTCTTTTATTGTGCTTGTGATTACATAGGCATACATAACGATCCACGAGCTCAAGATCTATTAAGGTCTTTGTTTGTTTCAACAAGTGGTATCGAGCCTCGTGAGAGTCTCTACGATACTAAGGACAAGCTTTTTCTAAACACCCATACAACCATAACAAAATCATCATGCACGGTTCGGATGTTGATCTTGAACTCACCAACAACCAAAACTCCACCCATCTGCAAAGAACTAAGTCTCTAATAGCAATGCTAAATTTCCTTACCTTAAAAGGGAGGAATATGATCTTTGGGCTATGAAGATGCAAAACGGATCTCCAACATTGATTGGAATCTATGGCGGTGTAATTTTGAAGGGAACAGTTTGAAGAGAACTACCACGGATGTCGCCGGTAACATGATTAATGTTCCTCCCAAAGCCGGCCAAGAGTTCTTTGGCGATTCGAGAGAAACAAAGGTCGAACTATTCTTTCGCAAGCTATTCCCGAGGATCACTTGAGTGATTTTCACTTCATGCATGACGCCAAGGATATATGGTTAGCTATTAAGGCGAAGTTCGGAGGAATGAGGAGTCGAGAAGGTCAAGAAGTCCATGCTAAGACAACAGCCAGACTTTCGGATCTACAAGAGGAAGGAATTCACAAGGGCTATGATAAGTTTCACAAGATCTTAAGTCGGTTGAACCAACTACGTGTAAAGCCGGATAATGATGATCAGAACTCTAATTTTACGAGGTCATTACCTCCATCCGGCTACATGTAAGCATAGCTTTAAAAGCTAAAGGTGGTTTGGACATGATGACCTTTGATGAGTCAGATAACAAACTTAAAGCTCTTGAACATGATGTAAGAAGCCCTTTTCGATCATCTTCATCGCTAGTCATACTACATTTGTTGGAGCCTCTACTCCAAAGTCTAGCTATGGTCCAAGCCCATATCCATCTTCATCTTATCTTGCTCCTTCATCAAACTCTCTTCCTAGATCCGGTGGAATTATGGAAGATGTTCTTGGTTCTTTCTTTCTTGATTATGATCCTCGCAGGATCCGCTTATGAGGATTTTGATCGGTGGATCCACTTGAATTTGAAGAGATGAAGTTGAGGTGGCGGTGGCTATGCTTTCCATGGACATCAAGAGTTTTGAGCGAAAAGTTGGAAGAAGGTTTGGATTCAAAGGACGTGATCCGGCAAGGTTTGACAAGAGGAAGGTTAAATGCTTCACACCGCCAGCGGATGGGTCACTTTTCTAGAGAATGCAAAGACAGGAAAGTCGGTGATGAGACAAGATACACTTCTTATCGCCAGATCGAATGAGGCAGAACGTCAAAGGGATCAACCGCTTTGGTCACTCTGGATAGCAATGTGGTTGGAAGCAACATGAGGAGTCCGATAATGATGGTCCCGATAATGTTGGGTTGATTGCTAGTCGTACTTGAGAGGATAGGCATGATCGATTGCCTTGATGGGCATCTCTCGTGTACAAAACTGTTTGTTTGGTTGTAGTGAGCGTTATAATGAACTCAAACAAGCTTATGATATTATGGAACCAAAATATAATGAATGCTATGGAAGTAGAAGCTTATAAATAGGCTTTAAAAACACTAGAAAGACAAAAGGTTTGGTTACGTAAGAATGAAATAGCTTATGGTGAGAAAATAGGTGTTTTAGAAAGAGATCTCGAATGTGCTACAAATGAATTAAAATGGTGCGAGAAGTTAAGAGTGTATGTAGAGTCGAAAATCTAGAGCTTAAGGAGAAACTTAAGGAGGAAATTGCTAGGAATAATGAATGGATGATGAATGGTAATAAATTAGCCGGTCTCATTTATAGTAGTCAAGCTCCCAATTCTATTGTGGCTTTAGGCTTTAAGAAATATGTAGGCTTAGAAGCTAGGGATGACACACGTAAATCTACACCAGCAGCAGCCTAGCTAATTTTGTGAAAGAAGGTGACCTACATGTCAGACGTGGACCAATTAGAGGTGAGCACATGCCCATTGACCTTTCCACTCTTAACGACTTTGATGGATCACACCATCTCGTATGGCAAAAGTCAAGAGACTTGCTGGACCTAATACTTCTACTAATGACTTTGTCTCTTGTGTTAACAAGTGACAAGTCCTCCAAGCAAGTGGTCTACAGAGTGTGATTCAAATGAGAAGTCGACCTTCCCAAGTCTGCCCTTCCCAAGTCTTCACACCGCCGCACCCAAGACTACCAATAAGCATGACAGAGTTCTCGCCAAGGAATGCACTTCCAAGACAGTTGCCTCTCAAGACTTGCTTTTAATTCTTTGCATAATAATCCGTTAAAACAATTCTTTTCATGGTTTTGGTTTGAATGCTTCGCTTGTAAGAATACTTCTTTTGGTTTGAATAAATCTTCTCTTGGAAGAAATGTTTTGTGTGTGGAAGTAAATCTCATTTAATTAAGGATTGTGATTATCATGAGCAAAGAATGAGTAGGTGTGGTGATTCTAGGAATACTAGACCAATGTGGACCAATGTTAATGATATACCACCTTATGTTCCACAAGTCGCTAATTATAATACTTCTTTTCCTTGAGAAGATCATTTGTAAAACCATATGTTCAACCAACAAGTGAATATTTTAAAATGGTTTTGGCCTAGATATGTAAACCCTATGACCGATGGGAGAGGATATCGATATCTGCTTGTCAAGACCTCAAGAAGTTGTTCTTGGAATAAACAGAGACCTAAGTTTCATTGGAAACCCAAGAACAATAGTGGATCTTATTCTTCTACATGGCACAACTCATATGATCCACAAGGTGTTCAAGTCAAGAATGACTTGAGCCTCCATAGTGTACTAATTTCTGTATATTTTTGTTGTTGTTGTAGGATCATCCCTTAAGCATAAAGATGTTGGAATTGTTGGCGATGGTTGTTCTAGAAGTATGTCGTGAAATAGGGACATGATGCATAACTTTATACCCATTGAAGGTGGAGGCAATGTAACCTTTGGAGGAAGTGATGGTCGAATTCTCGAAAAGGGACCATCAAAACACCTCACCGGACTTTGAGAATGTTTATTATGTCAAGGAACTTCAACACTTCAACTGCTTTCGCCTCACAAATTTGTGACACTAAGAACAAAGTGCTCTTCACAGAGGATGAATGTCTTGTCGCCTAAAGACTTCAAACTCCCGTAAGAAACTTCAATATCTTGAAGGTTCCTCAAGTCACAATCAGTATACATTCAACTTAACTAATGTCAAACCAAGCAGTGACTTAACATGTTTGGTGGCTAAAGCATCGTGGATGAGTCCACCAAATGGCATGAAGGATGGCCCATGTCAATTTCAAGACCATCAATCGACTCTCTAAGCCGGGCCTCGCTCAAGGTCTTCTGTCAAAGTATTCACCAATGATCATAAGCGTGTTGCATGCAACAAAGGAAAGCAAAGATGCACCTCATACAAAGGTGTTCTGTTACATCAAGAACCATTATTTTCGAACCTCTTCACCGCTTCATATGGATCTGTTTGGTCCAACTAAAGTGAGAAGCATTGATCATAAATATTTTTGTCGGTGATCACCGATGGTTTTAGCAAATTTTGTTGGGTATTCTTTCTAAGGACCAAAGATGAAACATCAAGTATTGAAAGACTTCATTACCCTTATTGAGAATCGGTTGAACAAGAAGGTGAAAGGAATTAGGTGTGATAATGGTACAGAGTTCAAAATGCAATTCTAATAGAACTCTGCGGGTTAAAGGGAATCAAAAGGGACTATAGCACTCAAGAACCCCTCAACAAAATGGGGTGGCGAGAAAGAAAAATAGAACCTTAATAGAGGCCGCAAGATCAATGCTAGCGCACTCTAAACTTCCTACCATGTTTTGATCGAGGTCATTGGTACGACTTGTTATGTACTCAATAGAGTGTCCATTACTAGACCACATCTTAAAACACCATATGAACTTCTTTTGGAAAAGTTCACATTATTCATTACCTTAAACCGTTTGGTGTCGGTGACAATTTTAAATACCGGTGATCCTTTGGGCAAATTTGATGAGAAAGGCGATGATGGCTACATTGTGGGGTATTACGCTCATAGTAAGGCATCTGAGTTTACAATGTATCGCAAAGAAGATTGAGGAGACATTGAATCGAGGTATCTTGAATACAAGCCTAATGTTCAAGGCCAGGTCATGTTTGGTCATTTGATCTTGATTACTTGACGATTACTTGGGTTATGCTAGACATAAGGCTAATCAAAATGCGATCTCAAGCATCTCCACCTACTAATGAGACACTTTGGATGCTCATTCGACAGATGGTCCGATGATGAACAACCCATTGTAGTACCTTCCTTCTCTCCTAACAATTTTGTAGGTGACACTTCTATAGATTATCTGAGATGTGGGTGAAGATGAATTCTATTATGCCGAGGACCTTGCGATGAAGAAACAAGAGTATGCACCAATTTAGATCTTCGAGAGGAATGTTGAAGAAGGTTCAAATGAAGCACTCGCGAAACTCCAATTCTTTGAAAGAATCTGCTTCTCCTCACCTCTCCAATTCGGCCGAAAGACATGTTGACTCTACTCCTATGTCCACTAAAGTGTCAATGATCTTGGTGAACCCTATACAAGGTTTCCCAAACCTTGGATCTTGGTCATCATCTACCTAAAGCGTGCATCTTCAACACACCTTCCTATGATATCGACTTTGAACCTCATCGTGACTAATCTTGATTCTTCCATTGATGTCAACACCACCACTACTACAAGGATTAACAATGTTCATCCACATTCTAATATTATTGGTGATCCTAATGCACCTGTTAGAACAAGAGGTACCGTGGCGCGTTCTAAATATGGACGGTGGCTTTTGTCTCTTATGTCTCAAATCGCAGAGAGACAATCACACGACTATCAACATTGTCTGCTTGCTTGTTTTCTCTCAAGTGGAACCAACCGGTGTTACTCGTGCTCTTGAAGACTCAAGTTGGCTTGAAGCAATGCGCAGATGAGATGCAACAGTTTCAAAATCGGCAGGTTTGGATTTTGGTACCACTACCGATGGTAAGTATGCTATTGGGACAAAATGGATTACTCAAGAATAAGAGATGCTCGGGTGTTGTCATTAAGAACAAAGCCGATTAGTTGCAGTGGTTATAGACAAGAGGAGGATCGATTATGATGAAGTATTTGCACCAAATGGCAAGAGTTGAGGCTATACGGATTTTCTTAGCTTATGCATCCTATATGGGCTTTATGGTCTATCAAATGGATGTTAAAGGAGCCTTCTTGTATGGTGAAATTGAAGAAGAAGTGTATGTCACTCAACCTAAAGGATTTGAAGATCCGATCATCCTAATCATGTTTATAAAGTAGTCAAAGCTCTCTATGGACTACATCAGCACCTAGGGCCTAGTATGCTAGGCTCTACATTTCTTTGAAACACGGTTCTGAGAAGAGGTGCAATTGATAAGACTCTTTTCCTAAAGAAGAATTCCACCGACATTATTCTTGTGCAAGTGTATGTGGGTGACATTATCTTTGGATCCACAAAGGAAGCTTGGTGCGGGGAGTTTGAGGAGCTTATGAAGGAGAGTTTGAGATGAGTGCAATGGGAGAGATGACTTTCTTTTGGGTCTTCAAGTTCAAAGCATAAACCCGATGGTATCTTTATCGGTCGGGACAAATATGTGAGGACATCTTGAAGAAGTTTGGTATGGAGGGTGTAAGGATCACATAACACCTTATGAAGCTCCAAAGTCAAAGACCAACAATGAAGTCGATCCACCGTGAATGTTCATTTATATGTGTCTATGATTGGGTCTTTGATGTATCTAACGACTTCGGGCCCGATATTACTTTTCTTTGTGAGTGTTTGTTCGCGACATCAAGTTACTCCACCGACTTCCCATCTCAATGTTGTTAAGAAGATCTTTAAGTACCTTAAAGGCCAACCTTGTCTAGGTCTTTGGTACCCAAAAGAGTCTCCTTTTAAGTTGGAAGCTTATAGTGATAGTGACTATCTTTGGTGCTAATCGATAGGAGGTCCACCACTGGAGGTTGCCAATTCCTTGAAAGAGATTGATTTCTTGGCAATGCAAGAAACAAACTATTGTGGCTACCTCATCTATCAAGCGAGTATGTGGTCACGCTAATTGTCGTAGACGTGTTCTTTGGATTCAAAATCGGTTGTTGGATTATGGGTATAATTTCATGAACACAACAATTTTTATTGATAATCAAAGTACCATATGCATTGTTAAAATCCAGCTTTTCACAGTTGAACAAAACATATTGAAATCGTGCACCACTTTATAAGAGATGCATATGATAAAATTTGATAAATGTGGTCAAAATTCACCGATGATAATGTGGCGATCTCATAACAAAGGCTTTTGAAGGACCAAGGTTTCAACACCTTGTGGTCCATATTGGCATGCTTAACCCTTAGCGCAAATTTTAAGGGAGGCATAGGCCTCGTGGGAGGCATATGCCTCGGGGAGGATTTGTGTATAACTTTGCATTTTGCTATGTAATTTTGTATATTTGGTTGATTTTTAACTAACTCTAACCTGCTAATGTAATTTTTGTGTGTTTCTTTGTTAGTTTGTGTATGTTTCTGTGTTTGTTTTACAGAATGGTTGTCCCTGATCAGTTGAGATATGGTCAAGAAAGCTTAAGCTCGTTTCTTCTGAATTCATTGTGCTGAAGTGTGTTATTTGTTTCCTCTCAAGTTGAAATCTTGAAGTTATATGATACAATCAAAAGAAATCTTGAAGCAATAATTCATTCATTCAAGAAAGCAGTTTAAAGCTTACTGATTCTGAGTACTAGCAACATCAAAAGCATCTACATGATCTAATGGACCTAATCTATTACATATCATCTGTTCCAACATCTAAATTCCAGTGAAGATGAGCACGATGAGTATGACTGCTCACAGCTTTCACACTAATAGCTGTTGGATATGCACGATCGCTCACATCTTTTGGCACTATATGATGGCTATGCTTTTATGATAAGCATAACCAACCCTAACAGATGCTAAGGATCAAAATGGAGAGGATGGATTGATGCAAACGAAGAAGCTGAAGCTGATTGTGGTAGAGAGATGAGAAGGAAAGATTTTCCTTTGTGCATCATCTACTCTTTCAATCATACATCAACTTACATCATTTTCCTTTTTCCGTTCCTCGATACGATATGTGATGATGCACCAAAACATGATGCCAAGAGACCAAGCACCACCTTTCTTCCCATAGGAAGTGGTGGATTTTTAGCTCGTGGCCTTCGTTGAGGCCTAGGTCGAGGGTTGGGAGTAAGATGTTCCTCCTTATAGGTGTCATCGAATCTTGACAGATACACTTGGTTTCTCAACACTTTCATCTTCGATGAGGAAAGAAAGGGTGACTTCTTTGGTAGTGGATATGGTTTTGGAAAATAGTGAAACCATGGATTGGTATCTTCACTAGATGATGAGGATGATGATGAGGATGTTGTTGTGAGATCTATGATCTCGTGTTTGGTACTCATGTTGATTATGGTTAATTTTGAAGTATTGAAGGAATTAGGGTTTGATATATTATTTGAGGATTTTGATGAAGAAGTCAATGTACATTGGGATTGTTTTATAGACGGGTTCAAGTGGTAAGAGAATTAATGCGTGTGGGTGAAACAAGAAAAGATATTTATGAAGCTTCGTGAGTAAGTCATCTGTTTTCATCGAGTATTCTACTTATTGAGAATGGTTTCCGTTTCTACCGAAGTTATTAGTGAATTCGAGCGTAAGTAGATATCCGTCGCCTTTGGTCAACTTTGACCAAAAATTGGGAAACTTCTATTTATTCTCTCGACATATTTTCGCTCCACATTAAGTGATTCGCTTATTAATATCATTAAAACACTTCCTTTTGTGCAAAATCGTAACCCTAATCTTCAAAATCTCCCATGGCGCTTCAATTTAAACATGATCATAATAAGGTTGCTTTTCTTGGATCCGCCGAGGAGATGAGCTTTATAGGCCGATGATTTCTTTCTTACTAAGATCAAAGATTGTGTATGCATTGACGATTCTCCAAATACTATATATGAAACTTTGATTACTCAATTTTGGGCGTCGGCGAAAAGAGAGATGATCTTGAGATTGTTGCAAGTATTGATGGACAAGTGTATGTGGTGACAGAGGAACCGATCGAAGACAACCGCTTGGATGATGAGAATGGAGTTTATCATTCGATTCTACGATGGTTCTTGAAGGGCTTAGAGCAATTGGATATCAAAGCACGAGGACGATATGTGGTTGAAAAACAAACTTTGTCCTATATGGAGGTTCTTGGTTCATACGTTGCTACAAAGTGTATGAGTAATAAGTGCGGAGGATGGGATCAAGATTCAACACAAATGGGATGTGGTATTGTTTGCTTATCTAAGGGTTTGACTTATAATTTCTCTAAGTATATCTTTGATAACTGGTAGAAAATTTAAATAGGAAAAAGGGTAAGTTTTTGATGTACCCTAGGTTCTTACAGATGATATTGAATGTTTCTACACAAACCCAAGCTTTTCATCCCATAAGTGTTTTGACTCCTAAGTTATTTGCTTCAATGAGGACTAAATTTGAAGGGACACATTTTCCTTTGTTAGCTGCAATGTTACCTCAGGAGAATGAGACTGATAATGAGCTTAATGTTGTTTTACCTTCTTCCAATCCTACTGATGGAAATCTTTCAGTAGATGGTGGTGAGGGTCCTTCTGTTGTTGCTGAGGCATCTATGCCTTCAACTAGATCATGTCCTAGTCCAGCAATTATCCAAGTTTCTATTGAAGAAGTTCGGGATCAAATTGATGAAGTTCAGGTTGATACTGATAGATTGCCTACACCAAGTCCTGTTAGGACTCCATTTGGTGAAGGATGCTCTAATATTGATCAGGTTAATGTTATTCCTGAACAGTCTACTGAAGTTCCAATTTCGACTGAGCAATCACATGATGCTGATGAGGATCCTATTACACTTACCTCATTATATGCTCTGATGAACAAGCTTACGTGTGAGGTGGTGGTCTTAAGAAAGAACTTGCGAAACCAAGTGCATTCTTGGTAACAAGATTGTGGAATTAGAGACTAAAGTTGAGCACTTGGAGGAATTCTTGAGTCGGAAGGGTAAAAGAGATGTTTGGTTTCTTCGAGGAGGAGGACTAAGAGAATCTTAATGAATCTCTTGAGATATTGGTGATGTGGCACTTACATCGATGTTTCTTCTTCTATTGCTAAATCTTCACGAAGGCAGAGTCTAGTAAGGAGCCTATTCTTTATACTAGCAAAAGACGAAGACAATATTTGAATAAGGTGTCTCACGACACTTCAAAGGAGCCACATATGGTTGATGCATCTGGCGATGTTATAGTTGAGGAGGTTGTTTCTGATCATGGTCAAACTTCATCTATACTAGAACATTCAAATGTTTCACCTTGATAGATGATGAAGAGTTTTTATAGGCGGGAGAATGTATAAGTTGAATGCTTCACCAAGTTTTCTACACCGTTGAGGAATTGTATCAACCTATTTCATCGATGTGGGTTTGATTGTTTCTTGAAGCTCACATTGGTTCTCACTGAAATTGGTTCTCACGAGAAATCTTTCGAGAAAAGACAGGACCACGTGATTAATGCTCTATTGAATTCGGTATAGTGATCAAGAACAAAATCGAGCTCGAGCTAGATTGTTTGCTAATTATGAGAATATGCAGAAGAGTAGGATTGTGGCTAAATTTCTTCAAGATCAGTATGCTTCTGATTTGTCTCCTGAAAGAAAATTAGAACTTGATGCATTCTTTCCTACGATTACTGATGATCAATGGGATGGTTATATTTCTCAAGGTGCATCTGATCCAAATCTTGCAAAACTTATCTTAGGAGAATCTTTTAATGATGATAATTTTGTGGATAAAATGGTGGCAATTGGTAATCAAAGGAAGAAAGAATCTGCAGCAAAGAGAAGAGCTCTTATTGATCAAAGAAATAAAGCCAAAAGAGAAAAACCTATGACTGTTGCTCAAAAGAGGAATTATATGAGGAGAATTGTGAAGAATGCTGCTATGTATAATTCAGGTATGTCAATGAAGCAAATCATGACTTTATCTGATGATGCTTTGATTAGACAGTATCATATGGTTATGAAGTTTTCTTCTTACGGTTCTACTTCTTCTTCTCAATTGGAAAATAGTGCTTTAATGATGATGTTCCTCAACCAAGAGACGTAAAACAGCTTGAAATTGTGGATAATTTTGATCTTGTTTTGCCTTGATGGTATCTTGAGTTGTTTCTTCCGATACAACCGATGTTACTCCTTCTTACGATATGGGTGTTTCACGAATCTTCTTTGGTTTCTTACGAAATGTTGTCAAGTGTGGAGTTAAGTGATTCTCGATTCGGAGACCGATCTATAGCTTGATCTCGATAACATTGTTGGTATGGAGCAATGAGCTTGGTACAAGGAGTTCGACAGATTGGCTAAGAAACATGCTTCAAGGAATACCGATTTAGATCTCAAGGTGATGAGTCTACCTTTATTGAAGCTGGGCTGCTGATGATTTTCTGAAGGAACTCATGTGGTCATGGTTGATTGGAAAGTCGGAAAGCTTAACATTGCCTATAAATTTGGATAATCGTTTTGAGTTCAACTTCTTGAAGGATATTCTTCATTTAGTGAATAGACATGATTTGAAAATCTTTGTATGATCATGTTATTCAAGATTATAAGTCTCATCCAAAGAAGCGGTTCGGTTATATATCATTGGGTGATCTTGAGTTATGTTTGATTCTAATTCTCCAAATGGTAAAGGATATTCTATTTGGAAGAATTCTCATAAGTGGGAGATTGAGAGTTGGAGGTTTTATCCTTGCCTTGTGTTCATGTAGTCTGAGACTACATGTGGGATGATTTTGTGTATGCTATCGATAAGCTTTATCCTTTATCCGATACTTTTCTCGAAAGGTTCTTTGAGACACAAGTTGGAAGTGCCTCCTAATTTCATTGGCAATGATGAAGCGCATGCTACTCAATGTGTTGGTTTGATTAAAAATCGACTTATGTCACTTTAAGGTTCATCTTGTTTGTAATATTTGTTTTGTTTATTTCTTAGTTAAAAAAAAATGTTTTTGGTTTTATCTAACTTTTCTTGCGTGTTTGTTGTATATTTTTGGTTATTGACTCACCCGATATACTTTGTGTATGTCAAAGAGTTAGCTAGTCCAAAGGGTCCACTTTGGTAAAGACACATCAAATCATTAATAGTCGTAATGATTTGCTAAAAATCATAGGGTATGCAACCACCTATGCTTTATTCTTCGAGTGTTGTATGGTTTTCAATTCACCATGGTTTATTCCTTTTGGAATCCAAGAATTGGCTAGCCCACTTGTATATGGCTTGTGGTAAAGGCGGTGGCATTCCATATTTGGTTCTCAATTCACCAATTCTAAGAATTGACTAGTCCCGCGCAAACGGCTCCGGTAAAGACATTTCAAATCCGTTTATATGGTTCTTTGGTTTGCCAATAAATCGATGGTTATCGGTGTACCATGGTTTACGAACTTAAACATATGGCTACTCGGTAGTGATGGCTATTGGAAGCGACATCAAATCCATTTATTTTCAATGATTCACCTCTCACAGGAGTTAACACACCGGATGTGATGAGAATAGTATGAAACTAATGCATTTTGATGTACCTCTTGTCATTTGTTTTTGCAAAGATATGGAGTTTCGAGTTTCTTCATCATAGAGATGTTCTTTGGTTTCTTTCTTTATTCGTTGTTTGTATACAATCCTCCGTGTCGCAAGATCTATCAAGAAACCGGAACTTAACAAGTCAAATTCCAGTTTAGGGAGGATTGTTGGGAATTATGTGAAGTCCGGATTATCTTGAACTTAATGCCAAGTGTTTCTCTTGAAGTGCGGTGGATTCTCGTCAAGACTTATTCTCTTCAAGTATAATAGTGATTAGTTTGTTTCGGAAGTGTTTATTCCGTGTTTAGTTTATTTAGTGTGGATATACATGAGCTTTATTAGGAAGTGATTGTGTATATCTTATTTAGTTTTATGATTATCGTTTCTTGGAAAGCGGTTTAGCGATATTGTTTAGGGTTCCTTGTCTATAAAAGGAACACATTAGAAAGAGTTATGTACCGATTGGAAAAACTCGTTTTAGTTAATATAACGATCCATAGAGGATCAAGAAGTTCTTAGTTATTACTTGTGTTTATATTCACCGATAAACATTAGTAGTAGAGATTGTCTTTTATTGTGCTTGTGATTACATAGGCATACATAACGATCCACGAGCTCAAGATCTATTAAGGTCTTTGTTTGTTTCAACAAATCTCATCATTTAAGCTCAATTGGTCTAGACATATCCGGGTGTGTCTAGATCAAAGTAGAGTTATCATACTCCGCGGAGATATGATATGAGTGAGTTCATCGAGAACTCCATGAAGGTGAATGAATCATATTCGTAATTGATATGAGTGGGTTCCTTGGCGAACTCCTCAAAAGTAAATGATTCATGATCGAGGAGAGAATTATGAGAATGAGAAGTGGTGCGCCACTAATCTTCTCTCCCATATTATCAAAGCAGAAGGCTTTCATTTCGGAATAGAATCATCGGAAAGAATGTCACTATCCTTAATGGGGATAGGAGATGAAATTGGTTTCTCTTTGAAAGCCTCGATTTTAGAAATGAGAAGATTGACATTCAATAATGTAAGACGAAGTGCTTCATCTTTGATTTCGATGTCGATAACTTCATCATTCTCTTCTTCCAAGCTAACAAGCTCGAAGGTAAATCTTCCACATAAACGATGTCTCCACAAGATAACGAATCATCATCATCGAATCGGAGAACATCTCAACATGATCTTTTGGGAAGACAAGAAGGGAGGATATCACACAAATGCTCGAGATTTCCGTGACTCTCTTGGGATTGGGACAAGGTTCTCAACACTAGACTTTATGAATTCGTCCGATTCCTTTTCGTGAACAGTGTCAAGATGCTCGTCCCCATGCTCGTGAGAGTGAGTGTGAACCTCGGGTGTGATAGCAGTTGTTTGAGATGGAATCTCAGCGCCGGGATCTCAACCGACCGAGGGAGTTGAGAAATATTATCTTTAAAGGATAAAACTCTCCTCGTCATCGTCATATAGAGTCGCCTTGAGAAATTGGGAGCGCCTTAGAGCCGCATGCTCTAGGACTAATAATTCTTCCCTAGATTTGCGAGCCTCTCGTTCTTCTCGTTCTTGACTAGCAATTCTCCTATGGTCTTTTCACCACTCACTTGATTCTTAAAGTTACTAATCATATCATCAAGTGTTTTCATTGTGGTTTCAAAATCTTGGGAGATTTCTTGAGACAACGGCTCAGGTGAAGTTTGAACCGTATAGTGTTGTGGAGGTTGGAAATTGTCAAACATGTGAGAGTCATGATTGTTACAAGGAATTGGGTTCCCTATTTGACAATCGAGTGAAATGGGGACCTCCAGTAGACTGTGACAAGAAGCTGCTGAGTGCGGATCGGTGAATCATATGGATTTTGGTTATAACCAAAGTTTCGAGCATCACCGAAAGCATTCATAGACAAACGTGTTTCGGATTGACACTCAAATCCTTGGTGAGGACCTCCACAAAATTCACAAGAAGTGTTGATTATATGAAGATAAGTCGGGCTGTGGTGGGTAATTGGAAAAATTTGAGGGTCGTTAAATGAGTTCGGATTAGGATCATAATCAAATGAATTCCTCGAACCACAAAACAAACAACTCCGTTATGAATATCATTACCACATTGTACACACGCACACCAACGACGGGGTGAACCAAAAGAGGCTCACCACAACCGACACAAGGAATAAGCGATTGCATTTGAGAGTTATGAAAAGGAATCGGTTTATTCAAAGAATCAACAGAACCAACATGGTGATCCGAATGACTATCAAGTCTCGAAGAACATTTTGAAAAATCAGGAGGTGGGACAAGTGGTGTGCTCGAGAGCTAGCAATTTCCACCACTTCCGTTATGGTCTCCGGTTCTTGAGCGGGTTCATCGGGTTGTGGCGGATGGTCGAAAAACTTGGAGAATCATCGAGAGTTATCGATAATTCGCACCAATAACAATATTTTCTTGCACCCATCCTTCCACATCGCTTGCATAAACAATCCGGATTCTGACAATAGAGTTGATCCTCTTCCATACGGCTTTTGCAGTGGAAACAACGAGGATAATCGATCGTCGCCATGAGAATTAAACATGTAGAGGGTCAAAGAAATAGAATCAAATGGTCAAGAGGATAAAGATGAGTAGAATCAAATGGTACGAGGGGGTAAGAGAAATAGAATCATACGGATAAGAGGAATGAGAAGAGTATTTTTGGATTTTGGATTTTATAAGAAAATATAAACATATATAGATGGTATGAACAATGAGTGAATATTCAAATCACTAATCGCTAAGCGTAAGATAATCGGACTGACTCCGCGTGGCGCCAAAAATTTGATCCGTCTTTGAGCAATCGAGTTTTCTCGCAAGTGACCACTTGTGAATGGCCATTGAAGAAACTTAAAAGCGACTTAAGCACAAATGCAATGAAGATCTGGGAGTATAGTGTTTCCCGGTCGTTATGTCCCAAATGAGCTATGCAATGGATCACCAAACGTAAAGTGATCGAGAAATTTGAGCGGAAAAGAGTATTTGTGATTATTATAACTAAAGAAAAAGCCAACAAATTACAGGGCTTAAATGCAAATTAAAGGAAGTTAAAAGATAAAAATATTAAATAAACGCTATCACTATTTGCAAAATGATGTTTTTGTTGTTATGTTTTATAAAGCGAACTAAAAACTACGTCGCGTCTGAAAGGAAAATGTGAAACTTACACAATATTAATCCTAAAAATATGAAAATGATATTTTTACAAACCTAATGATAAAAGAAAATATTTAGAAAAAGAAAGTTGTTTTTATAACTAATTATCTAATTATTATTAATTAAAAACTACTTTTAACTATTAAATAATAGCCTAAAATACAAGAAAATATGAAACAAAGCTAGAAAAATAAAATTTTGACTTAGAAAAATCTAAAATAACAAAATAGAATTTTCAAAACTATTTTTGTATTTTTCTGAATATTTTTCTCTTTTCTATGAATTAAAAACAATTAAAAACTAATTAAATTGCTTAAAAATACAAATTTAACTAAGAAAAATCTAGAAAATATTTTTCTCTTTTATATTTATCTTAACTTAAGAAAAATGAAAAATTATTTTTTGAAGCTTTTCTTAATTAATTGTATTTAAAGCTAATTAAAAGGCTTAAAACTAATAAAAATAAGGAAAATTAGCAAACCGAATTGGAAAAATCTGAAAATTTCAAGAAAAGTCTAAATTAATATTCTAAAGCTGAGAAAATAGAAAAACATGTGCTTATGTGGGGATTATGCAATGCTACACCAAATGCTTATAAATAAGCACTTATTTTGAGCAAATAAGCACCAAAAGGTACCAAGCGATAATGAAGCTAAAAGCGCTAAAGAACTAAAATTCAACAAATCTTAACTGCTTATAACCTCTGGAATGCAAGTTGCAATGGTTTGGCTTGTTTGAGTAAAAGTGCTAATAACAGTTTTGGGTAGGCTACTTTGGGTTTAAGCACAAGCTTTAAAATAAGCTGAAAATGAAAAACAGCAATTGGAACCTAAAGTAGACATGGGTGAGACCTTATAAACCAAATTCCAGACCTAGACAAGCTGACTTGAGCTCAGTGCAAGGGCTGCAAGAACTGAGAAAACTCAGCTTATGCTGAGAATTGTGAACAGGGGACTTAGGGCTTAAAAGAGAAGCTATTTTGGAGCTTTTAAAAAATTTGTAAAATTTCACAAAAATGGTGATAAGCAAGGAGACCAGTTGAAGTTTTTAAAATGCTAAGTTTCACTGAAATTGACCCAATAATGACTCAATTAAAATCACTCCGTTGAGCCCAAAATGACTTTTTGCAATTTGACTTTTGAAGACGGTATGAACTTTGACCAAAATGAAATTTGAAACCAATTTTGGCACGATATTGATGAAATATGTTGTAATGAACATCTTGCAAGCTAGCTTTATGATTTTTGAACACAAAATAAGTTTTGGTTTTGCCAAATCTCAACAGATTAAGCATTATGATGATTCAAATACAATTTTGACTTTGGGTGTTTTGCAGGCACAAACTAAGACAGATAAGAGTATATTAGAACTAAACAAACCAAAGACAACAAGAGTCTACCACTGACTAAACCTTTAAGACAGTTAGTTCAGCAGATCCAAACACCCTATTAACTACTGATTTGCAATCAATTCTAAGCTACACACTGAACAAGCATAAATTATTGATTACACTGAATGTACTTAACCTAAACACAACTTAATTAAAAGGTTTTAAATACTTACAACTACAAAAACAGATTGTGCTATGAAACTTGAAATATGACTTACAAATGTCCTTAGCCACAATGGCTTGAAACAAAGTGAACCCGAACCACTACCTATTCTAAACCAACCCATCGCTTCTAAATCAACCCAATTCCACTCTGAACCAACCAATATCCATTTCACACCATTTTTGCTCCAAGTTGACTTTTGTTGACCAATATCTAAAGATGCTTGAAACTTAAAAGTAAGCTCACAAAAAGCTATGATAAGCTAGTATGAGCTTGTTTGAGCTTATAAATAAAGTCGATTGAAGCTTATACATGAGAGTTAAGCGAAAGTTTCAACAAGGGCATATAAGTATGAAACTTCAACATAAACTTGGAATTTATACTTGAAATAAGTTGCCATACACTAAAACACTTGAGTTTGATATAAAGAAGTTTGAAAATACAAGCGAAAACTAATTAAGACATGATAAGCTAAAAATCGACATACATTGTGAAAATAAAACTAAGTACTATCTTTTCTTCCTTCCTCTTGCTCCTTTTATACTCCAATCTCTTCTCTCACTCTCTCTTCAAATCCGGCAAAAATCTTGGCCTTTGGATTGCTAAAATAGATTTTGGCCATTGGATGAATTTGGCGCCAAAAGTCATTTTTAATATTTGGGGTTGAGTGTTAGGTTTAAAGGTGCATTAAATGAACCTTGGCTTTGAGTGTGAGGTGGAGGGTAGGATTAGGGGTATGATGATGGAGGAGGGGAAGGTTCTTGACGGCGTGTGCGGGGGTGATGATGGGAGTGGTATCTCGTGAGTTTGGAGGGAAGGGAGAGTCGAGGGTGTTTGGTGGTTTTATTATATTGGGGGTCCAAAGTTTTAATGATGAGGGTCCAATTTGGCTTATGGCGAGGGGTCAAATGGGATTTTGACAAGGACCAAGGTGTATAAAGGTTTAATACTCGAGGACTAATGTTGCAATTTACGAAATACCAAGGACCTTTCTTGCCAATTCGAAAAGTTGCTCCAAGGACTAAAAGTGACAAGTATCAATAGTTCAAGGACCAAAGCGACATTTTCAAATTTTCAAGGACCATTTTGCCAATTTTTAAACTTGGAGGACCAAACTTGTAATTTCTCAAAACTTTTGATATTTTTCACCAAAGGACTAAATTTGACAACTTATGATTTTAAAAGGACCTTTGGTGATTTTTCTTTGAAATTATGTGCTCGGGGACTATTTCGACAATTTTGAAACTTGGGGGTGAAGCGCCAATTATTCAAACTTAGCTCATTTTCATCGATTTTGAACATTTTGCATCCGAAACATATAAAATGCAATTTTGGAATATTTTCGGTATTTTGATGCATTCGAGCATTTTAAACGTTTTGATTCGATTAAACCAAAAATGATGAGTATTTACACACTCATCAACATTCTAGTCTAGGCACTTTGAGCTCGGGATGGAACTCAACCTCTTTCTTTTCCCTATGAAGGCGAGGTTGAGATCCTTGTGGTGCGATTAAGCGGTGAATCCCTAATTGTCTTGGTGCATCCTCGGTCTTTCATACCTTTTGTTGAGCATTTTCATCGACTCCTTAACCACCGCATTCTACTTCTTTTCAATTATTGGACCCACTCATCGAGTTCGGTGATCCCAAAGTTAGTGAATTTTAGGGATCATGAGCGTTGAAGTGCCTTTATCATCCCCATAAACATTCATTGCTAGTGGTTTAGACTTAGGGATGATTCTGACATCAGTAATTTTCTCAGGCAGCCTTCTACTTGTCATTGACCAGTTGTAGTGGTCAATTCTTGCTTGCCTGATGGCTGCAGCTTGCCTGTTCTTTTCTTCCAACTGCTTTCTTATTTTAGCCATCTTAGCAGCCTGAGCATCCTTGAACTTTTGTCTAGCCTGACCCTTTTGAAGCTTCGAAGGATCAATTCCAATATTCTCAACTTCCTCAGCGACAACTTTTACCAGTGCTTCTTTGCTCTGTCTTTCTTCCTCATTAAGTTTCTGTTTCCTTTCTTCCTTTGCAAGATAGGCACTTAGCTGTTGTGGAGTGAGCAGGTACTGATTGTTGCCGATCATGTAAGGGATCTTCTCAGGCTTAGGAGTTTGCATTTTGCCTTTTCCTTTATCCTGGCCTGAGGAAGATGATGCTACCAAAGGAGGTGTTGTTGTTATTTGTGTAGTCACTGTCATTGTTGTTGTTGTTGTTGAAGATGTTGGTGGCATTGATGAAATTGGTATAGCGAGGATGGTTGGTGGCTCTCCTCGGTGTGAGAGGAAATCTCTTGATGGTCTTCTCCCCTCAACTTTTGCCGCAACATGGTGAGAGCAAGAGTTGCTTGACACTAGGGGAGTTTGGTGGCTTGACCCTTAAAGGCTTGTTAAATTTCGGTGACCATAGCCTTGATGTCGTAGTATCTCTTGAAGGCGGTGACTTGTTTCTCCAGTTAGTGCGAGATAATTCCAAAGTAGTCATCCGTGGCCCAAGATTCCAAGCCATGGAAGATGATTCCTTAGCAGTGGTCATCTTAGCATCTAAGGAACCCAGTGTTGCTGAAGAGACCGAACCAAAGACTGAAGACCCTGAACATTAGCAGATTTGAGCATGTTGATTAATTCAGTGAGGTATGAGGAATTCTTCAAATAAGCCTCAGTAGCCTCCAGCACTTTTGAGTTGAGTGCTGGGTCTTCTTTGACCGATTCCCTGATTTCATTAATCTTAGTCCTACAATTCTGAAGATGCTTTAGAAATTTGACCAAGTTGTCATCCAGTCTATGAAGGTGCTGGTACATAAGATCCCTGTGTTCATCAGTGTTGGCATTGAAAGTGAGCACATCGGATGTAGATCGGCATAACTTGCGCTGACTTTCTTGTGTTGATCCCACAATGTTTGATGACCCGACATATAGCTTCCTTGAAGCTTTTGTGATCCATGAACCGGTGTCTTCGATCGGTGGAATAACATTGTCAAACCTCTTGAATTCATCAGAGGATGAAGAGTCTGAGGAAGCAGAAGAGTTATCATCAGCTTGAAAAGGTGACTCCTCAGGCTTTGTGGGATCAGGCTGAGATTCTTGTTCATGTGGTTGAATCTCAGCGTCCATATCTTCCCCTGCTGAAAGAACTTCATCGTCACTGTCAGCAAGTTCATCATCAGAGAATAGAATATCAGCAACATCAGCAATAGTTAACAAGGTGATGATGATGGGTTCCGTATCAGTGGGTGGTATTAATTCCTTTGAGTCTTTGTCCCCCTTTCACCCCTCAGACACTGATGGATTTTTCCCAATGTCTTCTCCGGAGTCAGGATTGGTGATGGGTTCCGTATCAGCGGGTTGTCTCTTTCCCTCCGATTCTTTGTCCCCCTGTGACCCTTGGGACACGATGGGTGTTCAGTGCCTTTGGCGAGTCGATGGCGATTAGATCCCAATCAATGGGTTGTTGGTTCCTACGAGTCTTTATGATCATTGGTTGGCCCTCAAACAAAAGTTATGATTTGCGAATGTCATCCTTGGGCGTTGTGGGCGCTCCCCTACCGGCGGGTTGTATGTTTCCTACGGATTTTGGGAGTAGTAGTTGGGACCAAGTGCTGGACTGTGATTTATCGGTGTCCTTCGTTGTCACCGGGGTGGATGTTGCTTGGTCTCCGGTGGGTGGCGGATCGACCTTGGGTTTTCTTTGCCTTTTAGGCGGTGTTAGGAAGCCTCGGGGCCACGAGACTTGGGTTTGGTCTTAGTCGATCGAGACTTCCCTTTCTCTTTTAAGAGCGGGGTTAGGAGACACCGAGTCTCTAGTTGTTCTGACAACCATATGGGCCGTCAATTCAATATTAGTGACAAGGGATGGGTCCTTTTGAAAATTAGATTGACTCAGGATGTCAGGTAAAGCACAATATTTTTGTTCCTAAGGATAATTGCAACCCAGTAACACTTGTAAAGCACATGAGACAAACCTAGGTACGAAACATATTTTGCCCTAGTTTTGCTCAATAGCTTGGTTACGAGATCACTTGTAAATGATCTCCCATGTCGACAGTGACCCCATTCATCAAGCGGTATGCCACCATCAAGCGAATAGAATTAACTTGTTCGGTGGATGAGTGGTTCGCCGAGAACACGAATCACAAAAGTGAACAAGATCCTCCAAGCCACAGGAAATGAACTCTTGGTGACTGGGGTCTTGTCCAAAAATTTTGGATCCAAAACGATTTGTTTTAACCCATCCTTCACTATGGAGGGTCCAGGATGGGCAACATAGACTCCTTTATTGTAGTCTAACTTTTTTTAAGTATAAAACGTTTTATAGTCCAGGGTGACTGACTGTTCCCCATTGAAAAGACTGAATTTAATGAGATACTCCCTGAGTGGTCGTAGGTCAGTCTCATTTGTTGAGGGTATCGGGTCATAGGCCATGGATGTTGCCTAAAACTTCCTGAGGAGGTTTTGGTACAGTATAGAGGGACACTGAACAAAGGCTGTTTTCAGTGGGCAGTTGAATAAAAATTTCATTATGTCCTTATAGGTTGGGACATTTTGGGGGTATTCAAAATTACCTATAACATTGTTGATTTTAAATTCAACATTACTAAGATCCCCTACCCACTGTGGTGTAAACTGAAGAGATTGTGTTCTTGCCATTTCCATTAAAAGATTTTAGGGTTTTGAAAAAAATATCTTGACAAGAACAATCAAAGAGTTTTAAATCTCAATTTTGTGATGAAAAACTTTTGTAAATGTTCTGAGAGAAGGTTTTTCGTAAAAGGTTTGAAGAACACAAAGATTTACGGGTTTGAAAGAATATTTTGACGTTTTGTTGCGAAATACTTTGTGTGTGTTTTAATGATTTTGTGAGGGGTATTTATATAGTGATGAGAGGGGTAGTTTATGCACAAATGTGGATTTGCAAAGTTAGGTTTTGAAAACGTTTCGAATTTCCACATTTAATGCCACCACTCCACTACCCGCTGTAAAATCCCGGTTTTCAAGGAACAATTGCAGTGCACAGTAAAAGTGCATTTTACAACAATAAAATATCAATAAGATATTTCATGTGAGAGGGGGCATTTAATGCCAAGTGGGATTGGGTAAGTTTGAGGGACCCTTGACAGTAAGATATAGAGACATATATTCCTATATTTAATTGGTGTGTTTACCAACCTAGGACATTTAAGTAACTAATACTTGGTGCATTTACTTACTCATTCAATGCTCAATATCAAGAGTCAGGGTCCCTGAATGAGTCTTACTCATTCAGTGAGAGGGTTATTTTTGAGGTTTTGTTTGGGAGGATGAACCATTTTAGGAAAACTTAAAGATTGGGATTGGTTTTCGAGTTCTTGACTTTCAATGTCTAGCATTCCCAATTGATTTTCGATCTCTGAAGGTAGGTTCATCCAAGGGTTTAGTGAAGATATCGACAAGTTGATATTGATAGGGATGAAATGAAGCTCTATGTCTCCTTTCATTGTGTAGTCCACGATGAAATGATATCGATATCAATGTGTTTGGTTCTTTGGTGAAGGACAGGGTTGTTGGAGATAGCAATGGCACTAGTGTTGTCACAGAAGATGGGTACCATTTTGTAGTGGATGTCATAGTCACTGAGTTGACTTTTCATCCATAATACATAGGTCTGACATCCTGCTGACAAATTACTCAACTTTGGTGAAGACATAGCCACCGATTGTTTCTTTTAGCACTCCAATGGACGGTTTTCCTCCAAGAAATTGACAGGACCACGAGGTACTTTTTACATCCATGTTGCGGCCACATAATCGAATCGAGAATATCCTTTGAGGTCAAACCACGAGCACTTTGGATAGTCGAGTCCAAGTCTTGGAGTTCCCTTGGTATCTCGGTACTCTTTTGGCTGCGGTGAGATGGGATTCTTTGGGATTGGCGATATCTTGTTATTAGACAGATCGAGAATTGTATGTCCAGTGCAGGCGATGAGATACATCGGTGAGCCTCGGTCCCTACGAAATGGGTTTGATTGGTGATTTGCCGGTGAGATCGGGTCCAAGGTTGTTAGGAGGGACCTTGGTGTCTTCATCGAGGCACAATCGATATCTCATATTTCTTCAAGAGATTTACGGTGTATTTCTCTTGGTGATGGAGATTCCTTTATCGGTTTGCACGATTTGTAGTCAAGGAAGTATGTGAGTTCACCCATCATGCTTATTTCAAACTTCTTTGTCGTCGGTTTTCAAGCGCTTGCAAAAGTGTAGTTTGTTGAGCCAAAGATGATGTCATCAACATATACTTGGACCGATATCACATCTTGTTTTGTCTGTAGATAAACAATGTGTTGTCTATCTTTCCTCGACAAACTTGTTTTGAATTAGGAAGGTGAGAGAGTTTCATACCATGCCACAGGAGCTTGCTTTAGTCCATAAAGGGCTTTATCAAGCTTGAGACATAGTCGATGAATTCACTACTCGAAAGCTAGGAGGTTCTTGAACATACACATCTTCCTTGAGTTCACCATTCGAAATGCACTTTTACATCCATTTGGTAAACTTTAAAGTTCATGTAGGTAGCATATACAAGGAAGATCCCGATGGCTTCCATTCTAGCAACAGAGCAAATGTCTCATCTTAGTCAATGCCTTCTTGTTGACTGTAACCTTTGGCTACAAGTCTGGCTTTGTTTTTAATGACAGTGCCGTTTTCATCAGTTTTGTTTCGAAAAACCCACTTCACTCCTATGCCAATGACATCCTAAGGACATTTGATCAAGGTCATGACCTTATTTTTATCAAACTGTTGAAGTTCTTCTTGCATGGCTTGAACCCAACTTGGGTGTTTTAGAGCCTCAGTGACACTTTTGGGTTCTATTTATGATAGGTAATCAGCATATAGACATTCATTTGCTGAAGTTGCAGTTAGTTTAGTAGCCATGCTTCTTGTAAGCATGCCCTCAGTGGGTTCACCAATGGTGTTTACAAGCTCAATGTCCTAAGATTTTGTCCACTTACTTTGTGGTCTAGGATCTGAGCTTGAAGAGGTCACTGGAATCTCAGGAGTGAGTTCAAAGCGAGGAGCCACGAAACATTAAGATCATCTGTTGAGATGTCTTGTTCGAGTTGGGGTTCTTGAACCACGGGTTCTGAACATTTTGTTCGATGTTACCTATCCGGCGGGGACCGATTGATTATCAATTAATTCAGCGATAGTTGGTTGGGGCGGGTTGTGAGGTAAGACATAATATGAGATATCGACATCGACTTGGTATGAGGAATTGATTTCGATGTTATACTCACGGGAGGATATCTTGATGAGTTATCAATTCTTATTTCCTCCAGCGGTACATTGGTGAACTGATGCTTTGAGCTCTCATCAAAGGTGACATGAAAGGTTTTCTCAACTTGTTGTCTCCTTGTGTTAAATACCACGAAGGCTTTGGAGATCTCGTAACCTAGAAAGTATCCATCATCGACTTTAGCATCAAATAGATGATCCTTGTGGTTATGAATAAACACGGGACATCAACTTGTACCTTTGTCTCCTTGACAATGATTTATTTTGCGTAATGTAGCTTTATGAGACTTTGGAGATTCGTAACCTAGAAAGTATCCATCATCGACTTTAGCATCAAACTTGCCTAGATGATCCTTGTGGTTATGAATAAACACAGGACATCCAAACACATGAAAGTAGTTGATATGAAGTCTACCTTTGAATATCTCATAGGGTTTTGTTATGTCTTTTGACAATGATTGACCTATTTTGAGCGTAATGAGACTAGTTCGAAATGTGTTGATAGAGTGAGCCATTTAACATAGTTCTAGCTACCTCAATGAGAGTTCTATTTTTTGTACCCCATTTTGGGGTGTAAGGAGATGAAATTTTTGGGAGATTCCTTTTCATCACGAAATTCTCAAGCTCTTCATTTTGAACTCGGTACCATTGTCGATTCGATTTGTTTAACATAATGACATTTTGGTTTTCAATGTTCACGATGAATGACATTATAGTGTCATTTGCGACTCTTTTTGGAAATAAAGTATACCTAAGTGTATCTTGAAAACTCATCAACAATGACAAGTGTATACTTCTCATCTTTGGATTAATCTAGGGTGACTAGTCCAAAGAGATCCATATCACAGGAGGTGAAGGCGACTTTGATTGAGAAATTTTGTTTTGTTTTGAAAGATGCTCTTTGGTGTTTGCCTTTTCACAGTGAGCATCGTTTATCTTTTGCAAAACCGGCGATGGTAAGCCAAGGACCTTGTTTTGTTTTGCCAAGTTGTTGATGTTTTTATATTTAAGTGTGAGAGTCTCTTGTGCCACGGCCGGTTGATAGTTTCGGTGGCTTTGGCAAAGAGACAAGTTCCATTTGAGAGAGTGTTGACATGTCTAAGGCGTAAACATCATCTCTTCTAGAGCTATCAACACAAATTCTTTGTTGGCATTGAAAATGGTGCCTTATTTGTCATTGAATTGCACAATGTACTTTGCATCACGAGTTGACCGACTTTGGTGAGATTGTATTTGAGACCATTGACATAAGCTATTCTAGAAAACTATTCCATTGCAGATCTTGAACCATAACCTTGATGGGACATGATGAGTTATCAACAAATACTACCTTGGGTCTGGTTCCTTTACATATTTGTGCAGATACTCCTTAACACCGGTCATGCTTCTTGAGTGATAAGGTTTTAAAATGTACCTTTTAAGGGGTCGTTTAAGCCCTTATTTGATCACTTTGTTTCCGTTATTACTTAATATCGTTCCTTTTCACTTTTAGGTCTCTTGAAGGCAAATTCTTTGGAAGGACACTTATTTGGACAAAAGGCGCAGATATCTGAAGAAAATGGCCAAAGTCAATAATCGAGACACTCAAGTCTTTGAAATACAAGGTGGCGTCCATCGCTTAGCTCATGACGCCATTAGAGCATTTTGTGACGACACGAAGCCAAATTTCTTATTTTCAAGTGACGGTCTCGGGCTTTAAAGAGTAGGCCGTCACAACTCGACGGCCTAGATTTGATCGAGACGGCGTCACAAGCATAAGGTGACGTCGTCGCATGACTAACGTGGCCAATACGAAACCCTAATGACGGCGACCCCGGCGTCACAACTCATAAGGTGACGCCGTCGCACTTGTAATATTATATATAGAATCTGAATTTTGCAGTTTTAGTGTGTAGTCTTTTTGGAGTAAAAACCTAAACCGAACCAAGGCTGTCTTGTACAGTATTTTAGGGTTCCAAACCCTAACTTACATCAAGATAAGTGTTTTACTTCATTAATTCAATTATGTCTTCAATTATTTGTGTGTATGTTTGCATGTTCTCCATGTCCGGCTAATTTACTTGTGTGTTTGCTTAGGGAATATGAAACTTAATTATTGAATATTGATTGGTTGTCTCTTATCTTAATTGTTTAATGATCTAGTAATGCGATAGGTCATCCGTTGTGTAATTAATGCTTGATTAATCTTTGTGAACCTTAGACTATAACACCTAGAGCGGTTGTAGGATAAACCACCCAAAGAGTGCCTTAGAGTTAGAGTTTATAATTTCTAGAGGTTATTGTAGGCGAGACCCTTTGGTAAGTTCAAAGAGTTAGGGATAAATGCATACCCTACGACTTTAGACACACAACGCAATTAAGAATAAGGCGTGACAATTCAACCATCAATAGGAGATAATTAAGGAGTAATAAAGCCTAAGTAAACACATTTTAAACTATCATACGAGCACACAATAATTAGACATAGACTACATACACCTTAGATTAGATAATTAGACAAGTAGAGTAATCGGTAGAAATACCAACCCTCAAATCCAAACCCCGAGATTCGTACCTTTCCATTTTCTAAAAACATAAAAGATAAAAATAATCTTCCTCAACCCCAACTTTAGCGTATAACTTCTCACTAGCATTCCTATTCCCTATAGAGCGATATCAATACCGTGGCTTACCCTAATACTACACTACAACGATTAGGTTCACCGCCTGGGTGTTATAAAACTTGCTTGAAGAAAAGGAAGTTCCTTTGACCCCGAGCGACGCGTGTGGCGTTATCAAGTTTTTGGCGCGCGACGGGAATAGAATAGCTAGTTAGTAGTCCACCTCGTTTAGGTTTCTTTGCTTGATTCCTATCAAGTAAATTTTTTCTTATTTTTAGCTTCCTCGTAGTCTATCCCCTTCTTTGTGACCTTTGTTCGTAATCCCATCACTTTTCATCATGGAAGGTGATAACCACCCACCACCAATTGACCCGCCAAGAGCCCGTACTCTTGGTGAATACTCGAGACCAAGCCACCTAGGTTATAGGAACACCATTGAGCTTCCCGACCAAGCCCAAACTACGGCCCTGTGATCCGACACCTTCCGGTTGGTGCAAAATGGATGTGCATTCCATGGACTTCGTTCCGAAGATCCAAATCAGCATCTAAGGGATTTCCTTAAAATTGTCGATTCCATCAACCTTGATGCTAGTACTCGGGAGACTACGCGTCTGCGTCTCTTCCAATTCTCTCTACGGGACCAAGCTAGTAATTGGCTTGAGCGACTTCCCGCCGACTCCATCTCAAGTTGGGATGATCTCACTTCTCGCTTCCTTGCTCAATTTTTCCCACCGGGGAGAACCACTAAGCTTAGGAATGACATCTTGATGTTCCAACAACTTCAAGGTGAGTCTCTCTACGAAGCACGGACTTGATTCAAGGAATTACTTCATAAAGTCCCTCATCATGGCATTGATCTTTGGCTCCAAGTCCAAATCTTTTATGATCATGTCAATTTCCCCACAAAGCGATCCATTGACCAAGTGGTCGGTGGAAAACTTAGTGATCTCATCGCGGAAGAATCATGGGGCATAATAGAGGACCTTGCCCTCTATGACAACGAAAGTTGGAATGACCCCTGTGAGTTGCCCAAAACCGTTAAGGCAATCTCCTTGCCTCTTATTGACTCACAATCTTCCGATCGTAGGATGATCGAGCTTGAAGATCAAGTAAAACTCCTAATGAGCTCTTACGAAAATCCTAGGTCTTCACGCCATGTGAAGAAAGTTTCTTCCTCGTGTGAGCCGTATAGTGATCCTCATAACACGCGTACTTGCACCCGATCTCCCGAACATGCTTCCGTTGACTACGCATCCTCGCGTACTAATGGAGCGAGAGGAAGATTCCTACAATACCCGGACATAGAAATTTCAATGAACCCGAGAAGCATGGAAGGGCAAGCCCGACTTCTATTGGGGACAAACCAAAGAATTCACATCCAATGATTTCTCTTGGCCCCATCTCATGGCCCTACCCAACAAAATAAAGAAGGGATGTAGCAAAACCTAGTCGCATCACAAGAAGCCCAAATAGCTAAACTCTCGGACCGTTTTAACCAACAACAAGTCGAAATAGATAGGAAGATAGATAAACTTTTGAAATCCATGACCAATAGTGATAGGAAGGTTAATGCTATCTCAACCCCCGAGCCTTCCGGTATAGAGATTAAGGACCCAAGTAAGTTAGCTAAGCACGTTCAATTCGTCAATACCATCGCCTTAGTGAAACCTAATAGAACAAATGACTAAGAGAACCATGAGATGATACTTGAGGTACAGGAAAAACCGATGAATGAAACAGCCGAGGAAGTGGATGAAGTAGACAATGACTATTTCAATAAGTTTCCTATGGAAGAAGAACTATTTCTCCACCCTCACTTAGTGCGTAACCTCCATCACATGTATGTTAGGAAAAGCCCTAGAATCAAGTTTGGAAACCCTTGGAATCTTAACATACCATGTTGCATAGGACACCTTTTCGTGGCAAAGGACTACATTGATCGCAAGTCCCCAATCAACATAATGACTAGCACCTACTACAATTGGGTAATGAAGAAGCCTATCCTAACTAGGCAAGACCCCGATAATCCTAGGGTTAGGTGCAATTTTCTTGGTAGAGTTAAGGGATTGCCCGTTTATGTAGGTAGTTTCATGTTTTCTACGGATTTCATAGTGGTAGATGATATTAGTACGGCCATAGATCCTAGTTTGTCCCACGTTATTCTGAGAAAACCTTTCATAGAAAGCACCGGGATGACCTATGACCCCTCGTTAGGAATAGTGCAATTCAAGGATGAGACCGATGACATAGCTTAACAAATGCCGTTTAAGATTGAGAAGTTTTCATCACTCTCTAATGATGAAAAGGAACTTAAACTATCGGTCTATTATAGGAATGAGGAGGATAAAGAAAAAGGAGTATATTATGTTATGGCTAAGATTTTCGGATTCTATAAGGATTGCTTGAACCTAGGACCGGAATATAGAACCAAGTGGGGAGAGGACGAACTCTTAGAGAGGTGATCATAGGGCACTTCTACAACATGGAATCCCCAATAGAGACCGTCATGAGGAAGAAGATGGCGGTAATGAAGTTACGTAGGAGCACGACTTGAGTCTAGCTACAAGACTCATAAATAAAGAAAAGCGCTTCGTGGGAGGCAACCCATGCTTAATTGTTTGCTTGTTAGTGTCATATATCTTTTAGTGATTGTTTATTCTCATGTTTAAATTTGTAAAATGCTTTATTTTGTTTTTAACCTCGTCTTAATCACATATAAAGGTATTTTACATAAAGGATAAGTGTAGGGAGGATTACACACGTTTTCAAAAAACGCAAACATGAGAATAGCAATTAATTAAAAGATATATATGTGTTTGTTCGAGTCAAATGCTTGTATCGAGTCATAATGGATGTTTTGCGTAAATTTTCCCGATTCTAAATATGTAAATTTTCCATAATTGTTTCCGAAAATCGAGACCGGTTTTGTCGAGGATAACTTGGCGCGTCAGATCGCAACCGACGGCGTAAAGGAGTAAAACAACATTACTTTTTCTCATTTTCGAGCTACTTGTAAAATTTTGGAATTTTACATGTCTTGATTTTCCAGAAATTCTGTAAACATCCATTCCACAAGCATTATATCCTAGTTTAGTCAAATCTTGTATATATTATTACCGCCAATTTTACATGAAGGTTTCGTTTGTTTTCTTCAAGTGTGCAGGTTTAATTTATCAAGAAGAAGTTACATAAGATTGGAAGGAGCTTTTCACGCATACATTCTTCTTGGAAAGGATTTAACCACCAATTTACACGGATCCTACCGAGCTAATCGGGGAGTATTAGTTTCTTCGTTTTCATTACCTTCCATCATCATAACTTTGATACTTTCGGAAACATTGGGGACAATGTTCAATTTAAGTGTAGGGAGGGAAAATAAAGCGGAACTTTGAAACTAAGCTTATCCTTGATTATTTGCTTTGTTCAATTGTATTTGTGTAATAAACCATGAGAAAATGTCGGTTAGGGTAATTTTGGCACCAAATTTAAAATTTTTATGACATATAGGAGTGGGCCATTAGTCTTAACAAAAGCGTCTCACGGATAGGAAGTTGCATGACTAGCACAAAACCCTTTACCACCTAAATTCCACCCAAAATGTGAGGATCGCCCTTAGGTTAGTAGGAATTAAAGCATTCATCTTTAATGCTTAGAGTGTGAACCGGTAGTATAATAGATTCGGAACTTGTTTTGTGATGCATTCGAGATCGCTAGTAAGACTACACTTGTGTAGTTAGGAATAACTAAATGATAAGAGGCATTAGGATAACCCTTGTTTGATACCGTAATATAATTACTTCTTCCACCTCGGTTGAGTAATTCCCCCACCCTTTGTGTTGTACTCATTTTAGTACACGATACCCTAGTTAACCCCTCGAGCCTATCCTTTTCGCGGTTCTCGTGATGTTTTGGTTTTCCGAATATTAATGAAGAGCATTGTTTACACCCCACCCCAAATGTATACCCAAATCGCCTTAGCCTACCATGTATGCACTCACTTTTAGTGCATTATTGTTATCACCCTAAACCCTTAGTTCAATTATCTAGCTGCTTGCATGAGTTGCTAAGTCGAGTCATATCCTTTGTACACGCTTTGGGACGATTGGGACTCATGGGAAAAGGTTAAAGTTTAATGATTGGAAGGAACATTAAATTCCCTTATTTGCGTAATAATATACCCTAAGTGTTTTGATCTTTTCAATTCGAGGTCAAATTAGTGTTAGAGTAATAAAAACTCAAGTGTAGGGATGTGCCTATAAATCCCTATCATTACGATGTTACCGTAGAGGATGGTAGAGTAAAAGTGTATGAAAAAAAAAAAAAAAAAAAAAAAAAAAAAAAAAGGGCTACCATCCTACATCTATCTTTAAGTTTATGTTTGTTTGTTTCAGTTATCTAGAGTTTAGAGTGTCGAGTCTTGGCTTAGCAACGCCATTCTTCGTATGCTTGTAACATAGAGATTTTTGACTTGCCACCACTAAATAGCCTATCCCACCAAACCCTTTGTTTCCTACCGTAAGCCTAACGTTACAACCTTTTAAAGACCTCTTTGATAGTCTTTCCTAGGTGCTTACGCCAAAGCGATGGAGGTTTGATCTATTCTCAAGCCTATGGTAATCTATGTACTAGGACCGGTTAATGAGTGTTTATCTTCCATTTCCAACTTGATATATTTCATATACACCCGAGAGATGTGAGTATCCAAACACCCCATGTGAGGTGCTAGTATGTAATTTTTGTGCTTGTTATGACTTTTGCGGGGCTTATATGTGTTGTGGACTGTTTTAAACCAATGCTTCATGACCCCTAACTTATAAATTAATTGGCTAAAAGCACATTTGCTTGAGGACAAGCAAATACCAAGTGTAGGGATATTTGATAAGGTTTTAAAATGTACCTTTTTGAGGGGTCGTTTAAGCCCTTATTTGATCACTTTTGTATCCGTTATTACTTAATATCGTTCCTTTTCACTTTTAGGTCTCTTGAAGGCAAATTGTCGGAATGGCACTTATTTGGACAAAAGGCGCGGATATCTGAAGAAAATGGCCAAAGTCAAGAATCGAGACACTCAGTCTTTGAAATACAAGGTGACGGCGCCACTTCTGCTGATAGCATCGGAGCATTTTGTGACACGAGAAGCCAAATTTCTTATTTTCAAGTGACGGTGTCGGGCTTTAAAAGAGTAGGCCGTCGCAACTCGACGGCCTAGATTTGATCCGACGGCGTCGAGATCGAAGGGACGGCGTCACAAGCATAAGGTGACGTCGTTGCAAGACTAACGTGGCCAAGACGAAACCCTAATGACGGCGACCCGATGGCGTCACAACTCATAAGGTACGCCGTCGCACTTGTAATATTATATATAGAATCCGAATTTTTCAGTTTTAGTGTGTAGTCTTTTTGGAGTAAAAGCTTAAACCGAACCAAGGCTGTCTTGTACAGTATTTTAGGGTTCCAAACCCTAACTTACATCAAGATAAGTGTTTTACTTCATTAATTCAATTATGTCTTCAATTATTTGTGTGTATGCTTGCATGTTCTCCATGTCCGGCTAATTTACTTGTGTGTTTGCTTAGGGAATATGAAACTTAATTATTGAATATTGATTGGTTGTCTCTTATCTTAATTGTTTAATGATCTAGTAATGCGATAGGTCATTCGTTGTGTAATTAATGCTTGATAAATCTTTGTGAACCTTAGACTATAACACCTAGAGCGGTTGTAGGATAAACTACCCAAAGAGTGCCTTAGAGTTAGAGTTTATAATTTCTAGAGGTTATTGTAGACGAGACCCTTTGGTAAGTTCAAAGAGTTAGGGATAAATGCATACCCTACGACTTTAGACACACAACGCAATTAAGAATAAGGACGTGACAATTCAACCATCAATAGGAGATAATTAAGGAGTAATAAAACCTAAGTAAACACATTTTTAAACTATCATACGAGCACACAATAATTAGACATAGACTACATACACCTTAGATTAGATAATTAGACAAGTAGAGTAATCGGTAGAAATACCAACCCCCAAATCCAAACCCTGAGATTTGTACCTTTCTATTTTCTAAAAAACATAAAAAGATAAAAAAAAATAATCTTCCTCAACCCCAACCTTAGCGTAGTAACTTATCACTAGCATTCCTATTCCCCTAGAGAATGATATCAATACCCGTGGCTTACCCTAATACTACACTACAATGATTAGGTTCACTGCCTAGGGTGTTATAAAACTTGTTCGAAGAAAAGGAAGTTCCTTTGACCCCGAACGACACGTGTAGCGTTATCATTGAGCATCCACTATCTAGATGCCAAATAGGCTCCTGGCGTGTCTCGCACAAATAGTAAATTGGATTAGTTTCTCTTGTCGACCCACATACTAGTGGGCTTGGGCCTAAAGGTCTATTTGAATTTGAAATTGACTCATGGTCGGTGGTTGAGTGCATTGTGCTACCACAAGTTTTGCATTTGGAGACCGAGGATGACTCGGTGATTACAGGTTGCTTGGAACTTCTCCTTGCTTGGATGACACTTTCATCTTGGGATGTCTCATGAGTGGATTTCGCAAATCTCACGACAAGTGTTCATGAGGGCGATCATCGGGATGATGATCATTGAAGCCACGGTGTGGGCAAGGAGGAAAAGGGTTTTGCTCTAGACTTTTGAGCGATTTAGAGGTTGAAGCATACTAATGACCAACTTTGGTATAGTTTGCTTTCTTGAGTGAACTTACATATTGTAAGTGATCGAAGTTCGTGATCATCCTTTTGCGGATCATACAAAAAGGATTCTATAATGACTATCGGTGGTATGGTGGTATAGTGGCATAGATCACACTTCTACTTGGTTTTGTTGGTGGCTTTTGACTTTGAGGAACTAAAGGAAGTCGACTTTGTTTCCTTGATTGATTCAGAACTCTTCGATGGATTCCATCTTATCGGTTAGCTTCCTCACAAGTTCGATCATTTCTTGAATTTGGTCGACTTCGGTGGGGACGAGAGGATGTGGAAGTCTCAATGGGGTAGATTCTTGTTGAATTGGTTTTGATGGTCTTTTTAGGATGGTTCTACCAAGTCCGGACCTTTCTTTTAGTGAGTGTGGATTGAATTGTAATGGAGTAAGCTCGAGCTAGGAGCGGCACCACGAAGAGGTTCTAGGGGTGGAAGTGGTGCTTGAGATTCGATTCGAGACTCGAGATATGTTCGATACTCTGGGAACATCGTGGAGTCCAATCTTGCTCTTTAGAGCTTGACTCTCGAGCTCTAGAATTCTTCCGAATTAAAATTAGGAAGCTTACTATCGGGATTAACCCGTTCAATCCAATCACGGGCTTGGGAATAGTCAACACATTGGTAATCATGCCACCGAGACACAAATGGTTTAGGAGGCGGTCTTTGTTGTGAGAGTCGGGAGATGATCTTTACTGTGACTCTTTTTTGCTCTTGGGAGCTCCACAACATCAAAGACTCTTGGATTCTTAGCGATCCAACTAGCAATGACTTCCATTTCTTTCTTAAGTTCATCTTGAAGAGCCTTATTTCTTTTAACTAATTCAGTGTTTTGAATTTGCAAAGTGATTGCCTCAAGCTTATTTTGTTTTAAAAGAAGCAGTTCATCCCTACACTTGTTAGTTCAAAACTTAGCTTGTTATATTTTGAAAAAAGTTTTAATCATTGCTCTTCTACAAACTTAAGGTCAACATTGATATAGTTCATATAGGACTTCCAATCAGAGTCATCATCCATAGAAAGTAAAATATTTACCTTCTTCATTGTGATGTTGACCCACTCTCCATTCCTAGCATGATTTTTCCCAACAGCTAGCTTGTCCTCTTCTCGAGAGGGCCATCGATTCTGTGACATGTACCATTTCATCATCAAATGAGGCGGCTCTTCATCCCGATCGAAGGTTTGATAACAAGGCCTTTGTTTTAAACCGCATGATTGAACACTTTTTGTTGTTTCGAGGGATGGCCTCAAGCAATGCAAGCTTAGCTTTGACTTTCCTATACTTAGCTTCAAAATCACAGTTTTGTTTTGATCATTTGTTTTGAAAATTTAGATGAGATTGATAGATTTTGGTTGAAATTTGCTAAAGCACGAGGACTAATTTGACCACGATGGTTTATCGAGGGTTCGAAATTGTTTTGAAAAGCAGACTTTTGCAAAATGACCTCTTTTGTGACACTTAAAGCATTCGGTGTCCTCATTTGCTTTAGCATTTGAAAACCTTTGTTTCTTTTATAAATCTCCGAGAGTTAGCAAGGAGTGCCATTTCTTGAAATTCAACATTCACGTCATTTAGGTACTCCTCACTTGATCTCTCATCGGGCTCATCATCCGAATTTTCTTGGAAATCGTGAACCACATTGTTAGAATAGAAAGTAGTTGATATTGGTGTTGAAGTGGTGGTGGGGACTTCTTGACTTCACGAGACTTTTTAAGTCGGTATCGTCTGCTGATGAGGTTTTCCTCATAGACAAATTTCCCATAAATTTCGGAAGTTCAAGATTACGGATATGATTAGCATTCCTAAGTCTCGAGAGAAATTCACCACTTCTCGGGAGACTATTGACAAAACCAACATTGATTTCATGTTTGGATAACTTAACACCGTCATTAGACAGTTCATTTATAAGAGTTTTGTATCGGTGTAAGTTTGAGACGAGTTTCGAGTCCTTAGCCACGAAGGTGTTATACTCAAGTTTCGGGTCCATTATCATGTTTTCGTTGGTATCGGATGGGCCTTCATGGTTATGGACTAGGTCATCCGAGTTTGTTTAGTTGTACTACAACTTATAAGCGACTCCATAATATCATCGTGAAGACATGATATGATGATACTTTTGAATCTTTGATCCCTGGTTGACCACTCTCCTCTCATCCTCGAGTCCATCGAGCTTGAGGTTTAGGCAAACCTTCAATAGTCTTTGGGATAAATGGACCTTCATTTATACACTTGATATAATAAGGTTCCATCGATCAAATAGCAAAGCATGCGCTTTTTCCATTTGTTGAATTTACCAACTTCAAGTCTAGGGCAACAATTTGAATAAGTTCCACCCTTTTATCGACTAGTTAGGGTACATCAATTTCAGCCATAAGGATCTTGATTTAAAAACGTTTTAGAGCGGCTTAAAAAGGTTTTATAATCAGCCTTGCTCTGATACCACTTGTTGTTCCCTATTCACTATCGTAAAACAGTTAAGTATTTAAAAATAAGTTAACAGTGAATCTATGACTGATAAGATGTAAGTAAAACACACTGAATAATTTTCAACATAATATTCTATATTAGAAATGAATCAAACAAGAATATATTACCTAAGTACTTGAAAAATAGTACTTGGGATTGAAATGACAAAGGGTGTAACTCCTCATGAAGCTCAGGCTAAGTCTGAGCACAACTACAAGTACCCAATGAGTTATCTCAGGGATTAAGTTGTATTTGGAAGAGTGAAAGATGGCTTGCGTGTATGTGTCTTTTTACAATTCACAAGCTTAAATCTTTCACTCCATCTCTTATGTTATTTATACAAGTATGAGTTTTAACTCTTTCCTAAGTGACAACCGACAATTTCTGAAGACAATCATGATGTATTTTGTCTCTGTTTACAAAGACTATATTAGGTAAGAGACAAGATTGCTTTCCAAAGGTCGGTGATGACACCGAGCACGATCGCTTGCCATTTAGGGAAAGTTGAATTTGGTTGATAAGGACTTCGTCTTATCTCGATTCAAAATTATCTCGCTCATTCTTTAGTCTTCATATCCTTCGTCTTCTACTTGGTTTGTCTTGATGTTAGTAGCTCGAGAGGAGTTTTAGGGATTCGGTGAGTTATTGTCATCACTCCTTTGGATCCACCATCTTCTTCTTGACTCGGTCTTCACCCTTTAAGTTCCGCCTCACCGGTGGAGAGACTTCTTCTTTGCCTCATCTTGAGTATCTCGAAGATGGCTCACCGAGAGACTATGCACTCAATGACCGTTAGTGTTTAACGGTCTAAACACTTGGGGTATTTTCTATTCAAATCCTAGATTTAAGGGGTTTGGGTATTTACTGAACCCAACAAGTACCCCATATCATCATATCAGATAATGGGAAACAGTTTGCCGAAGGAGTGTTTCCACTGTTTCCCGTGTTTTGCAGAGGCCTGAACATAGTCCTTCACCTCTGTTGACCATCCTCAAGGTAACGGACAGGTGGAAGTTACTAACAGGGACATCATCCAAGGCATAGAATGAAGGCTCGGTTACAGCCACCATGGTTGGGTAGATGAGCTACCTCCAAGTACTCTGGGCCCACAGAACGCACACAAAGTAAAGTCATGGAGAGACACCTTTTAGCTTGACATATGGCACAGAAGCTGTCATCCCTTCAAAAGTAAGTGTCGAAGCAAAACGAGTCATGAACTTCAAGCAAAGACACAACGAATAAAGACTCCGCATCAATCTAGACCTACTCAAGAAAAAGGAAATAGCCTCAATCGGGAGGCTATCCGAAACAAAAGATTGAAAACAACTACAATAGCAGGGTTCGACCTTCGACATTCAAGCTAGGAGAATACGTCCTCTGACTCAACAGCGCAAGTAAATCTGAGTATCAGGGTAAACTAGGGCCTACATAGGAAGGGCCCTACATCATAACAGAAGCATATAGCAACGAAGCCTACAAGCTGGAAACCCTTGATGGAGACGCTATTGATAGGACTTGGAATGGCACTACCCTTCGTAAGTTTTACATATGAAACTTACAATGTCTAAGGACATTTTTTTATTTTCTTTCAATCAATGTATTTGCATTCTTCTCACTTAGGGAAAGAAGCATTAATGGTAGGCGTCTAGTATTCATTTCTTAAAATGATGTAATCCTCCCTACCCACTTAATGATATAACACATTTCCCTCAAATCTCTTGTTTCGTTCAATACAACAAAGATTTGTCTACCAAGTCATTTTATAAGTTTCAATGTCGAAGGGATGTACAAAGACTAACAATACGTCTTGCTCATATGCTTAACATCCATCTCAACTTCACATTAACTTTCCTACGTGGTATTAAGGTATTCCAAGCCTTTTGCTACCCAAAGTATTAAGATGGAGTGGGTTGCAACCCTCTGTCAGCAATTAAGTTATACGATTGCTATATTCTTGGTGAAGAAATTACACACAATGAGGCTATGCATCTACCATACGCCTTAGGTTGTAAAAATTTTACGTGCAAATGAAACGTAAAGAGAAGAATAAAAGTTAGCAAAATATAGGCCCTAGTTGCCATCATGTAAATATTCATTTATGACTAGTATAACTAGTTCAACAGGTCGTAGCCTTAACGATCAACAAGTAAATATTGTCTTAGGCTGAGGCCTTAACCAAATACATAAAAGCAAATTGTTTCATCAGTCATATTACCTGGAAAGAGACATAAAACATATTGTTTAAACAGGGTACATACCACCCTGAAAAATCAAATTACTACCACATGGTAGCCTTCATCATACCTTGGAATGTGTTGGATCAGCAGAGCCTGGGGATGGGACCTTTGGAGATGGTGTCTTCTTGGTAGGAGATGCAGGTTGAACCTTCCTTGGCTTCTTTACCAACAGGTCCTCAATGGAGGCCGTTGGGTCCTTTGTCGCCTCGGCAAGGAATGGGAACTCTGCGGTGGATAAGGCATTACCGCATCATCGTATTCCTTCTTATGGGTTACCCCGTAGTATGGAACACTTGCAAGATCCACCGATTTACCTGTCTTGGCCACCTCCTCAAGAGTAGTGCATTTTCTATGAAACATGGCTGCATTCACCAACTTCCCAATCATTATGCCCAGATCGTCACTATGGTACAATTCCATAGCAATATATGGGATGACTTTGGTCACCAAATCAACTCTGTCTTTCTTAAGCATTTTCAGACGAAGATCCAACCCATCCACCTTCTCCCTAAGCTTGATTTCTTGGTCAATCAACATTGCCCTCTCTTCCTCAAGGCCTCCACACTTGGTAGTCATAATGGAAATTTGCTCTTTGTAGCCTATGACCTTCGCGCCTTCGAGAGATATCCTGCTGCAGTCGACTTGGCTTTCGCTAATCGACCCTTGAACTCTCCACATCGCTCGGAGATCTTGGACCGAGGATTTTTGTTGAAGTCTTCCATAGCATCCTCACACTTTGCCTGCAGGTCTGTGTACTACTTGTCCTTAGCCTTCTCTCTCGCAAGCATGACATCCATCTCTTCCCTAGCCTTGGTGACAGCACGAAGAAGCTCCCTCGACCTAGTGGTGAGCTGATTATCCAATATACATTGTCTTACATAGCTCTTATCATGAAGGTCGCAGAGCCTTTCAAAGGACATGTTATCCATAACCCCTTCCACTAGATGGGGTCACACGATCAATGAGCAAGTGACAAGCTAGGGGACTAAGCTCCTTCGTGTCGTGGAGTCCCTGCAATGAAATACACTTGTTAGTATAACACAATATGCGAGATAATTTTTGCAACAGGAAGAAGACTTACCATGAATGTCATCGAGTTAGGCCCTTCGATGGTCGGAAATACCACACCTTACCCCGAGCACTCTTACGTCGGGTAGTTCGAGAGGAGGTGGGCAAGATAAGCTTCCTCTTCGATGCAGACTTTGAGCTTGTACCTTTCCTGCTTTGGACCCTGTCCGCTATGCCAGAGGACCCTACGATAGCAAGTTGTTCCTCCGACGCAGGGTCATCTGAGTCTGCCACATTCTCAACTAACTAATCTTCAACCTCCATAGGCTCCTTTTCTTTTATAGGAAGAACAGATGACACATGCTCAATGGGTTAGGCATCAACATCATTATTGTAAACGGAAACTTAAGGAGAACCCACACCGTAGCTAACCTCTTGGGGATCCTTCGAAATAAAGCTGACTTCCTTAGCACCACCAGCAACGATGAAATTTCACAATGACATTTCTGCAAAAAGGAGGGAAACAGATAAATATCTGAAAGATAAGTTCCTAAAACTTATTTTAATTAGAAATTTACATACTTTTTCCACAACAAATAATTTCGAATGTAACGGAGACCCTCCCAACTTTCAAGAAGGCCAAAGGTCTATCAATCGACTAGATGGCAAGCTAGGTGTTGATACATGGGATTCCTTCTCACAAGATATAGGGCGGGGATCATTAAACCTCTTCTCATCAAACTGAAACTCTAGGTTTAGTAATGCAGGGTATTGTGGAGGTACAATGGTATCTTGAATGTAAAAGAATTTACCTTTCCAGTTTCTGATATTTGTAAAAGGCCTCTCAATCAGAATGGGCACATACCGTTCACCCCTTTTGGCCAATGTTAGCCAGTCTCCTCCAGGGTACAGATTCAAAAACCCTCTAAGTACAGTCAATGACGATTCATACCCATACGCTTTACACATGACAATGTATGTTGTGAACTTGGCTAGGACAAACGGGTTAAACCTAGATATGTGTACCTCATAGTATTGAAGGAGTTCTAAAATCAGGGGATGCAAAGGTATCCTTAAATTGCAGGTGGTGAATGCACATGTATAAAAGCCTACGTAATTCTTGGGAGCGTCATAAATACCTTGGCGTTTGTTGGGTAACATGATCTTATATTGTTTTGGAATGGGATAATAATAAGGAAGGCTTTAAGCTCTTCCCTGGTCAAGGTACAACCTTGTTGCACGGTTACAAACTTATTATTGGCGCCATGGAACCTTTAATCAACAAAAATCTTGAAAATGTAGTGATCTGAAGGAATACTTTACCTTTTTGTTCGAAGCTTGCTCGGAAGATAGCTTAGTAGGTGTAAATTTTGGGCGAGGGATAAAAAATGAGTTAGGGTTTTACTATTTTGATTTTTTATACCCTCTTGCATCTAACATCCTAGCCTTACACGTGTCCTGTGAGATCACCTAACTTCCGGATTTCAAATCCCTTTTAAACTTTGAAGGGACGTTTGAACTTACCGAGATAGGGGTGGTTAGGATAAGTACCAAGCATTAATTACGCGGTCAACTATATCCAACTTTTTATCATCGTTCAATTTTGTGACGGAGGAGAGGTTTGGTATATGTTTTTGAGTCGTAAGCAATATTTCTCGTTCGTATATATCACTTTCGACTGGGGGGCTTGATCCTTCGACCTTAGTTGAATTTGCATTATGAAGGCCCAAGTCTTTCTTCATACGTCATTACTGGCGTAAAATCATTCATCTTTGATATGGTTACCAGTTGGGAATTCGCCAACCGAAGGTCTATGCCCTTCGGGGTCTTCTCTTGAGGCCACCAAGTCAAAGGAGAACATTGACTTGGTCTTGCCCCACGTTCCCACTATCTCCTTAGCTTCCCCGCCAAGACAGAAAGAGTGGGGATGAAGCCCTAGCGGTTACCACAAATCATGGGATGCCCCCATGATCTCCGAAACGTGCGCAAACACTCTCCAAGCTTATTTCTCCATCTATAAATAGGTTGGACGAGTCATTTCAATGGTATGTTCACTCAACATAGTATTTCACATACTCTACATTACTTACAACACATATCACATACTTACTCTCACGCCAGAGGTGGTTCGCAGGGTCCAACCCCTGCGCAATCACTTAACGAAGTGTCTACTATTTCTTATTGCAGATTGACTACAAGTTTGACGCAAGCATATCACCCATCATATCCTTCGATCACCATCGAAGGCACAGTTGTCTAATTATCTATAAAGATCAAAAAGAATACAATTCTTGATGATGAGTTCAATATAAATAACTACTTTAGTAATTTTTAAGAGAGCGTAATGATACTACTAAACTTAATCATGTTTAGACAAAAATGACATTATTAATTCATCCGAAATATCGAAAATAATTTGTTTGTAAGTAATTTATTAAAGATCATACCTTTGCTATATATTCTTTTAAGAAAAGAAATATTAGAGAAATTCTTCATGATCTTCTTAGGATGCCCAAATCCTAGTATGGAGAATTCTCAACAAGGAAAATATTAGAAAGATCTATCATTATCCAACATTATAAAATATGATGATTTTAAAACGTGGCCTTTTGTTTTTAAGGAATTTCCTTCATTGTAGTTTCCAATCATACATGTATCGTATCAAGTTTTTAAAAGTACAGTATACTCTTAAGAAACTTGGTAACGAATCTCTGATACCAATTGTGGAAAACTAGAAGGGGGGTTAAATAGTTTTACCAATTAAAACGTCATTTTAAAATATTTAGATTGACTTATGTCAATCTATTTAAATGTATATGTTGGATGTTGATAGATAGGTATGTAAATATGTAATGCAAAGGTAAAGAGTAAGAAACACAAAACCACGACACGAGTGTTTATAGTAGTTCGGCTACAAGGACACCTTCCTTGCCCTACTCCACTCCCGAGTCACCTACTCGAGAGTTCGTAATCACTACACAACACAAACTCCTTATGGCGAGAAGCCTTCACAACGTCGCCTACTATTTATCCGGTACATGGCTGACACCGGGTTCTTCCACGAGTAGAACCAAACCTATAACAACGTTGCCTAAACTTTATCCGGTACAAGGCGAGATCTGAGTTCAATTACAAAGGAGGAACTACTACCCAACACTACACAACACCTATCCCAAAGGAGACCCACTCCTTATTACAACATCATCAAGGATATCAATATCCTGGACACAACCTATCTCTATTTGTACATCGATGCACCATATCGATTGTACACCCAGCATCTTTCACTAATGCCTTTGACATGATCTTTGGCACCTTTCACTAATGCCTTCGACTTGACCTTTTGGCATCCTTCACTAATGCCTTTGACACGGACGTTCGGTACTTTTCACTAATGCCTTCGTCTTGACCCTTTAGCATCCTTCACTAATGCCTTTGACACGGACGTTTGGCACCTTTCACTAATGCATTGCCTTGACCCTTTGACATCCTTCACTAATGCCTTAGAGATAACACTTCAGTGAGGAAGAAAGAAGCATCAACAAGAGAACTTCAGTAGTCTTGATGATGACGAAGCATAGCAACTCATGGACTTGAGCTTTATCGACTTCAAGAGGTGGTGATCTCGCCTTTAAGAGGAACCTAGATAATCATACAAAAACAAACACAAACTACATAGAAAGATCCTTTGGATCCGACGTTAGAGAGTTTACAATACTAGGAGAAAGTATGTGTAGGAGTGGTAACCTACAATGAAGAAATGGCTCACTATTTATAGACAAAAACATGCTACTGTTCCACGGATCCCACGGATCCCTTGCTTGATGGATCCGTCTAGTGTATTCTGAGGGATCCGTGAGACGCTCCTCATTATCCATGGGTTATGGGTCATGGGTCCTAGACTTTGGACCATGGGTATCCAAGTAGATACAATGTATCTAGAAGATGCAATACATATAGTCAATGGGTTATGGGTTAGCTCCATGGGTCATGGATAATACCCATTATGACTTATGCATGATGTCATGTAATGGGTCATGTGTTATGGATTATGCTCCATGGGTATGGGTCATGGACTTTGGGTTTTACCCAACTACATTCAATGTATTAAGTCAATGGGTTAAATACTTAATCTTCTACCCATTATAATACATACTAAGTATGTATATATCTACTCAATATATAAACACTAGTTGTTATACATATGCATTACTATAATATGAAAACACTATTACTTGTTTAGTGATTTATATGAAAATATAAGTGTGTTAGTAAACTATTAGCTCAAACCATTTACGTATTTTATTTGTTTCGTTAAAATTATTTTACGTTTGTTATCGACAAAACATTAGAAGATCGTAAAATATAAATAAACGTTTTTACGGCTTATTTGTATTAACACATTATTACCGAATAGCCAACAAAACCATAGGAAATGAATCAATACCAACGACTTAAGCCCGCAACTTCAACCTTATGTATTTGGTGGTGAGCATCGAGCGAACATTTTGAGATCCGGAAGGGTTCTTGATGCGCAATAATAGTGGAAATATTTTCATACTTATCGGGTAATCCTCGAGTGCAAAAGTAATCACATCATCATTATTCATAGGAGACCCGAGACTAGTCAAGATAGTAGCGATTGATTCAATCTTATAGATATATGCATCAATACTCAAATCACCAAGCTTCAAAGAACGTAATTTCGCTTTCAATGCACTAGAGCGAGTGCGCTTATTGTTATTGAAAATTTTGGCAATGAGATCCCAAGCTCTCTTAGTCGATTGAGGGTCCTCAACAACAAGGCGTTTTTGAAGGGTTTTGGACAAATTCATGAAGATTCACGAAAGAACTATTATATCAATCTTTAACCATTCCGCATCAGGATGTAGCAAGGTACTTGTGGTTGCTTCACCCATGCCCAAAACATTGTCCAAAAGACCATATCCTTTACGTAGGTTTTGAAGAAGTACACCCAACGCGAGTACTTCATCTCGTCAACTTCCAACGTAACGGGAACAAGGTGGGTGAGGTTGTTAATCGTCACGAGTTTATCGGATAGCAAGATCATCGGTGAGGGTCACTTGTCATGATAAAGGATTAGGTTATTGTAATAAGGACTTGAACAGTAAGCATGTAGGGTTAGGGTTTGTTAATACTTACGTGAATAGTGGGTATGTAGGATTAGGGTTCTGGAAAAGCAAGTAACGCAGCAACACGAAAACACAAAGCTGGAAACACACGTTTACGGTGATTAACAAACACCAACGACCGTCTTAAAACTGCCAAACAAGATGACTGGTTATCAACAAGGAACCAACGATAGTCGTAAACAACGAATGTGTCAACGGTTATCAATATAAACCAACAATCGATTGAAACTTGAACAATGTAAAACGGAGAAGCAGGAGTAAATTAGGGTTTATAGTATTCAATGTGTTAGGGTTTATGGACCGGTATTCGATGTTTAGGTTGATACCATGTAACTGTGTAAAGGTTCGTATCCATCATTAAACCAACGGCATGCACATATATAGGTTACAATGAATAACTTAGAACTTGGGCTTGAGCCCAATACGAAAGTATCGACTAACACTTGTGCTTGATACAACCCGTGATCTAGCGTTCCACGATCAAACTTCGTGTTCGTTGTCGTGATTGTCCAAAAAATATATATCATGTTAATTGTCATCCTGTTATTAGTGAGGCTTCATTCAACAATTATTACTCCCCGGTTACCCTAGAGTTATTAATGATGACAAAAGCATAGAGGTTTCATATATCACATAACCTGTAATATATAAGTAGTGTTATCGTTACTGCATGCACACCTATGTGAAATGTTTATAAACAAGTTATTTTTATCATGTAATTGCTTTCTCAGACAAAATTGCAGTCATATTGAAGCTTGTAACTTATTTGATTTAGTGACTTAATATTATATGAAGATAATTGTATGTGAATTAGATGCGATAATGATATATGTGAGTTAAAAATCACATCTTCAAGAACTTTTTATCAAGTATCTTTGTATAAAGTAGGAATATTTGCATCTTTAGAAGAATAGTGGTTACTAGCACATTTTATATATGTGTGTGCGTTACATTTTTAAGCAAAAGGATTTATAAATAATGTTTATTTCTGCATGCATGTAAAAACTCATTTTCAGTTGAATTTTTTTTAATCACATAGCGAGCATAAGACACATTTGAGAAAAGATAATCGATTTAGCAACATGAGGACACAATTTGAGTTAAGAGAACTGATAGATACTAATTAACCTAATCATCATGTATAATAAAAAAAGGAAAAAAAGAGAGCATAGTAAGCTAACTATTTGACTAAATTGGTTAAGTTATGCTATTAACAAATTTCTATAAGTTAAATACCCATATGAAAAAAATCGTCCAGATTTGATTTACACTTTATTCTCTTTATCACATTACTAATTGCAAAAGAATAGAGAATAAAATTCGAAAGCTTAGCCAAAAGTTTGACGATGTACGACAAGATATATATAATCCGTTTGTCTATCGAGTCTTGGCGTCTTGCTAGACAAAAATGACATGCAAATCAATATTACATTATACTGTGAGAATATTTTCGGTAACTTTAGACAATCGTAGCTGGCTTGAGTAATTTTCTATGAAACTTTTAAGACATTATATCGATTGATATATCATTCGAACATGGATGAAACCTTTCTTATATCATTCACTAAAAGCCACGTAGTTGTTGCTAAAGGTTTTTATAGATGCCTTTATCCACACGATATATAGTGTCATCTTCAAAAGCTACATAGTCATCTGGGCGGTAAGAGGGTTTTTGGTGAGAAAAATATTTCGTGAAAAAAAATTTTGAAATTAACTTTAACGACGACGTACATGTCTCATCGCTAAAGGTGCCACATGGTCATTGAGATGAATCTTTTATGGTTTAGCGAGTGTTGTCGCCAAAGGCCTTCGGCGACAGTTTCCTTACTCTTGCAATGAAACTTTTCACCAAAATTCCATCTTTTGTATGGCTTTTTAATCTTAGATTCTTAATGGCACACAATGACTAGTGGCCAAAAACCAAGGTTGTCAAGATCGGAATCCTACTCAGGATCGTTTTCATCTTTGCAAGATCGTGATCGTAAGATCGGATCGAGATCTTAAGATCCTATTATAATGTTATTTCTTAATAGTTTATGTAATTTTATACAAATCTACAAATTCTAATACATTATAACCACAAAATACTATGAATGTTTCATATAAATGTTGTCCTAAATTATAATTATAAAATGTTTAAAAAGATTAACATGTTGTTTTTTGAATTCTACAAACAAACAACCCATAAATTGTAGTTTTTAGTTTGAATCGAGAAAAGTAAGATCGGATCGGATTAGATCGTAAAATCGTATGGTCAAGATCGGGATCCTATAAGATCTTAAGTTTGCAAAGATCCTATGTAGGATCCGGATCGTTTTTGCTTTGCAGTATCGTAGAATCGTAAGATCCTAAGATCAGGATCGGGATCCTAACAACTATGCCAAAAACAACCTATATAGAAATATCATGCATGTGATATCGGTTAAAAAGTGCTTAAAATATATAATTGAGATACTAGGTTATTTGAACCCAGACATTTCAATATTTCATGTATTGTCCTCTTAGGTCATCATGGATTAATAAAGTATACTACTTTTTTATAAACTCCAACATGTTATCATTTGAAGTTGAAATGTAAGTATATATTTCGTTTGTTTCCAGAAAACTATGTGTGGACCGGCACATATGGGTCCTCAAATCTCACATTATTTATCTCTATCAAGTCAAGTGTCAACTTAAAAAAGTATGATCAACTCAAATTTCTTAATCAATATGCTTCGGTGTTTGATTTTGAATGTTATTCTCGATTTAGATGCTTCAACTGTATCTTTAGTGCCTTATAATACATTTAAGACATTCTCTAAATATTTAAGACATTCTCTAAATATTAAGACTTAAAATTGAGGCTTCAGAACTTACCTTATAATGCATTTAGAACATTTTTTAAATAGTAAGGCTTTAAATTCAGACTTTGTAACTTATTTATTATGGAAATATAATGTCTATTGCTAAATTAATACATACACATGCTAGCTTAAAAGTTAAACTAATACTTGTAACATTAGTAGTCATTGAATACAAAATTTAAAGTCCATCCAATATTTTTAAAGCTCATTTTTATGACTTTAAAAACCATGTATTGTAACAACCACATTCTTGCAGCCCACTTTAACTGCCCATTAAATGTATTGATTAGTACAAAACGGTATAAAAACCCACAAATAAACACACACAAAAGACCAATCATATATCTCTCTCTCAAAACGAATTGCCACTCTTATGCTAAATAAAGAACCGACGCCACCAACTAAATCGCCATCACCGCTTATCGGCACGTGTCGGCATCACCACCCTGACAGGTCTAGGTGGCCTCGCTAGCCAAAACTTTTAGTATAGTCGAAAAACATTGCATGACAAAAATTTTGTTTAGTCTTTCGTCGCAACGCACGAAAGACACGCTATAATTGTATAATGCTCCAACCTAACCCAACCCAAAATTAATCCAGTTGACTGGTTGTCCAATTAATAACACATTGATTTTGTCCAATGCTCCAACTGTCCTTTGTTGATCACCAAATACTTTAATTTTAAAATCGAATAAAAGATTGAGTTGTTCAAAACAAAGAATAAATGATTGAAAAAAAAAAATCTCCGAAGGGTCAAAGGACAATGATATTTAACATTCGACTTCAGAATCAAGTATTTTGCAAAGCTACCTACAAAAAATAACATTTTTCAAAAGTGTGTTAATTTTGAATTATTTTTAGCAAAGAGTCAGATTTAGTATTTTTTTTTACTGAAAAGGATAAAAATACACGACATATTCAAAAGAGTCGAGCATTTCGCGCATCTCATTGCGCCACTGCTTCACAAGATCTCATTGCGCCGCTGCGTGACCAACTTAAGACTTCGACACAAGTACGTCGATTCATAAAATTGATTACGAGAAAATTAAAAAATTAAAAAATACTAAAAATAAAAAGTTAAAAATATGCGAGTAGGTTAAAACTCATCTAGTCACGCAAAAAGTAGGTGATCTAAGGCTACCCCCAATGAGGTAAATCGTTGTCGATCGTCCTTGTATTCGATCGATTAGTATGTCGATCGCCCCACTGCAAGGCCATGTCGATCGCCTCCCATTTTCACCAATTCGATCGTCCCACCGATCGACAATTCCAAAGCTATCCTCTTGTTTCCGTTGCAATCCAAAACAAAAAAAAAAAAAAACTTTTTACCCTATAAATACAACTACAATCTCATCACAAATCTCACAACATCTTACACACTAAAACTCAAAATCTCACAATCATCTCTATCAAAATCTCACAATCCTCTTTATTAAAATGTCTAAGAAAACACCACCAACCAAAGGCCGAAAATCCGTTTGTCACAAAGCGCCCCGCATATTTTAACACCGGATCCGAATTTCCGGTTAACCGGTGTCTCACCAATAATCAATTTCCAACCCCCTGGTTTCGAATATCCATCCCAACAAGCTCCACAACAACACCCTAACAATCCATTTAGTATGAATCGTCCATTTGTTCCACCGCAACAAAACATCCACCACCAACAACAACAACAAAGCTACTCCCGTCGAAGCAACCAATCTATGTATGGGTCACACGAATCTGTGTACCGTCCAACAATGGATTCATCAACGTCTTCATATTCAAACTATCAAGAATATTCTCCGGTTAACCGTATTAATCTTGAGGGTTTTGATTTTGATGACCAATTGTACAACAATCCTAATTTTATCTTTGGAACCGGATCGGGTTATCCGGCTCAAGAGTATCACGGTTCGGCACCGGTTACGCTCATGGATCGTATCACGATTCGATCAACCTTGATGACGTGAAGAAGAAGAATGTCGAGAAGAGGCGCCACCGGTTAAACCAAAGAAACGAGCTACTAAGCGAAGAAGAAATTCGTCGAGAAAGAAGGCAAGAATGATTCGATTGCCTTGGACCAAAGAAGATGAGATCGCCTTGTGCAACGCTTGGTGTGATGTATCCGAGAATAGTGTGGCAGGAAACAACCAAAATGCTAGAGGATTTTGGTGAAAGTCATTGATTACTTTGAGAAGGAGGTTGGTGCAGAAAGAGCGTACAACTCTATCGTTACAAAGTGGAAAAATAGGGTTAGCCCTAGAGTTGGTCAATTTTGTGCCATTTACAACAATCTTTGTCGGGAATTACGGAGTGGTGAGAATGACCTCACCGCTTATACACGGCGTGTGATGAATACCAAGTAGTGTGTGGTCATCCGTTTGTTTTGGAGCATTGTTGGAAGATTTTGAGGACCATTCGCTTGGAAGGATAATGAGATGCCTGGGTTTTTAAGCCAAGATGAGGGACACAAAAAGCAAGGACTTCAACCGACTCGGATGTGACTCGGATGTGCCTTCGTTTGTGCCTAATAGACCAACCGGTCGTGATGCATAAAGAAGAATAAAAGAAATCTTGAGTCTTGAAGATAGGATTATGGAAGGTGTTGCTTAGAAGTGGGGCAAGATCAAGTCCGTGGCATTCGGGCGGAAGAAGGAGGTGGCGGACTGCACTATGGTTTGAAGAAGAAAGAGCTAGAACAACAGCAAATCGAGTTGGAGCTACAAAGAACAAAGAGAAGCGAGGGAAGACAAAGGTTGGCACTAGAAGAACGAAAAGTTGAATTAGAGGCTCAAAAGAAATATGATCAGATCTCATGTTCTATTGCACGCTAATCGACCCATCTTTGCCCATGATAGAGCGCCAAACAATGCAGAAACTCAAAGAGGCGATCAAGGCACGCCACAACCTTGAATAAAGTGTTGTAATGTTTTAATAAGTTTCAGTAATGGTTTAATTTTATTTGAATTATGTAACGTTTAATTATTAATGAAATTTTATTTTGTGTTAAAAATGTTTTTTTTTAAAAAAAAAAAAAAAAAAAAAAAATTGAACTTGGTCGCCTTCTTCGGGCACCTGTAATCGCGAAGGTCGTCGGAGAGAGAAAGGCGACGTGGCGGGGAAAAAGAGGATTGAATCACTCATTAAGGCTAGCCTAAGACCATCGGTCTTAAGTTTACAAATGCAGGTATCAAAAAGACATGTCACATCGATGAAGCAATCCTTATTCTTTTTTAACATATTAGTTCTCGAGTTTTTAGGAAAAGAATAAGAAAGGGAAAAGAAATGGAAAAGGAAAGTAAGTGTTAGTTGTTATATTTTTGAGATAAAGAAAGGAAAAGAAAAGTAATCATAATCATGTTCTTGAGTGAGAGAAAAAGGAAAATAAGTTGGTCAAATTACATATATGCCCTTTAATTATTAATGTCAAATGTTTAAAAAAGTGTATATTAGTCTTAACACAATATATAGTTAGTTTCTTTCCATTTCCTAAAAGTGGGAGGAAGATTTCTTATCAAACCTTCCTGTCTATTTCCTTTAAAAAGACTCAAGAACACAAAAACTTTCCGTTTCATTTCTTTCCTCTTCCTTTTCATTTCGAAAACGGCGTTAAGTTTGTCACATTCTTTTTACATATACACATATCAAACTCTTAAGTTGCCAAATAATGTTTAATTTTCAAATTTTTAAGTAAAGAAAAATAAATAAATAGGAAATAAACATTCTTAGCTCAGTTAAAAAAAAAAAAAAAAAAAAAAAAAAAAAACAATTTACTTCAAAATTAACAAGATCGCTTTTACTTTTCAGTCATCTTTTCTTTTTAAATGATATTCGAAATACTAACTATTTTTATTTTACTTTATTTTCTTTTCTTTTATTCTTTCCTTAAATGATACTTCAAAACACAAACACACTGTTAAACTTTCCTAGATACATTAAAAAAAAATTATATTAGTTATCATTTTTCCAATACAATCTTGACCAAATATTCCCTTACATTAATTTTCTCTTTATAAAATTTCAAAATCATTTCAGCTCTCATTATAATTTTCTTCACAAAAGTTACTCCTTTTGACCAAATTAATAGTTTACTTTTTTTATACCTCAATTAATTATCCAATATTAAATATAGATAAGGAAGTTTAATCAAATTTATCTATTTTTTTTATCGAGAAACAATAACTTTTGTACAAACGATCGATTTATACACAATAGTCTTTGATTTGAATATTTTAATGTATAATCAGTTAAAACATAACATGTACAACCAGTTAAAACATATTTTAAGCCTAAAATCAAGTGACATTATTTTGATACTACAAACAAGAATTCATTTATTTTACAACCATCAAGATGATGCAACTTGATTTTAAATCTAAAAAGTTTTACCTCTACCTAAGGTAGAGAAATTTCTTTCGATTCTAAAGGTGAAAAGACCTCCACTTTTGGAGAGTGAAGATCGAACCCCGACCTCTTAGTCGAAGACAAGGGTTTCTGTTGATCCAACACTACATATACTCTCTAAAATCTCAATTTAATTGTTCATATTTTCGTTTTGGATGTCTTAAAAGATTGTCACTTTCTTTTTAGTAAAAGCTAAAGAATTTAAAGAATGAATATTTTATTCGTGTGGTTGAAAATTAAAACGACCCCACTTTTATTAAACTTTGTGATTTACCCCCGACAATTAAATTGAGAAGGAGAGAGTATCTTCCGATCAAAGAGTTGTCAAATAATTTCCATTTATTTAGAGTACATTTTAAGAAAACAAGGGGACTGTTTTATCTCTACATTCCCGCAGCCTTAAAAAAACCCCTCTGACAGTTTGTCAATTTGTCAACTCAAAACACATTTCCAGTTCCATTCAACCAATCAAATTCATTTGCAAAAATGGAACCAGCACCACCACCAGCAGCAGCGCCACAATACAGATTCACACTAGGCCGCCAATCCTCACGAGCACCAGAACGCGACCCAGATTCCGATTCACAAGACGACGATGACGTGGACGTCAACCAGATTGATCCTAGAGTGAGGCTAATGTTTTCAGCAGCGAGGGTAATTTAGACGGGATTAAGGATTTGATTGAGTCCAATACTGATGTTAATTTTAAAGATATTGATGATCGGACTGCTTTACACGTGGCGGCTTGTCAAGGGTTTTGTGATGTGGCGAAGATGTTGCTTCAGGGTGGGGCTGAAGTTGATTCAAGGATCGGTGGGGTAGCACTGTAAGATTTTGTATATTTGTGTTTTTTGTTTTGTTTGAGATTCTTGTCGTAAAAAGTTGTTATGTGTGTTTTGTTAGAGAAATTAACGAGATGCGTAATGTGTTTAGGAAATGTAGTTTCAAGTTCTTGTATATAGGTAAGCATACTAGCCTTCCAAAGCGGAGGTCAAGGGTTCGAATCTAACGCGGAGAAAATTTATTCCCTTGTGGCCATGGAGGTTCACCCGCGCTGACTCCGGCCTATCCAAAAGGGTGCGCTGACTCCGGGCTATCCAAAAGGGTAGTCGCCTTGGGATTAGTCGGCTCTCAATGTCGAGTTGGAAACCCATGTAAATACAAAAAAGTAAAAGTTAGGCTAGTGTTGAGGGTTGGAAAGGGTCACGGGGTTACCCACGTACATTTGAGTCAATCAGTCAAATACACGCCCTCCCGAATGGAGTAACCTGAAGAGGAAAACCTCATCCTTTACCCGTTTATCTAAGAGCGTTTAGGTGCGTATAGCGGTTTAGCAACACTACTTTCAAATGCTACTTGAAGCATTTAGCGTTATCATTTTAAACTTTATAATTACACATACATCTACATTGCCCAATACTTTTATTATACAAACAACTAGTGCTAACTGCTTCTGCTAAAACTACCGCTAATAGCTACTGCGAAATTTGCACAACATACCCTAAGTGAATGTCAAAACGTACGTTTGCCTAGTAGGGTGTCGCACGATGCGGTGGCCAGAAAGAGGAAGCAATGTAAGATTATTATTGTTTTTTTAGGTTTGTGTTTTGGATTGCGATTTTGTAGGATGTTATTGCCGGAAAAAGTTATTATGGGCGTTTTCATAGAGAAAATAAAGCAGTTGTAGTTTTTGCAAATGTGTAATCTGTTTAGGAAATGTAGTCGCATATACCTCGTAAATAGGAATAGTCAGTGTTGTAAAAAGCGGGCTAGGCGGCCGCCTAGGCGCTAGGCGGGCATACACCGCCCCGATTTAGGGCAAATCGGCCAAGCTACGCGGAAAAGTCAAAAATCGGTCAAACATCCGCCTAGGCGGAGCTAGTCGGTCTAGGCGGCCTAGGCGGTCAACGAAAGTCAACCAAAAGTCAACGTTTTTTTAAAAAAATAGGGGTTTTAAATTTCAATTGGGGTTTTTCTGATTCGGGTTTTTAATTTTTGAAACCCTAGTTGATTTGGAGTTATGGATCCGAAATTGAAACCCTAGTTGACTTCAATTGGGGTTTTGATTTTCTTAATTTTGTTTTAATTGGTGGAGGGAGGTTGAAAGAGAAGAAGAAGTGAAGGCTAGGTTATTAATGTTGTGTAACCCTAATAATAAGTGTTTTCTTGCCCCATTAAAAGTTTATACAATAAGCACAGAGGAATGACTGTTGGTTATGGTCTATTGGAGCATGTTACATTAATAAAACATCCGTTATAATGGAATTTTTATTTGGTAAATGATTGTGTTTTGTGATGATAGTTGTGAAGGATTAGAGATGTGTAACTGATTGCTGAAGAGGGTGTCGGGGATTGCAATCTGGAGGAGAGTATCTGATTATTGCGTTTGCAAAATGCATATAGTTAGAAAACAATTTTTGGCAAAACGTTTGGAAATGTAAGTATCTGCGCAGTTGCAGTTTTGCAAACGTGTAATCTGTTTTGAAAATGAAATCACAAACACCCCAGATAGGAATAATAAGTATGAATGAATATAGTAACATCACTTATGTGAGCAGTGGTTATTGCCTATTGGATCGTGACATATTAGTTAAACTAGAAAATTACATAAATGTAAGGGTCCTCAGTCCCTTGTGTAAGAATCAAGTCATCTTGTTGTAAACTAGGGGCGTAGCAAATAAGCAGTTTCGTAACTAAATTATTAAAAGAAAATGTGAGTGGGTTCAAGACTTCAAATGAATTGTAAACTATATGTGGCGTCGTCTCTGCTTGGACAGTATATTATAATCTTGGGCGTAGACATGAGCAGGGTTCATAACTAATTATTTTTGCAAATGACTGATAACATGCAATATAAGTGAACTGTTAACGATATGTGGCTGCGCTTCTGCTTGGACACCTGAATTGATAGTATATGATAAGTTTTTAGGTTAGATGATTGGTAATTTGGCTCTTAATGACTAGCTTTAAGTTTGCAACATGTCATGTTTGTAGTTCATATGTTAGAATTTGATATATGGAATTGTTTGTGTTATGTGTATCAGTGTATGGGAAATGTATGTATAACAGTTGTAGTTTTGCAAGCACGCAATTTTTTTGGTAAATGTAATCTCAAATACCTCGTAATGACCAGTGAGAATGTGAAACCATCCCTTATAATGACCAGTGGTTATTGCCCGTTGGATTTTAACATATTAGCAAGAATAGAAAGTTATTCATGTGGAATTTATGGTCTATCATAGGGGTGTAGGCGCGAGGCAATCAGCAGGTTCATTACTAAAATTTAAAATGAAAATGTGAGTGGGGTCAAGTGAATTGCAAACTGACACTCGAAATGAGAGTATATAATAAATTCTTAGATCAGATGATTGGTAATTTAGCTCTTTGCAACATGTCATGTTCTTAGTTCATATCCATGATAAAATTTGATATATGGAATTGTTTGTGTGTTTTATGCATATGGGAAATGTATATGTATCACAATTGTGTAAATTGTAAAGGTTATGAGAGAATTTCTTGCCTTTGGATGAGAAGTTATGTTTCGTGGTTTTTTTCTTTTCTTTTTTAACTTTTCGCTTTAGATTCTGATATTGGTTGAACAGCCTCTTGCAGATGCAGTCCATTACAAGAACCATGACATGGTCAAACTATTGGAGAAACATGGTGCTAAACCTTTGGTAAGATTTTTAAATTTTTTTTTTTTTTTTTTTTTTTTTTTTTTTGTTTTTGCTTGTTTTGCATTAGATAAGCGTAGAATTGTTGCTTTGTTGGTTATTAAATTCAGTCTCTCTGTCTGCCCTGTCACATGTACATAATGGGTTTTTCATATTTAACTTGTGGAAACATGAAGCCATTTATCACATATATATTGCTGGTCATCAAATTTATACTTTTGGGGATTACTCTGATGGCTTCTTTTTATAATGATTATATGTTCTTAGATGGCTCCTATGCATGTAAAAAATGCGCGTGAAGTACCAGAATATGAAATTGCTGCTACAGAACTTGATTTTACAGGGAGCGTTAACATTGATAAGGTAAGTCATCCATAATTAACTTTTCTTGGTTGATATTAGAATCCGCCCTATTGAACAACTTCTTTTGACTAATGTTTGTGTAAACTTTGCAGGGTACCTTCACCATAGCTACATGGCGTGGAACTAAAGTTGCAGTTAAAAAGCTTGGAGACGAGCTTTTACCGATAAAGATAAAGTGTGGGTTGTTCAATTACCAACAATATGTTTATGTTTTTTCCCCATATAATATGGTGTTACCTTTTCTAATTCACGGGTTTTAAACAGGAGAGCTTTTAGGGATGAACTTGAATTACTTCAGAAAATACGGCATCCAAATGTGGTTCAGTTTCTGGGCGCTGTAACTCAAAGTAATCCAATGATGATCGTGACAGAATATTTACCAAAGGTTTATTTCTCTCTGCACAATCCATATCCTTTACCTTCCAGTCTAATGTTTTATTTATACGCATTTTCTTTGAGGTGCCCAGAACTCATAGACCTAGATATTATCCACGGTTCTTTTATATTCATATCGATTTTGAATTTTGCAGGGTGATCTTCGTCTATTTTTAAAGAGGAAAGGAGCACTAAAGCCAATATCAGCTCTGAAGTTTGCCATGGATATAGCAAGGTATTCATATTAGTGGCATTTATTTGGATCATAACACACTTTTTAAATACCATATTAACTAATGATGCTCTTTTGTCATTCTTCAGGGGGATGAACTATTTGCATGAGAATAAACCAGAACCAATTATTCACAGAGATCTTGAGCCTTCGTAAGTATATTATTACATAGCTATTCTTCATGTCTTTTTGTAGGTAGATACACATGTCTCTGGAAATAGTAGTGAATACTGTTTCTGCACCATAATTGTTGAACATTTTCCATTTTGCCGGTAAGAAAACAGAAATATTTTGCGGGCTGATTCTGGGCATCTAAAGGTCGCAGACTTTGGAATCAGCGAGCTACTAAAAGTGACCAAGACGGTAAAACAAGGAACGAACATGTCATATCATGATACCACCTGTGAGTCTTTTTTTTAAATCTCTTTATATTCACTGTACACAAATCACTTTTACAATGTTGTGAAGTTATAGTATCATAGTTGACTCTATAAAAACAGAGATGTTAATTTCTGAAGTCATTGAGTTTGTTATGTGCCATTACAGGGAGATATGTTGCACCGGAGGTCTTCAAAAATGAAGACTACGATACCAAAGTGGATGTTTTCTCATTTGCCTTGATTTTACAGGAGGTAATGCTCATAGTATCTGCTTTTTAATTTTTCTGTTTCATATACATTTTTCTCTGTCCCTATAGTATTACCATGTGATTTATGTTCTGATTATCTAATGCTTTAATCTCGTTTAATGTGCCAAAGATGATTGAAGGCAACCAACCATTTTTCATGAAGAGTGAAGACGATGTTCCTAAGGCATATGTTGCTAATGAACGCCCTCCATTTAATGCCCCACCAAAAAGTTATGCTCATGGGCTTAGAGAGTACGTGCTTTGTTTATGTTCTTTTTAGCTACATGTAATTCATAAGAGTACTCTTCTTTTCTTATGTTAGGTGTTACTTCCTTGCAATTGACCTTCCTGCTATTCCCATCATGTCATGTTTGTTGCTAATTGGATTTCATTAAAGATTACATGCTGATGAGTTATAATTAATCTATCTATTGCGCAGGTTAATTGAAGAGTGTTGGCATGAGAAACCAGACTTGAGACCAACATTTAGGGAAATAATCACTAGATTGGAATCAATCTACAATTCTATTAATCGTAGGAGACGTTGGAAGGTATCTCTATTTCTGTATGTTTATGCACACCTGCCAATAGGCTTATTAGGTTTCCAACACAATGCTTAAGGAAACTTGTGCTTTGGTGAAACACATAATCATGATGTTATATTGTGATTCAGGTTCGACCATTGAAGTGGTTTCAGAAAGTGGAAACAATATGGAAGAAAGAAGATTCTGTAAGAAGTAGCCGTGACCGTTCTTCTCACATCTAAGATTAGTTGATGAGCTTTAAAACTTGAGTCTTTTGTTATGCATACGGTATTCTTTACACGTTCTTATCTACAGATCGCTTTTTGTTGTTTATAGTGTCATCATTTCCTTGTGATTTGTTGTTGCAAAACTATTCAACCCTAGCTGTTGTATAGTGTGACACAGCATTGTTTTTGGTGATCAAGTATATGGCTTTAGACATCATGTATAGTGTGTTGTCTGATATGTTGCATATGAACTGCATATGCTAAGAGTTATCTATAATGTACCTAGTAAAATTATGGTCCAGGCCCCCATGACCCCATCCACTGGGGGTTCGTTCCTTTTTGTATGCAAATGTTGACCAGCATGCTGACAACATGGTAGCTAGATGTATGTGAAGTTTTGGTCGAGTCAGAAACTTTCTCATGGCAACTTTTCAAGAGTTCAAATCTCTCATCCATTATGCACATGAATCACAATATATTGCTTAATTTAGGAGCGTTAAAAAGGCCGGCCTTATCCGGACCCGAATCGATTAAGCTTATTCGGGGCGGGCTATCCGGTTATTCGGTTCAACCTGAGTAACCCGAATACTAAAAAAGACTAGGTATCGGGTCAAACCGATTAATAGGAATAAGTGTTTTTTTATTTTTAGATACTTTTTGTGAATTTCATATGTAAAATTAATGAACTAGGCAATTTCTTAACATTTTACTCATATTCGGGGGTTGGACTGAACCCGAATAGACCCGACCTGACCCGATTGGACCGACTCGAATAGGCTCAAACCTCACTAACCTAAGGTCTTAATAATGTCGGGTTCGAGCATTTTTTTTAGCCTAATCCGAATTGGACCCAACCCGATTTGACCCGAACGCGACTAACCCGACTAGACTAACACCCCTAGTTTCATCCCTATGGATGTATTATTCATATAAGGTCCTCAAGACAGGTATTTATTGCTCAGAAAGTGTGATTAACTCAGACATGACAAGAATAAGTTAAGAGCTAAGAACCAAACCCAAACAATAAACAATAAAAAATGTATTGAAAAGACATAAGTATCTGTTTTTGGTTAGACTTCCTCAGTTGACCGATCACAATTCCACAAACAAAGGAACAACCGAATATTGGAAGTGATAATTATCAAAAGCAAGAAAATATTAATTTTTTCACTAGGATAGCAATATGTTGTTCTTGATTTTGCATCATCGATATTATTTAAGTGTAATGGATTGATTTAGTTGACCAACGTGTAATTGTGATAAATGTTCAACAAGTCGGAGTTGTCTGGGTGACACTGTATGACTTTATTATGATTACTGTTCGGGCGAAAGGCTCTCAGTAGCGTGTCAGTGGCGTGCACCTGGCGCAGGTCCAACTAGAAAATAAAATTTCCGGCATTTTAACCCTTAAATTTAACTGATTTGGTGGTTGATATAACTGCTATAGCAGTTATTACCGTTGGGAGTTTATTTGGTCATATAATCTTTCTCTGGTTCAGTTTCATAACATATAAAACATATTCACTATCTAAATCTGAGTTTTATCCGATTAGAGATTTCGGTAGAACCACCGAAATACTTCAATCTCAAAGTGTTTACACGACTCTCATATTAATGTGATCCAAATTTCCTAACATAGGCTACAATCCCGGCATTGCCCATTAGATGATTGAATAAAGATGGCTAGAAATTGTAATATAATTTTGTGAAATGATTCTCCATATGGCTTCCCTAGGGTTTGACCTTCTATCTTATTTGTCATTCATCAGTTTTAGAAATCAAAAGAAAAGTAAATGCTAGATGTTTAACTAAGTGAAAGGAATATGACTTAAAGACAACTCACTCCTCTAAAAAAGGACTTACACCAACAGGATGGACATTTTTTGAAAAATAGATGAGTGAGCATTTGATGTGTTCTTGGACAGAAGAGAAGTAGAAAACGTGCTAAAGAATTATGAAGAGAAAATAGATAGTAAACAGTAATTTGGTGAGATGATGGAAAGCTGTTTAAGACTTCACGTGTAGATCTACATTAGACTTTATGTCATCTATTTCTGTATGTTATGTTTTTGAACAAATTTCTGTATGTTATTCATAACCAAATGCTGCTAGTGATCTAAGCATTTTTGTAATAACAACCTCTCTTATTCTTTGTATTCATTTTTCCTGTCATTTACTTGCATGCAGTGATGTGTGATGACGTACAATATGTACAACTGGTCTACTAGGCCCAGTACATACTATACGCACACTCTGGGCTCGGGCCCAATGATTGCAAACCCTGGACTCAGGTCCAACAACCACAAACCACGGGCTCTGATGGCCCAATGACTAAATTGGTATGGCGGGGACTTGAGATGGCACAAGGTACACAACGGGTGAACCTTCAACCGTTAGACCTCTTACATTCGCGTCGCGATTAACACGGAACCCTTGTCCGCCAAAGGTCCGGCTCCCGCGACTAACCACTATATCGATAATCCGGGAAGCCCGGTAGCAAACCTCGCTATATAAAGGGCTCTAATCCCATCTACAAGGTACAACAACTTTCTCTCATAATTACACACACATACTTCTACTTTCCTCTCAAGAATGTGTACTTACTCTCACTGGAGTCTAATCGTGGGGTCCGTCCCTACGGTAAGACTAACGGTTTACCTTTCTTGTGCAGGAACGTCACCCTTATTACTTGGATTAGTACAAGACCAACCCATCAAAGGCTTGCCGGCCCATTCCGGTAAGCTACGTCCAGACCCATTATAACCAGTCGCACAAATTGTACTAACAAGTTGGCGCCATCCGTGGGACCCAGTACACAACTGCGTTCTAGAAAATACTCACCATGAGCACTAGATCCGGACCAACTCACGCCTTCATGTCTACGTTGCGAGATGCGGTGAAAGAAAACCACACGGTCTCAACGGACCACGGGGACTGCGTCCGACGACCCTCCTAAGTATTGTGATAAATATTTCGACAAGATCTTGCCTATTATGACAGAGAAAGTTCAGAAACGAGAAGAAAGAGCCAAGGAGGCAGGAATCCGGAAGGATTACCATAAAACCCAACATCATCGTAGAGTGGAAACGCCAAGTGGAGACCTACGGAAACAGCTCGAGGCAGTGAAATGGAGGAATACGCAAGATGGTGGCAGCCAAAGACGTACCCGATCTAGGTCACCCAAAAAGAAAAAAGACATAAGGGAAACAATGTTCAAAAGGCTGCGCGAAAGTGTGTTCCACCGACTTGGAGATAAGGAGGAAAGTGTTTCCGTATATCCCAAAGACTGCAGGCAACAAGTCCGCCACAGTACCGGAAGAAAAGAGAGAAGCAACCGCAAGGGTTCTCAATCACGGCCGGTAGGATCAAGGTTGGGAAGTCACGGAACCGAAAAAACTCGGTCGCGAAAGGCGAATAACTGTTCAAATGATGAACTTCACGGAAGCTGATGCCGATGGTCCGAAGTCAAAAAAGGGAAGCCAAATGATTATGATCGTGACTGGCGGACCACAGGTGCGCAAGGAGATCGTCCGTTCACTCCACGTATCCGCTACTTCGAAATGCCCATAAAAACGCGAATGCCAACTAACTTGAAAACATATGATGGGAGCGGAGACCCTGAGGATCATTTAAAGATTTTCCAGGCAGTAGAAAAGGTGGAATGATGGGCCATGCCAACATGGTGCCACATGTTCAACTCCACGCTCGCTGGATCCGCTAGGGTCTGGTTCGACGACCTTCCACCCGAATCAATAGATAGCTACGACAAGCTAAAGGAGGCCTTCTTGACTAACTTCCTGCAGCAAAAGAAATGTATCAAAGATCCTGTGGAGATTCATCACATCAAGCAAAAGGATGGAGAGCTAACAGAAGACTTTGTACGGAGATTCAAAGAAGAAACAAGGAACGTAAAGGGAGCCCTAGAAATTATGAAAGTCTCAGGATTCATGCATGTGATCACTGATCCAGAACTGATTAAACGGCTACACGACAGAGTTCCGAAGTCAATGGCCGAAGTAATGAGCATAACTACTTCCTTTCTAAGAGGGGAAGTAGCCGCGGGAAGTCGTGAAAGAAAAAGGCAGTGGGTACAAAGACCAATGGAACGAGCAGCAGTCAAGCATCGACAAAGTTTCAAAGAGGGATTTAAGAATAAGCCAAGAATAAGAGAAAGGAAACAGGGTTTCCGCAACCCACGAAAATATTTCAAAGAAATAACGATGCAAGGAGAAGCAAGATCTACAAACCTTTTCTCAACCACGACAATCGAGAAAGAAGCTGAAGGGAAGTTCTGTGAATTTCACGGAAAAGCAAGACATACCACGGAAGAGTGTTTGCATTTGAAGAAGCAGAGAGAAGAAAAAAAGAAAGGGTCGATGGTAGAAGCTGATGAATAGCCAGAATAAGCGGAATCGCACACGCATCAAGGAAAAAATGGGAAAGGAACGTTAGTAAAAAAATGTAGGAGCGCAAATAAAACGAGCACGCATCGGGATATCCCTGACAAAGCAAATGAAGATCTCAACCATGTAAAAACCTCAAATAAAAAAGACTGAGGAAGAAGTTGCAAACGTTAAAAGGCCGCACTGCCACTTCAGAAAAATTGAACCACAGAAAGTCATGTGGGAAGGAGTAACAGTAAGGATGGAAACACACTACGAATGCAGGCAGAAAAACCATGCAGAAACAGTTCCCAGAGAATAATAAAAAAAAACAAAGACCCGTAACCTATAAAGAGTTAACTTCGGAAGAAGTAACACACCGAAAGAAATATGCAGGAAGTCGCGGCAGACATGACATAATAAACACAAGTCATGGAAGGAAATACTCGATAACAAAAAGGCAAAGGCGAAGGTAAAAGGATAAACCTTATCCAGATAACAAGGGAGGAGAAAATCTGCAAGTACAGATACACGTTCCTTCCCAAGGAATATCATGTCAAATCAAGCAGAAGAATAGACACCCAGACTACGAACCTAGACATGCACTAACCTACCAACCGGTAGAAAAAGACAAACGTTAGCACATGAAAAACAGTAAAACCTTTGCTATAAATACGCGAAGTAAAAAAGGAAGACACAAAAAAAAAGCAAAGCAATAGTCGTCGTTCTCTAGAATCAAACATTCCTAAAAAGGAAAGTCTGAAGAAGCTCATTCCCATGGTAACATATCGCCAACAAGAGAGCAGTGAAAACATACATAACCCAAACCTTTATCACCATCACAAGAAAAATATGAAGGAGAACATAAAAAGCACCAAAATATGTTCTTAAATGACTACTAATAATACTTAGTCGATTCAAATGACGACTAATCACCCACCACCACAACACACCATAACGCCCGTCATTCAAACCTCCTCCTACGGCGTTTCCAAGTACCTTGCCAATTAGGCGATGGCACCCATGACCGAGCACTACTATCGATTAGACTCCCAGTGACCATTGGGAAACAAGATCAAGCAGTGCTCACGGGTCAATCATGGAGACAGTAGGGTCAAGGAGCCGCGAGGAACCGAAATGGTAAGGCGGGAATGGTGGAGTGTGAAAAGGACGGGTCCTCGGGGAAGGATAAGAAGGAGCGCTGGGGCGAGGAGCTATATCGGCGGTCCTAGCTATTAGGAAGCTTCCACACAACGGCAAGCAACAAAGGATGCAAACCACGCATTCATCCTATTGTTGTTGCACCCGCCCCAGGAAAGCATATGTCTACCGACCCAGTGAATCGGTCGGATGGACCGAACGTAAGCTAAAATGACCGACTTGCGGGCGGGATATATATACGAAAGCTACTCTCACAGGCTACACTTTCAAAAACACGGAACTGTCCGAAGGATGAAAGGTAAAAGCCTGGTAGCTCCTCAGGGATCATCGTCAGAAGAAAGTGACACGAGATCTCAGAGGAAAATGTAGCATACAAGGAGAGGATTCTAGCCCACGAAGAGAGTACGGATACTCACAAAGACGCTATCCACACCTGCAAAACCAGTGGAAAAACAACAAAGGCAATAACAAAAGAGCAGCATTCAGACGACAATCAAAACAAACTTCCGCAATAAGGAAATCTTCCAAGAAAACGATGTTTGTCATCAGCAGAATTCTGAAAAGAAACACAGCTCAAGTAGCCATGGAAGTAAAAGAGTAAGACCGGTGGCAGGGAGGTATAAAATGTATTTGAATTTATCTATTTTTGTAATGTAATTAAAAAATATGATCAGTTAATAAAAGAATAATGAAGATTAGCTACCTTCATTATTTTATTTTTTAAAATGTTTTTATTTTCATCAAAGTGCATAAGATGCGCAAGCACAAGAATTGGGCACGGCCCAAATATGTTATTTCCGAATAGCATAAAGTTATCACGAATAACATAACTGGTGAACAACATAATCACCAAAGTACTTAAGAGGTATTGCAAGCCCAATACTGGGAGGATAGCTCAAAATTATCCAAAGACTATTACAAACTTGCATATCCGTATAATGTTAAAAATAGCACCGCACAGACAAAAAGAGTATGTGCGCAAATGACTATTACAAAGCGTGCATATCCGTATAACGTTAAAATAGCACCGCAGACAAAAGAGTATGTGTAAAGACTATTACAAAACGTGCATATCCGTATAACGTTAAAATAGCATCGCATGACAAAAGAGTATATGCGCAAAAGACTATTACAAAACGTGCATATCCGTATAACGTTACAAATAGCAACACCAAAGTGGAAAATAACATACACCAAAAGCATCAAGAACTTGCATAAGGAAAAAGTTGTAGCATAAATACAAAGCAAAGGGAAAGCATGCGGAAATACAAGCAAAAAAGTTGACTACAACTATCAGAAGTAGCATAAAAAGAAACAAAGACAGACATTGTTCAGATGATTACAAGGCATCTCAGAAAAGAGAGGAAAAAACTAAATCCGCACTAAAGCAGTAGCACTCGCTTAAGGCTCGGACATAACATTGGAGATCTCGCTAACTCCAGAAGGTGGATCATTTGCAACCTCAACAAGGGTGTTGGAACTACCGACATCATAATCTTCAACAGAAAGAGGTCTTGAGGAAATATCAGAAGTACTGACAGGAAGAAGCACAAGCGACAAAGAAGCAGGTCAAACAGAAGCTAACTCACTAGCTGAAGATGTTTCCACACCCATCACGTTACGAGCGGACAACGGATCAAGGGAAGAGTTGTAAACATCGTCAACAGACAACCGATAAGTACCAAGGCGTTTTCTAACCTGATCAACTCTCTTCCGAACAACCTCCAAAGAGCAAGACAAAGGGCTGCTACCGATAACAGCATTACTACCCTTATCATAAACAGGATTGATGAGTTGCTCAAAATCCGGCTGTCACCCTGCAATTATAGGAGCATTCGCGGAAGGCCCATCAACACGGAGAAGGTCTATAACTTCCGCAATACCAGCATCTTTGCTAGAGTTAAGCACGAAGAGCAAAGAAAATTCCACATTTTCAAGGGCCCTCACAGTGGAAACATAGTAATCTTCCGCAGAAGGATTATATGCAGCAAGCTCAACAAGTTCTCTTTTCTCCTTACCATGAATGATGCCCGCAGCTAAGCCTTCTTGCATTGCCGCAGTATATTCTGAAGAGTTAAAGCACTTAAACACGGCGAGGCTCATACCGTTCGTTAACAACCAACGACGGCTAGATAATAGCGTAAGGAAGCGAGGATAAAACTCCTCATCAAGATGACTGGCCAAGGCATACAAGTCAGCAATGGCCGAATCAACCTTTCGCATAAGTCCGGCCACCTTAGCATCCTGAATCTTACAGAATTCCTCCTCCAAAGCAGCAAAGGACGGAGCTCGGCTGCGAAGCTCAGAGCATGACTCCTCCAAAGTCCGTATCTACAAGCAAAACAAAGTCAGAAGAGAAAAAAAAGGAGAGCACACGGACGCACACCTGTCCGGAAAGATTGGAATTCTGAGACTTAAGAACAACCAAGGTTGTAAAAATCGCTAGGCGCTCGTGAGGCGGTTGGGTAGGGCCTGGCGATTAATCGGTTAGGCGGGATTGTCGGGGATTAATCGGATTGCAATTTTATAGTGAAATTTTTCAAATATAAACATAGTTCTAAGTTTCTAACATAAAGTTACAAACATCGGATTATTGACCGATTAATCGGTCCGTTGACCGATTATTGATCCGATTTTGACCGATTAATCGGTCCGTTGACCGATTAATCGGTCCGTTGACCGATTATTGACCGATTAATCGGTCCGTTGACCGATTATTGACCGATTTTTGACCAAAACGATTAAATAGGCCGATTATGGAAAATCGGGGCGGTTAACAACCTCAGCTCTCAAAGTCGATGACTCAGAATCCTTAGCATCAAGAGACGATTGAAGTGTTTCCACCTCAGCTCGAAGAGAATTTTGTTCCTCCTCAAGCACAGAGTTCCGGTTCTTCAAAGACGAAAGCTCTGCAGCAGAAGCTGCTAAAGACGCAACAGCAAAAGACGTCCTACAAGAAATAACATTGGCAACTTTGGACTCCAGAGCCGAAATCTCCTTATCCTTACTTGTCAACAAAGACAATAAGCGTTTCCGCTCCATAGCATTATATTCTAAATGCTGACGAACTTCAGAACTAAAGCACAATTGTCGCGCCACGGCAACATTAAAATCACCAAGGAGGCGCTCATACCCCATATCACGCATAGCGGAAAAGAAGGTAGGAGGAGCGAACTCGTCCACCATAACACGACACTCATCAACATCATCAAGAAGTGAACTTTTAGCAACATTCCATTTCGGAATGTGAGCAACAGATGAAGAACCAGAGTCCGGATCATCAACGGTACGAATGTCCCCAGCTGAAACATCAAGATCCGAAAGGGTCATCAAGAATCGGATAAATACCACCAACCGGAGAGAGGCTGTCCGGAAGAGGGGAAGGAACGTCCACTTGACCCTTCCCCTTCTCAATAGAATGAACAGTAGTAATGACGGCATCCGTCATAACGGGCGCAGGAGAACTGCGAATAAACAAGTAAATAAGAGTGGAAAGACAAAGGAATTACGAAAAAAAAACAAAAGCATAAACAACAAACCCGGAAGGAGAACCATCAAGATGGAGCAAACCAAAACCAGATTCAGTGGACGTCCCAGCTTCATAAAGGGGAGTAGTTGATAATAAAGGAGAACAAGAAGAATGAGTGGGCAAAGCATTTAAACAATATTCAAGAGTTTGCGAACTTTGAGCTAGCAACTTCTTAATGGACTATGAAGATTTACCACCAGTAGAGGCCCTACCAGAATCGTTAAGGTCGCTCCTTGCTTTCTTAGGGGGATGGACAAGGCTGATGCCAACTTTCCTCCTCTTCCTACTAGAACCAGAAGCCACCCCACTGTCAAAACCAATGCCATAAGCTGAATAGTCAGGTCGCAGGACAACATCACCAGACGATCGAGAAACTCCGATTTCCGAACAAGTAGCTGCACGACCAGCTTCACCAGAGGAAGGAGGAGCAAGAGAAACAGTACGACCTTCGGTCAATTTTAGCAAAGGAACTTCATCCTCCTCCCATGGCCGAGTATCAACAAGCAAATCCAAAGGGTTCTTCTGCTTAACCAAAGACAACAAATCCATAGCTGCAGCAAATAGACAAAGAAGGAACACAAATCAGAAGAAAACAAGAATAAATTAGTAAAAGGAAAAATGTAGATACGGTATACCCACCCCGATTCTCTTGATCATAAAACACGGGATAAAAGTCATTGCCCAAAGTATAATTACGGCTCAACCCAACCAAACAAAGGAAAGGCTCCGGAAACTTAACAAAGGAAGAAGCATTGGTAACAAGGGAGGCAACATGTTCATCATCAAACTCAGTATCCCTAGGGGTGGCATCCTTAGGAAGATTTCCACCAACAAAGAAAGGATGAATAGAGGGACAAGCAAATGAGTCAATCCATAAAAAGTGGTCGTTTCAAATTTTAAGACAATCAAGGGGCTTGGTATAGCAAACACCAAAGCTATCAATACGTTTACTAAAAGAAAGCCAACCATGACTCCGAGACAAGATATAAAAACACCTAAACAAACCAACCGAGGGTTCAATACCAAGTGTAAAACAAAGAATTTCAAATTGAGAAACCTTAGTAGCACCGATGATACAAAGCTGCGAGATATGAATACGATAGTAGTCAAGAATCGAAACAAGAAAAGAGGACAAGGGAAGGCTGAAATTAGCAAACTCAAAGAAACGGGTATAAACACCGATTTTTCCATTCTGCGCTTCACGAATACTTTTGTCAGGATCAGGCAATCTCGGATGAACAAAAGCGAATCGAATAATCAACACGAAGCGATCAAGTGCCTTACGGGATAGTTTAGACTTGGTAGAAGAAAAGTACCCATAACGGAAAAAGAAAAAGGGAATCAAGAATCTAATCTGACTGAGGAATTGGAAGGCGGATACGGCCAAAGGTAAGATCGGATCAAAGAACGGTGTTCGCAACAAAAAAGCAGTAAAAAGAAAAAATGTCCTAAAACCAAAGTAAGGGGTATTTATACGAACGGAATATAGATGAACCAAGAAAACCCTAAAAAAGGACACGCGTCCAAAAGCAATCTGATCCAACGATCAAAATCATAGATACGTGGATAAAGATGGTAGAAAACTAAGGGCCCACGGAGTCAAATCAACTAGAACATGAAAAGCCGTAAACCGTCCACGTTGTAAAAAACACTTCCCAAGGAAAGGGAGTGTCAAGAAAACGCTTAGAGAGTGCGGAAGAGAAATCGACCCGCAAGAGGTAGTCTAAGTAAATCCACCGCATGCGACAATATCCGCACGCAGTGCACATACTAGAGTGGGGGGACTGGATGGTATGACAGCTCCTAAGGGTAGAAAAAAGCATTTTCGGAAAGGAAAAGAATGCACGATGAAAACCTTAGTCAACTCAAGTCTAGTGACATCCACCGCATGCGACAACATCCGCACGCAATGAACATACTAGACTGGGGGACTTGATGACGTATAGTATGTACAACAGGTCTACTAGACCCAGTACATACTATACGCACACTCTGGGCTCGGGCCCAATGATTGCAAACCCTGGACTCAGGTCCAACAACCACAAACCCTGGGCCTACAGTAAGCCCAATGACTAAATTGGCTATGGCCCAGACCTTGAGATGCGCGCGAGGTACATAACGGGCTGAACCTTCAACCGTTAGACCTCTTACATCCGCGTCCGCGATTAACACGGAACCCTTGTCCGCCAAAGGTCCGGATCCGGCGACTAACCACTATATGCGATAATCCAGGAAGCCCCATCGACAAACCTCGCCTATAAAAGGGGCTCTAATCCCCATAAAAGGTACATCAACTTTCTCTCTCATAATTACACACACATACTTCTACTTTCCCTCTCAAGAATGTTTACTTACTCTCATACCGGAGTCTAATCGTGGGGTCCGTCCCCACGGTAAGACTAATAGTTTATATTTCTTGTGCAGGAACGTCACCCTTATTACTTGTATTAGTACAAGACCAGCCCATCAAAGGCTTGCCGGCCCAGTCCGGTAAGCTACGTCCAAACCCATTATAATCAGTCGCACAAATTGTACTAGCAATGTCTATACAAGGTACTTGACAATTTTAATAGGACCAACTATGCTGCACTTTGGAAGGTGCACCACGCAATTTCTTGAATATTAATGACTGTTATGTCATCTATTGTTATGTTTTCTTCACGTCTATTTTCGCATGCTGCTACTTTCGAGCATCATTAACCTCTGACCTACATGACTTGCTTACAGGCTTTAGTACTGGCTGATGCACCCGGAATAAAGGAAAATTGCTTGAAATTGCACTACTGCAGAAAAGCTCATGGAAACCGGTTAGAATGGCTCATGGAGAGTGGTTTTGGAACCACTCTCTGTGGGGGGTTATCTCTATGACCAAAACATATAGAAACCGGTTTCACAACCAGTGTCTATTATAAGCATGGAGACCAGTTTTCTACTAACAACCGGTATCTATGATAGAGTAAAACACACGGCTCTCTTTGTATAAAAGATCACATAAAGACCGGTGTCTTATAAAAACCAGTTTCTCAATATTTTATAAAGTAAAAAAAAATATTTGGGTTGTATGGGATTGCTTATTGAGACAACTAATAAAGAAAACTATTTGCTATTGATTATTAAAACCGCATATATAGGTTGTTTGGGACTAATGATTGCTCATTCAATAATGCATTGGTATGCCGTTTGCCAATTTAATTTCATAATAGTAATTTCGGGAACTACACAATATCTATTACTTTTAAAATTCGATTTTTGGGTACAACTTATCGACATATAAGAAGACCGTCTGTGAAGTCTTTCATTATTATAGGAGCAGCGAGGCTTTGATTGAGGAAGCGTTATGACATGCAAAGTCTAGTACATGTTTGGTTGGAGGAGATTTCATCAAGCCGGTTTTCCATAATGCAAAAGAGATCATTGGGTGTTCAATCATTGTTGGTTTTGATTTGAAAGTAGTGCATTAAGTTCCCAACCTATGATGATGGGATTTATAAAGTCAAAAATTTATTCATTTTGCGAGTATAGACAATGATAAGTGTAATTTTGTGCCTCGTATCCTCAAAGATGACATGTAGGTCTTTGGTTATAGTTTTGGAAATTGTGCGGATATACTTGTGAGTTTTATTTTGAAGCAATTCAATACCAAATAAAACAATTATGCAAACATTTGTTTGTGAAGTATTAATAGTTTCTAAGTGTAATATTAATGTCCCAATCAAATTAACGAAAAGTTGGCAAAGAAAGAATGTTGTTTTCTAATGACAATTTGATGTCGGAAATTTTGCACAATAAATAAAAAAAAAATTATTGGCCTAAATTCAACTCTTAGGTTCATAAACATAAGTTGGTTACCTTAAATGGTAGATACACAAATGGCTAGTAACAATATAACTGAAGATTGTTTATATAATAAAGTTAGAGAAACCAAAATCTCTATGGAGGTCTTTGGTTAAAAAGAATAAAAGCGTTAGGTGTTAAACCTCGTGCACGCGAGGTTTTACATAGTTACATCACCTTTCTAAATCCTATGTCACTTGAACTCAAATCTCTCTTACCTACAATCCATCGTTGTTCAGCCAAAACAGACCATAACAAAATGTTAGACCAGCTGACACAACCAAATTCCAAATTGATTGTGGAAAAGGAAAGCACAATGACCAAGCACTCCCGCTCCCAAAAGCGAAGACCGAAGAACCACCAGGTTGTCAAGGACACGTCTGAAGAGGAGGCCGACGACCTCTTTGTTGGGATTTAATATCTAGTTAACCAAATAACGCAAAGAGTACGCAGTGGAATTTGGATCTAGTTTATGCAATTAGGTAAACACATAATTAATAAACAATTATAAATACAGTATATCTTTGATGCAACCTTCTTGCAGTTGTGCACTGAAGACCTAAGAATGGCCTTATCCTTCCTGTTTTGAAAACAGTAAAAAAATTAAAATGAAGAAAAGATTATAGTTTAAGAAGACTACTCTTTTAAAAAAAAATGATGTTACACCTTGTTTTTTATTTTTCAGTAAACATAAATGATTTGTAAAGACCATTGGGCTCGAATATGCAAGTATAGCAAACACAAATGAGCCAAACCTCTATAATGTTTAACCACATTTAATAATATTTTATTCAAAGTGTGCAACGACCCTTTGCCAAATTATTATACACCAAATTCTCAATAACAATAGGCAGCCATTATAAAACCTGAATATACAATAGGGTACCAGTTTTATAATGAACTACCTATTGCTATTATGAAAAAAGATGCTTGAGTCTAGGTGACACTGCCGTAACCAACCCATTATATATCTTTAACTTTCCTCCAGAAAATGAAAATAATAACCGAAACTTAGTAAATCATACTGTTAACATCTACAATCCACAACTATTTTTTTTAACTATGACCATCTGAAAGCCGTCAAATTCAAATACGTTTCGGTTACAATATGATAATACACTAACCTGAAACCGATGTTAAACAAAACACATGTAGTTAGTAATGTTTGTCTTTAGTTTACACCAACAACATTCCATTACAGCTCTAATACCGTATTGCTTTTACAGGTCACACGGGTTTAATAGTGCAACGACATTTAAACTGGTTTAAAACAATATGATTTCAAATTGTGTTTCAGCCAGGCCGTTGGACTTAAAGCCCATGTAACTGATATTACAGGACAAAATAGCAGATAGTTTGAAATCTGAACATATTGTATATCGTTTTTATTATCTCTAATCTCAAAATCAAGGTCTGTAGCAGTTTCATTTACCATTCTATAAAACCCAATCAATAATATCTTTTATACTTCTGATACTTCAATTCACAATAGTCAGTAAAAAAAACATATTCAAACACCTCTATAATTAGCAATAAATAGATTGCAGGTGTTAAAAATGAAAAAATACAGGCAAAAATGATAAGTAGTGATCAATATTCATTTTCAACATCTCGTAACATTTTCACCACCCAATATTAAAAAAAAAACTAAAAAAAAAGTATACAATTCACCTTTTTTTTCCTTTTTTTCTCTCTCTTTTTTCACAAATCCGACAGCATATACATACTCTAAAAAACAATAACAAAAGACATCTGTTTTTTTAATCCTCTGCCGTCAACCAAACCATACGCATCCATAAAATCAATAACAAAGATAGCAAGTTGGTGTTATTACGATGGCAAATCCTACAATCAATCACGAAAAGTAAACCATAGGCAAATCAACAATATCTATTTATAATAGAAATCAAAGAACGGTAGCCAATCAAAATTAGATAATAGATCTATTGATAAGTAAAATAAAAAATAACGACATATTATCAATCGATCATAAGAAAGTAAACCCTAGGAAATTATCAATAAGATGTTGGGATGATATCGTTTGAAGATGTTGGCATGATTACGGAATTTTCAAGGTAGTGGATATGGATTAGAGACGAGTTAAATTTGGGCCAAATTTGCTTTGCAAAGGACCAACAAAACGGCGGGGTTTGTGAATGAAAGCGACAATCTAGCCTAAAAATGACATCGTTTGGTATGTCGTTTAATATATAGTATAATGTGATGTTCGATCCGTGCATACTAACTTCAAAAGGTGAATCGACATTCATGTTTTCATTCCATGTGAATGTCTAACGGTGAAATAGTGTACAACACTACGACCTCTCCTTGACACATCGTAGAGGCAACTTCCATGCGTGAGAGTTAATGAATTCTTGTATATTATCAAGATTGATGTCGAACATAAAGCGCTTCTGCTAGCTAAACATGTCTTGAGTTTGACTTTTGAGGGTGGTCTATTCTACTAGTAAATTCAAGGCCATTTGGGTTAGCTTATTCAAAACACCTTTTAAGCTTTCTTTGAAACCTAAATTTATTTTCATCAATAAGCCCTTTTTATTTTTTCTTAGTTATTGTGTTTTGAAAATGCAATAAGCCAATAAGCTAATCCGGACACCACTTAATACATAGTAGTAGGTATTGTTAATTGAAATGGACTTAGAAATTTATGACACAATCGGTTAAATTACCACATTTTCCATTGATACGAAGGAAACAATAGGATATTCTTTCTACCTTCCATCGGAGAACAAAGTTATTGTTGCTCGAAAATCTTGAGTTCTTTGAGAGCAATCTCATGGATCAAGAAGCAAGTGGGGTCTAGAAGATCTTGAAATAATTCAAGATGAAGATACAAATCCTTCTTTAGACACTAGCTTACATCATGATGAGGATGATCAAGAATTTATGAACCTTAAAGTGATATTATTCCATTCGAAAGTCCATGAGGACACCGTGCTCCTAATCGTATGTGCTTATACATCGATGCCGGGGAACATGAGTTAGGGATCTTGGTGAACCCATAACTATAAAGCTACATTGTTTGATCTTGAATCCAAGAAATGGCTTGATCTGATGAATGTGGAAATGCAATCCATGAAGATAATGATGTCGGGTTTTAGTTGAGCTTCCTCCTAGCTGCAAGGCGGTTGGTAGCAAATGGCTTTTCAAGAAGAAAGCCGACATGGATGGTAAGGTATACACCTTTAAAGCTCGTCTCGTGAAAGGGCTTCACTCAAACCTCTGATTGATTAAACATGCAAATATGGAATACAATGAAGTGTTTAAAGTTGCATTCTATGATTATGAGATATGACAAATGGATGTCAAAACCGCCTTCCTCAATGGACATCTTCTGCGAGAGGTCTATATGGAGCAATGTTAGGAATTATTTAAACTATGTAATAGTTATTGGTTTCTAACGATAGTTCTTGTTCTGCGGGTACCTTTAGTGGTTCCTGCGATAGTTCATTCCTTTGGATAGTATAAATCCGTATTATTAGTAGTTTGTTAGGCGAATGGATATGCATGAGTTATATTAGGAAGAGATAATGCATATCTTCTACACGTTTTCTTGTAATGGGGTGTATTAGGGTTTCTTGTAGTATAAAAACTCACGGCCATGAACATTAGACGACCTTAGAAATAATTTCTAGTGATTAATATAGTTCCATAGAGGATCAAAGTGTTTATTAGTAATCGTTTTATTTAACTCTTGTGTTTATTTTCATAAGCATAAGTTTATTAGAGATTCTCCTATAGTTTACTTGTGATTACATAAGTATTCAATCCATTTCAAAGGATCAAAGATCTATCTAGGGGCGATTCAACAAGCGACTTGAGGGTTTTGTTGATCCTTAATATCTAGCGGTATGTGATGAGTGCTTATTCACTCATCGTTTTACCCACCTAAGACCTCAAAAGTAACTAAAACACCCAATACGATCAAAATATGTCAAAAATATCCTCGGGTGTGTTTATGTCTTCGGTACAAAGGATTGAAAGCAGGTAACGAGCATAATCGAGCCAAAATCGAGAAAAGTCTTTGAGAAAGCGATGCAGGGATGTGATTTTCTACGATCGTTGATCAATTGAAGACCGAACACGTTTTTAAGTGGGTTTGGGAAAAATCTTAAAACAACCAAATTTCAAATTACCTTCCCGAATCCCAAAATGACAAATTTACCCTTCATACCAAAATACATTTTGATAAAACTTCTTTTAAACTTACCTTTTAAATAAACCTTAATCACCCTTTCACTAATCCCATTTTAACCCTTCCCCACGACGAGATAACAAAACAAATGTCCGCCTCTTCCCTCTCATCACCGAAACACTCGACCCTCCCTACATCCTTTTGCGAAATCACCCGTCCCAAGAACCCTAAACCCTTCTTTACATAGTTTCTCCCAAATCCCAAACCCACTAACTACCTTTCCCTTTCCATGCCATCCAAGGCTGGCAATCCAAGCTCAAAAGTCCGAACAGATGGCTTGGATTAAATCCAAATGGTACCTACCTAATGGGCGGATGGGATTGAGCTCAAAGAAGCACAATATTGGACTCTTGGTTGTTTTGCCTCACACAAAGAAGCACACCAAGTGAAGAATTAGAGATTGAAGACCATCAAGACCCTAGTATAAATAGAAAACCTTGTAGCCATTGATAAGGCACCCTTTAGTTTTAAAAATTAGTTTTCCATTTTCTATTGTAATGAAATTCTCTTTTAGTTAATGAAAAGTATTTTTTCGCATTTATTCTTGTTTTCATAATTGAATTGGTAGTTATCAAGAATTCCTATTAGTATAGTTAAGTCAAATTTTAGCTTTCTTAAAAGATCTTCCAAGTTTACGGTATTAAATACATTAATGTGTGTTTGGGTCAAAAGAAAAGTGGTCAAATAAATATGTTCTACCGTTTGACTTCTTAAGTCAAACTCCTCATTGATGTTTTGAGTTAGTTTTATAAGTTAGAAAGTGATTGAATTAGTTCTACAAAAGTTTGGGTATCCAATAAAAACTTGTTTTTGTCTCTGTGCTTGCTACAAGTCGGACTCACCCCTTGATCTTGTGAGCTTTCGTGGTTGATTTAGTTTTGTAAAAGTTGCTTTTATCTAATCCTTATGTGTCCTACTTAATTTGTGTCGGTTTGTTTTGCAAATGGATGTCTTTAGAAAGGTTTAGGTGAGATTTTTAGTATGCAAACTTCATTTTTTTCGTCTCGACAACAAAAGCGATGATAGGAGCTAATTTGACAATTTCAAGGTTAATGAGAGTTTTCTTGGCCCCAAATCAGTTTTTATAAATCTTTGTTGTGCTAACTTTGTGGATGCGACGATATTGCCTGGAAGCTCTCTCGACGAAAATAAGCCCAATCGACCCACGTGAGGCTATTTCTAAGCTTGCAATCTGCGATCGCCTACAGGTCACTCATTTGTTTCTTTGAATTGCTTATCGGTCATAGGATTTAGTTTTATTTTGAATTTTAGAAGTAATCTAGTTAGGATAGGATAGGAGCTATAACCTTTAGCTTATCCGATTGCTTATTTTGTACCTTAGCATACTTAGTTACCCTTATTTTTCTAGCTTAGGACCTCCTTAGTATAACTTGCAAACCAATTGCTTATCCCTTGACATTTCTGACTTATTTTATTCTAATCTTCGCTTATTGTAGTTAGACTTAGTTCATGATAGCGTAATTCCCATTCCAACTGCTTGGTTAGCTTATTTGTGCAACTAAGAAGCATAAAGGTGTGTTTGTTTTGAACTGTCAATCAATCGGTATATATAAATGTTTCTCTGACTTATTGCAAGAGTTTAAAGGTAAAGTTTTCACAAAAGTTGTTTATCTTGGTTACACTTTTAGTTCCAAAAGAAAAGTTCAAAAAAAAAAAAGTTTCAAAAGTGTGAGAGCCAAGGTCGAACACGGGTCTCCACTCGGTCACGCTCACAACACATCATCACAACCAAGCGCCGCGGGACTTGTCTCGTTATTTTCATGCACAATTAATTTCTTAAAGACACTTTGGCGGTTTAACTATGAGCCCTTTTGAGCTTATTTACGACTTATTTCATAAAGCAACCACCATCTTTTATTTTTTTTAGGATGGTTTACATTAAATTCCTTTTGAGAATTTTTCAAAAATTTCAAGTTAGTTTAATATTTTAATTATTTAACTAGTGTTTAATAGTTTTAATTCATAATAATTATTTAAAAGTCAAAAACTACCGGTCTTTTCTAAAATTATTTTTAGTCAATTAGGTCGTAGGAAAATTAATTTCCCACCGTAGCCCTTAAATTGCAAATTCTTACGTTTATGGCTCGAATTCGTTTTCCGTTTTACGTTTCATGTTTTAGCACCCTAGGACTTAGTTTAGTTTTGTTTTATCATTCCTTAGGCTTAGTAATAGTTAATTTGTAGTTTACTAGGGTTCCCTTGCCTTAATTACTTTCATGTTAATTAATTTGTGAAAACGTAACTCAAATCAAAAATCATTAAACCAATTCAAGTTCAAATCACAAAACTCAACGATTCCTTCAATTTCACACCTCGTTGGGACACGACCGGAAATCACTTTCCGGTATCACTTTATCACCGTAAGATTTGCACGTTAACCCTTTTCCAAAAGGTTAATTTGTCGGGTTTTACGGTTATTTTGATATCACGTTGATATTGTGTTTTCACCACTCACAAGCAGACGAATCAAATTTTGGCGCCATTCTTGGTGGTGTGTTGCGACAATATCGTGATTTTACGATTAGTGACTTGAAGAACCTTCCTCGTGAAGTTATTACTTTTTATAAAAATACAAAAATACAAAATATTTTTTCTTTTCTTTGTATATATATGTAAAAGATTAAAATACAAAAGATTTTCCTTGTTGTTTTAAATAATATAGAAGACACAATCAATATAACATTCTCAGCTGAGGTGTTATCATTATAAGTTCGAACAAAGATTTAAAACTTGCCTTTGTGTCGCTCGTGTTTTGGTTTACTTTTATCGGTTTAACAAAGCGTGTGAGGGGTATAAGGGCGGCGACATTAATTGCGGTGAAAAGAGCGGGTTTTAATAAGCAGCTTGACCTAATAGTCTCTCAGCTCCTTTGTCGTTTACTTATAAAGTGATCATTTCACGTGGGATTATTGGTTTAAGTTCACATGTTTTGCCTCGGTCTTGTTTTAATTGAAAGTGTTGTTTTTGGAAGTGCATGCGCACTTTCGTTAAGCAAGCTTCGTGAGCGTAACGTAACTCAAATCCAAAAATCATTAAACCAATTCAAGTTCAAATCACAAAACTCAACGATTCCTTCAATTTCACACCTCGTTGGGACACGACCGGAAATCACTTTCCGGTAACGTAACTCAAATCCAAAATCATTAAACCAATTCAAGTTCAAATCACAAAACTCAACGATTCCTTCAATTTCACACCTCGTTGGGACACGACCCGGGAAATCACTTTCCGGTATCACTTTATCACACCGTAAGATTTGGCACGTTAACCCTTTTCCTAAAAGGTTAATTTGTCGGGTTTTACGGTTATTTTGATATATCGTTGATATTGTGTTTTCACCACTCACAAGCAGACGAATCAAATTTTGGCGCCACTGCGGAGGTGTGTTGCGACAATATCGTGATTTTGCGATTAGTGACTTGAAGAACCTTCCTCGTGAAGTTATTACTTTTTATAAAAATACAAAAATACAAAAATATTTTTCTTTTCTTTGTATATATATGTAAAAGATTAAAAATACAAAAGATTTTCCTTGTTGTTTTAAATAATATAGAAGACACAATCAATATAACATTCTCAATCGAGGTGTTATCATTATAAGTTCCGAACAAAAGATTTAAAACTTGCCTTTGTGTCGCTCGTGTTTTGGTTTACTTTTATCGGTTTAACAAAGCGTGTGAGGGGTATAAGGACGGCGACATTAAATTGCGGTACGAAAAGAGACGGGTTTTAATAAGCTTCACACGACCTAATAGTCTCCGCTCCTTTGTGCGTTTACTTATAGAAGTGATCATTTCACGTGGGATTATTGGTTTAAGTTCACTGTGTTTTGCCTCGGTCTTGTTTTAATTGAAAGTGTTGTTTTGGAAGTGCATGCACTGTTCGAAGCTTCGTGACGTAAGCGTAACTCAAATCCAAAAATCATTAAACCAATTCAAGTTCAAATCACAAAACTCAACGATTCCTTCAATTTCACACCTCGTTGGGACACGACCGGAAATCACTTTCCGGTATCACTTTTATCACACCAGAAGATTTGGCACGTTAACCCTTTTCCTAAAAGGTTAATTTGTCGGGTTTTACGATTATTTTGATATACGTTGATATTGTGTTTTCACCACTCACAAACAGACGAATCAAGTTTTGGCGCCACGCCGGGAGGTGTGTTGCGACAATATCGTGATTTTTGCGATTAGTGACTTGAAGAACCTTCCTCGTGAAGTTATTACTTTTTATAAAAATACAAAAATACAAAATATTTTTCTTTTCTTTGTATATATATGTAAAGATTAAAAATACAAAAGATTTTCCTTGTTGTTTTAAATAATATAGAAGACACAATCAATATAACATTCTTAATCGAGGTGTTATCATTATAAGTTCCCGAACAAAAGATTTAAAACTTGCCTTTGTGTCGCTCGTGTTTTGGTTTACTTTTATCGGTTTAACAAACTGTGTGAGGGGTATAAGGACGGACTGGCATTAAATTGCGGTGAAAAGAGACGGGTTTTAATAAGCTTCATACGACCTAATAGTCTCTCCGCTCCTTTGTGCGCTTTTACTTATAGAAGTGATCATTTCACGTGGGATTATTGGTTTAAGTTCACCGTGTTTTGCCTCGGTCTTGTTTTAATTGAAAGTGTTATTTTGGAAGTGCATGCGCACTGTTCAGAAGCTCGTGAGCGAAACGTAACTCAAATCCAAAAATCATTAAACCAATTCAAGTTCAAATCACAAAACTCAACGATTCCTTCAATTTCACACCTCGTTGGGACACGACCGGAAATCACTTTCCGGTATCACTTTATCACACCGTAAGATTTGGCACGTTAACCCTTTTCCTAAAAGGTTAATTTGTCGGGTTTTACGGTTATTTTGATATACGTTGATATTGTGTTTTTCACCACTCACAAACAGACGAATCAAATTTTGGCGCCGCTGCCGGGGAGGTGTGTTGCGACAATATCGTGATTTTTGCGATTAGTGACTTGAAGAACCTTCCTCGTGAAGTTATTACTTTTTATAAAAATACAAAAATACAAAAATATTTTTCTTTTCTTTGTATATATATGTAAAAGATTAAAAATACAAAAAGATTTTCCTTGTTGTTTTAAATAATATAGAAGACACAATCAATATAACATTCTCAACTGAGGTGTTATCATTATAAGTTCCCGAACAAAAGATTTAAAACTTGCCTTTGTGTCGCTCGTGTTTTGGTTAATTTTATCGGTTTAACAAAGCGTGTGAGGGGTATAAGGACTATTCGACATTAAATTGCAATTTGAAAAGAGACGGGTTTTAATAAGCTTCGCACACGACCTAATAGTCTCTCCGCTCCTTTGTGCGTTTTACTTATAGAAGTGATCATTTCACGTGGGATTATTGGTTTAAGTTCACTGTGTTTTGCCTCGGTCTTGTTTTAATTGAAAGTGTTGTTTTTGGAAGTGCATGCGCACTCGTTCGCAAGCTCGTAGACGTAAACGTAACTCAAATCCAAAAATCATTAAACCAATTCAAGTTCAAATCACAAAACTCAACGATTCCTTCAATTTCACACCTCGTTGGGACACGACCCGGGGAAATCACTTTCCCGGTATCACTTTTATCACACCCGTAAGATTTGGCACGTTAACCCTTTTCCTAAAAGGTTAATTTGTCGGGTTTTACGGTTATTTTCGTAATTCAAATCAAACAAATCATTAAAACCAATTCAAGTTATAAATCACAAAACTCAAAGAATCTTTCCATTCACACCTCGTTGGGACACGACCGGAAATCACTTTCCGGTATCACTTTTATCACACCCGTAAGGTTTGGCACGTTAACCCTTTCCTAAAAGGTTAATTTGTCGGTTTTACGGTTAATTTGATATATGTTGATATTGTGTTTTTCACCACTCACAAACAAACGAATCAAATTTTGGCGCCGCTGCCGGGGAGGTGTGTTGCGACAATATCGTGATTTTTGCGATTAGTGACTTGAAGAACCTTCCTCGTGAAGTTATTGTTTTTATAAAAATACAAAAATACAAAAATATTTTTCTTTTCTTTGTATATATATGTAAAAGATTAAAAATACAAAAAGATTTTTGCTTGTTGTTTTAAATAATATAGAAGACACAATCAATATAACATTCTCAACTGAGGTGTTATCATTATAAGTTCCCGAACAAAAGATTTAAAACTTGCCTTGTGTCGCTCGTGTTTTGGTTTAATTTTATCGGTTTAACAAATTGTGTGAGGGTATAAGGACGGCGACATTAAATTGCGGTGAAAAGAGACGGGTTTTAATAAGCTTCACACGACCTAATAGTTCTCCGCTCCTTTGTGCGTTTACTTATAGAAGTGATCATTTCACGTGGGATTATTGGTTTAAGTTCACTTTGTGTTTTGCCTCGGTCTTGTTTTAATTGAAAGTGTTGTTTTGGAAGTGCATGACTGCTCGCATAAGCTCGTAGACGAACAGTAACCAAGCAAACGTGCGAGATACATGCCGTTGAACAACCCACCATGACTGGAAACCAAGGAACGGACCTCAAGTCCAAGTACATGGTCCACAAAATCAAGCTCCCGATCTCCGAACGATGGAGGAGCTTTGCCAACCCACGATGGATGGACGGGCGGTCCAATTGCCCGGTCAACATCGAGGCCACGGATTTTGGACTTAAGCATCACATGATTCAACAAGTCCAAAGTTTTGCCAATTTCACGGATCACGGGTGACGATGCCAACAAGCATCTCGACAAATTTCTCACCGTCACCCAAAGTATGAAGCAAAATGGGGTCACCGATGGCGCCTTCGCTTATATCTCTTTCCATATTCCTTGACGCTTCATGCCACCGCATGGTTTGATCGTCTTCCCAAGAACTCAATCCATAGTTTCGACGAAATGATCTCCAAATTCTTGGCGAAATACTTTCCACCGTCGATGGTGACGAAACGAGGAATGAAATCAAGAACTTTAGGCAAAGATCCCGATGAGTCCTTATTTGAGGCATGGGAACGCTATAAGCTTTCGATTGATCGATGTCCGAACCACAATATGTTGCTTGTCACCCAAATAGATACGTTCTATAACGGGTTAACATTGAGACATCGTGACACGATAAATGTCTGCTGCCGGTGGTACCTTTATGAAAAGGCGACCAAGAGTGTTATGATCTCATCGAAAACATGACCGCCCACCATAATTATTGGGATTCCTCACCGAGAGGAGTGAGTCAAGGAGATCTACCACCCTTCCATCTTGAATACACGACTCTAACCAAAAGATTGAAGAAATATCCATTGCCGTACTTAAAATGAGTCAAAATAACAACAATCAACAAGTGAATGTCGTAAACAAGAGTTGTGAAACTTGTGGTGGTCCACACCCTTATTTTGAGTGTCCACCACCGGTGGCTTCACTCAAGAGAGCGTATATGCCGCTTCGGTTCCTACAATACGGAGGTAATTCCTACCAACCGCAAGGAGACCGAAACCTTCTAAGCTATCGTTCTAACAATTTCCTTGGACCACCGGGTTTAATCAAAATCGAACAATCAAAATGTGCAAAATAGAAATAATCGGTTCAATCAAAATCAAAGTCGAATCGAATTTTCAAAATCAAAATCAAGGTTTTCAAAATCAAGGAAATTTCAATCAAAACCGATTCCAAGCTCCTCAACAAAACATGCATGCCCGCCTCCTCAAGCTTCCATTGACATTGCTAATTACATCAAAAGCAATGAAGCTAAGATGGTGTCCATGCAAAATCAAATTACCACTTTGAAGAATGATTTCACTTCCGAGCTTAGAGCTACTAGCAACAAAATTGATCAATCTAATAGCAAGATTGAAAGCATGTTTGCTAGTCTCATGAGTCAAAAGAATCAAGCTTCAACTGGGAGCTCTTCCGAGTAATACCATTCCCAACCCAAAAGGTGAATTGAATGCTATTGCCACCAAGTGGTAAGTCTTATGAGGACCCTCGATGCCTAATCCTTCTCGGTGAGGGATGTGGAACGAAACCGAGGTATCAAAGGACAAGGTGCATATCTCAAGCCCACGAAGTACCGCACAAGTCCAACCTTCGGTGGTCTTACCTCCAATTCGGAACCCGTTGTTCGATGACCATTCCTAAGCCTTCACTTCCTTATCCTTCAAGGCTTAATGACCAAAAGCTCCGTGATAAAACTAGTCAACAAATGGAGAAGCTTATCCAAATCTTTCAAGATTTGCACTTGAGATTAGTTTCATGGACGCTTCTTCTTCTAATGCCAAAGTTCGGTCCAACAATCAAAAATTTGTTGAATAACAAAGAAAAGATTTCGAAATGGCTAAAACTTTTTGAACGAGAATTGTTCGGCGGTTATCCTTAAAAAGCTTCCCGAAAAGTTAGGAGACCCCGGAAAATTTCTCATCCCATGTGATTTTCAAGGCATAGTTCAATGCTCCGCTTTGGCCGATCTTGGTGCTAGCATTAACTTGATGCCACACTCCATGTGGAAAAAGCTTTCATTACCTCCGCTTACACCTACATGTATGATCCTCGAGCTTGCGGACCGTACAAGTTCTCGTCCGCTAGGTATAGCCGAGGATGTATTTGTGAAAGTAGGCAAGTTTCATTTCCCCGCCGACTTTGTTGTTGTCGAATTTGATGCCGATCCCCGAGTACCCCTCATCCTTGGGAGGTGCTTCTTAAAACAGGTCGGGCATTGATCGGCGTTGATGAAGGGAAATCACTTTGAGGGTAAACAAGGAAGCCGTTACTTTCAATCTCAATCAAGTTACGAAATACTCCCCAATTATGGAGACAATTCCGTCAACAAAATTGATGTCCTTGACATTGTGTCGGAGGAGTATTCTCAAGAAATTCTTGGATTCTCGGTGGCAATCCCACCGGTCGATCCCATCGTTGCTCTCTCTTCCCTTCCTCACTCCGTTTGAGGAAGTGACTTTATTTTGGAAGAGATTGAAGCATACTTGGCTAGTGATTCGGTTTCATGGGAAATTGATCACGCTCCCATCGACATCGAGGGATATTCTTCTCATCGAAGATGCTCAATGATGATCCTTCATCACTCCTCCTCAAGAACTTCATAAAGAGGAAATCAAAACAATTGAAAAATCTAATGATCCTCCCGAGGTCGAACTTAAGGACTTACCACCTCATCTCGAGTATGCATTTTGGAGGGTGACAATAAATCACCGTCATCATTGCTAAAGACTTGAGTGAGGATGAAAATCCGCTCTCATAAAGGTTTTGAAGTCACACAAGCGAGCCATCGCTTGAAACTTTCCGACATCAAGGGTATTAACCCGAATTTTGTACACACAAGATTCTCATGGAAGATGACTTCAAACCGCGGTTCAACACCAAAGAAGGGTGAATCCTAAAATTCATGAGGTTATCAAACAAGAAGTCATAAAACTTCTCGATGCCGGATTGATTTACCCTATCTCGGATAGTCCTTGGGTGAGCCCCGTTCATTGTGTGCCCAAAAAGGGTGGCATTACCGTTGTTGAAAATGATGAAAATGAGTTGATTCCTACTCGATTGGTTACGAGATGGCGTGTTTGCATTGACTATCGAAAGTTAAATGAAGCCACCCGTAAAGACCACTTTCCTTTACCCTTCATGGACCAAATGCTTGAGAGATTAGCGGGAAACGAATACTATTGTTTTCTCGATGGTTTCTCGGGTTACTTTCAAATTCCCATTGACCCACAAGATCAAGAAAAGACCACATTCACGTGTCCTTATGGAACATTTGCTTACCGGCGCATGCCTTTCGGCTTATGCAATGCTCCCGGTACATTCCAAAGGTGTATGATGGCCATTTTCCATGACATGATCGAAAAGACTATGGAGGTCTTTATGGATGATTTTTCGGTCTTTGGGGATTCTTTTCAAACATGTCTCTCCCATTTGGACAAGATGCTTGAACGTTGTGAAAACACGAATCTTTGTCTAAATTGGGAGAAATGTCACTTATGGTTAAGGAAGGAATTGTCCTTGGCCATAAGATTTCTAAGAGCGGGATTGAGGTTGACAAAGCTAAAGTCGATGTCATTTCAAAATTACCTCCTCCCACAACCGTCAAAGGAGTTAGAAGTTTCCTTGGTCATGCCGGATTTTATCGTCGTTTCATTCAAGACTTTTCAAAATATCCCGCCTATGACCCGACTTCTTGAAAAGACACTCCTTTCATCTTCTCTAGTGAGTGCATTGAAGCGTTTCAAACTCTTAAGAAGAAACTCATGAAGCACCAATTCTAGTTGCCCCGATTGGGAATTACCATTTGAGCTTATGTGCGATGCAAGTGATTTCGCCATAGGTGCCGTCTTGGGGCAACGAAAATCAAAACATTTCCAGCCTATACATTATGCTAGCAAAACTTTGACCAAGCTCAAGCACATTACACCACGACGGAGAAAGAATTACTAGCCGTGGTGTATGCTTTCGAGAAGTTTCGCCATACTTGATCTTGTCAAAAGCATAGTGTATACGGATCACTCGGCTCTCAAATATCTCTTTGCTAAGCAAGATGCAAAGCCGAGATTGCTCGATGGGTTCTCCTCCTACAAGAATTTGATATCATTATCCGTGATAAAAAGGAGCCGAGAACCTAGCGGTGATCATCTCTCTCGTCTTGAAAATCCACATCAAGGTGTGCTCGAGAAAAAGGAAATCAATGAAACATTTCCTCTCGAGACACTTAATGTGGTATCTCATCATGGAGATTCGAGTACCCCATGGTTTGCCGACTTTGCAAACTATCATGCGGGTAACTTTGTTGTGAAAGGGATGTCGTCCCAACAAAAGAACAAATTTTTCAAAGATGTTAAGCATTATTTCTGGGACGACCCCTACTTGTTTAAGGTTTGTGCGGATCAAGTCATCCGACGGTGTGTTCACGGCCAAGAAGCCGCTGAAATCCTCAAGGCTTGTCATAATGGACCCACGGGGGGACATCATGGCCCGAACTACACCGCGAAAAAGGTGTTTGACTCCGGTTTCTATTGGCCCACAATCTACAAAGATGCCCACGACTTAGTCCAATCTTGCGACGCTTGCCAACGTCATAGCAACATCTCGAAAAGAGATGAAATGCCTCAAAATGCCATTCAAGTGTGCGAGATCTTTGACGTGTGGGGCATCGACTTTGTGGGGCCGTTCCCGTCTTCTCGAGGGAACAAGTATATACTCGTGGCGGTCGACTATTTGTCTAAATGGGTGGAGGCGAAAGCGCTGCCTACCAACGATGCTCGAGTAGTTGTGAAGTTTCTAAAGTCTCTCTTTGCCCGTTTGGAACTCCCGTGCCATCATTAGTGATCGCGGTACGCACTTTGCAATGACCAATTCGAAAAGTGATGCTTAAATCACGGTGTCACTCACCGACCTCTACCCGCGTATCACCCCAAACTAGTGGGCAAGTGGAGGTTTCGAATCGTGGTTTGAAAAGAATCTTGGAGAGGACCGTAGGTGAAAACCGTGCCTCTTGGTCGGACAAACTTGAAGATGCACTTTGGGCCTTCCGTACCGCTTACAAAACACCCATCGGGTGTACTCCTTACAAGCTTGTGTACGGAAAGGCGTGTCATCTCCCGATCGAGCTCGAGCACAAAGCCTATTGGGCCTTGAAGCATGCCAATTTCGACCTAAAGTCCGCGGGTGATCATCGGAAAGTTCAACTCAATGAATTAAATGAACTCCGTGATCAAGCCTACGAGAACTCTTTGATCTATAAAGAAAAGACAAAGAAGATCCATGACTCAAAGATTAAGAACCGCGTTTTCAACGTTGGTGACCGAGTCCTTCTTTTCAATTCTAGATTGAAAATCTTCTCGGGGAAACTTAAGACCCGTTGGACCGGTCCATTCACCATTGCCAAAGTTTTTCCATATGGCACCGTCGAGTTATCTCAAACCGACGGACCAAACTTCAAGGTGAATGGACATAGGTTGAAGCACTACTTTGGAGGGGACATACCATCCATGGTTGTCCCGGATCTCCAAACCTTCCCCATGAACCAATGAATTCGGGGTCGTGTCAAGCTAGCGACTCGGTTAACAAAAACAGTAGCATTCCATGGGTTTTCACCCATGTTTCTGACTTTTTTCTATTTTCTAACAACTAAGTGTGGGAAACCTCCACGGTGTTTGCTTCTTGTGTGTTTGCTCATGTTTTCAGAATCCTTTGATCGTGATGATTGATGCGTCTGTTTTCAATCTAGCCGCCCAATATCCGATCATGTTACTAACGTTTATCCGGGATATGTTTTCAAAATCCTTTTTGTGTAAATGATGATTTCGTCCACACACTTGGTTAGTGGTATTACCTTTTCCGTTCGATAGTATCGGCTTGTAGGGACTTTGAATATTGAGGCAATATTCAATTCTAAGTGTGGGGGAATCAGCCGAATTTTGTCACATTTGTACCCTTTAGTCCCTAGTACCCCGTTTTGACCCAAATTTAAAATATTTTAATATTTTAAATAAAAAAAAAAAAAAAAAAAAAAACTTGAGATGTGTTCGATTAATATTGCAATCCATTCTGGGATCGATAAACATTTGCTAGCACAAATTATAGCCATTACCACTAAATTGTGAGGATTTAAGCCTGTTCTATATAAAGCATACATCTTTTATGCTTGGATCTTTTGCTATGAGTGTGCCGGTGATTTTATTTATTCTAGAACTTGTACTTGTAAATCATTACCAGACCGCAGTGAGATCGCATTCGTGCGATATAAGTGAATTCGCGTGATAAAGAGGCACCTTAGGATTTAACCCAAATGGCCTTCCATTTTTCATATCATGATATATTAGCTAGCCACATCGGTTAGTTAACCACCTGCAAGGACCCATTTGTAGTGCTCATTTTTAGCACTAGATACCCTTAGTTACACCATCTGAGCCATCCTTTTCATTTTGCTTCACCAAAAAAATATATATATATATATATATATATATATATATATATATATATATATATATATATATATATATATATATATATATAAAAAATACTAAAATATTTTACACTTTAAGCCTTGGCCTTACCCCTTGTCAATGTCTAATCGGTTGGTTGCTAGTCACCCGGAAAGTGAAGATTGTTCAAATAATTATGAGTGCCGCATCTTTTTAGTTGATTAAGCCATTTCATGGATGAGTTAATATGTTCAAAAAAAAAAAAAAAATCAAAAATATGAATGTATTAGCCAATGTGCTATGTTCGAAAAAAAAATTGTCATGTCAAAGCAAAACGAAGAGTTGTGGAAAGCCGAAGAAAAGAAAATGAAGCTGTAATCATTTATTTGTTGGTGGATTGTTTGGTAGCTAGCAACTTGCAGATTAGACTTGATTTTCATTTTTATTTTAACACCAATTTCATAAATATTCCCATGCCTTATCCATACCCTTAACCCGAAGCCTATCATTATAACCCGAATAAAAGTCCTCTTTAGATGTTTTTGCTTGGTGCTCACGCCACGCCGGTGGAGTTTTGTTTCTTGTACAAGCTTATGGTAATAATCTAATCATGATCGAGCAATGAGTGTGATTTATCTTGTTACTCCACTAAAATGAGTGATTGAGTGAATTATATTTCGTTCCCTTTTCGTGAGGTGTTTTGAAATGTTAATCACGCAAGAAAATCATTGGATATTGTCAAACATCTTGGAAGTTTCAACCTTTATAAGCATTTTGTTTACTTTTAGTATAGTTTAAATTTATCGCATCAAATAAAAAGTCGAAACGGGTAGTCTTGGTAATCTTGAGTCTTTCATTACTTATATGATTGATTGCTAGGGACTAGCAATTGCCAAGTGTGGGGAATTTGATGAGTGCTTATTCACTCATCGTTTTACCCACCTAAGACCTCAAAAATGACTAAAAACACCCAAATATGATCAAAATATGTCAAAAATATCCTCGGAGTGTGTTTTATGTCTTGCAGGTACAAAAGGATTGAAAACAGAGCGAAAACGAGCAAAATCGAGCCAAAATCAGAAAAGTGCTGAGAAGCCGGTGCCGGGATGTGATTTTCTACGATCGTTGATCAATTGAAGACCCGGACACGTTTTTAGAGTGGGTTTGGGAAAACCATCTTAAAACCTAACCAAATTTCCAAATTACCCTTTCCCGAATCCCACTTCCAATTTACCCTTCATTACCAAAATACATTTTTGATAAACCCTCTCAATTTAAACTTACCTTTTAAATAAACCTTAATCACCCTTTCACTAATCCCATTTTAACCTTTCCTCCGGATAACAAAACCCTTTCTCCCACCTCTTTCCTTTCCCCACCCCAAAACACTCAACCTCCTACATCCTTTTACCCGTAAATCATCCCAACCCAAGAACCCTAAACCCTTCTTTACAAGATTCCCAAATCCCAAACCCACTAGCTACCTTTCCCTTTCCATGCCATCCACCATGGCAATCCAAGCTCAAAAGACCCATGGATGGCTTGGATTAAATCCAAATGGTACCTACCTAATGGACGGATGGGATTGATGGAAAGAAAGCACAATATTTGACTCTTGCTTGTTGCACTCACACAAGACACACAAGTGAAGACTTGAAGAGATTGAAGACCATCAAGACCCTAGTATAAATAGAAAACCTTGTAGCCATTGATAAGGCACCCTTTTCTTAGTTTTAAAAATTAGTCTTTTATTTCCATTTTCTATTGTAATGAAATTCTCTTTTAGTTAATGAAAAGTATTTTTCGCATTCATTTGCTAATTTTAAATTGATTTTGGTAGTTATCAAGAATTCCTATTAGTATAGTTAAGTCAAATTTTAGCTTTCTTAAAAGATCTTCCAAGTTTCGTATTAAATCTTAATGTGTGTTTGGGTCAAAAGAAAAGTGGTCAAATAAATATGTTCTACCCGTTTGACTTCTTAAGTCAAACTCCATTGATGTTTTGAGTTAGTTTTATAAGTTAGAAAGTGATTGAATTAGTTCTATAAAAAGTTTGGGTATCCAAAAAAAACTTTTTTTTTGTCGTTTTGAATCGCACAAGTCAAGACTCATCCTCACGATCTTGTGATTTTTTCGTAGTTGATTTAGTTTTTGTAAAGTTGCTTTTATCTAATCCTTATGTGTCCTACTTAATTTGTGTTCAGTTTGTTTTGCAAATGGATGTCTTTAGAAAGGTTTAGGTGAGATTTTAGTATGCAAACTTCATTTTTTCATCTCTCAAGAACAAAATGTTTCAATAGAGCTAAGAGACAATTTCAAGGTGTAAACAAGTTTTCTTGGCCCCAAATCGCTTTTTATAAATCTTTGTTGTGCTAACTTTGTGGATGTAGCTTGATATTGCCTTGGAAGCCACTCTATCGACTTGAAAATAAGCCCAATCACCACCTTTAGGTTATTTCTAAACACCGCACTAAGCAATACCATGTGTCACTCATTTGTTTTCTTTGAATTGCTTATTAGTTATCAAGATTTAGTCATACTTATTTAGATTTTAGCTTAGATAATTTATTTAGAATTTTATAGCTATAGTTAGGATAGGATAGGAGCTATAACCTTAGCTTTAGTTTAGCTTAATTGTACCTCTTTATACCCTTATTTTTCTAGCTTAGGACCTCCTTAGTATAACTTGCAAGCCAACTGCTTATCCGTTGATTGTAGCTTATTTATTTTATTCTAATCTTCGCTTATTGTAGTTAGACTTAGTTCATGATAGCGTAATTCCCATTCCAATCTGCTTGTTTAGCTTATTTGTGCAACTAAGAATAAAGGTGTGTTTGTTTTGAACTATCCAATCAGACATATAAGTCGCTTTCTGACTTATTGCAAGAGTTTTAAGAGTAAAGTTTTCACATAAAGTTGTTTATCTTGGTTACACTTTTAGTTGTAAAGAAAAAGTTAAAAAAAAAAGTTTCAAAAGTGTGAGAACTGGTCGAATTCAGGTCTCCACACTCACCCACGCTCACAACACACATCACAACCAAGCGCCTTGGGACTTGTCTCGTTATTTTCATGCACAATTAATTTCTTAAAGACACTTTGGCGCTTTTAACTATGAGCCCTTTGAGCTTATTTACGACTTATTTCATAAAGCAACCACCATCTTTTATTTTTTAGGATCGGTTTACATTAAATAGATTTTGAGAATTTTTCAAAATTTTCCAAGTTAGTTTAATATTTTTAATTATTTAACTAGTGTTTAATAGTTTTAATTCATAATAATTATTTAAAAGTCAAAAAATACCCGGTCTTTTCTAAAATTATTTTTAGTCAATTAGGTCGAGGAAAATTAATTTCACACCCGTAGCCCTTAAATTGCAAATTCTTACGTTTATGGCTCGGGTCGTTTTCCCGTTTTTACGTTTTCATGTTTTAGCACCCTAGGACTTAGTTTAGTTTTGTTTTATCATTCCTTAGGCTTAGTAATAGTTAATTTGTAGTTTACTAGGGTTCCCTTGCCTTAATTACTTTCCTGTTAATTAATTTGTAGAAAAACGTAACTCAAATCCAAAAATCATTAAACCAATTCAAGTTCAAATCACAAAACTCAACGATTCCTTCAAAACCTCTGGGACAACCGGAAATCACTTTCCGGTATCACTTTATCACACCGTAAGATTTGGCACGTTAACCCTTTTCCTAAAAGGTTAACCTGATTATTTTGATATATCGTTGATATTGTGTTTTCACCATCACAAACAGACGAATCAAGATGCAAGCTCAAGCGCTCCATTTATGGACTTAAGCAAGCATATAGGCAATGGAATAAGCGTTTTGATGATGAGATTAAGAATTTGGATTTTCTCAAAATCAAGATGAGCCGAAAACTAGTGGGAGTTATGTCACTTTCCTAATTCTATATGTTGATGACATATTGCTCATGGAAACAACATTCCAATGTTACAAGATGTAAAATCTATCTTGGAAGATGTTTTGCCATGAAAGATTTAGAGGTCGATATATTGGAATCAAGATCTATAGACAGATCTAAATGATTGATTCTTTTATGTCAAAGTGCTTACATTGAGAAAATCTTGAAGAGATTTTATATGGAGAATTCAAATTGGAGCTATCCCAATGCAAGAGAGCCTAAGTTGAGTAAGTCACAAGGTTGCGACACCACAAAGAGTTCTTATGCTTGGCTATAGGATCTATTATGTATCTTTGTGAGATGTAATCATGTGACATGCCGATTTCAAAAGAATCTAGGTGAACTTCATCGGATCGTTGTAAGAATATTCTTAAGTATTTACGCAATACTAAGGATATGTTTCGGTTTATGGAGGGAGACGGAACAAGAGCTCGGGGTTTCTTGCTAATCGATCTTTGGATATCCGATGATGTTGATGACTTAAAATCTTAGATCGGATATGTGTTCATTCTAAATGGAGGTCTTGTTGATTGGAAAAGCACAAAGAAAAGTATTTTTGCTACTTCATCTATAGAAGCTGAGTAGGGCAAATGACAAAAAAATGCATCGAACTTGACACTTTTTATGATTGTGTGTAGCCAACTATTTTTTTTCTTATTGTGTGTACTGAACTTTCAAAATTCGATTATTGTGTGTATTTTGTGACCATTTTACCCTTAATTTTTTCAAATTTCGAAGGGTAAAATGGTCATTTTACATGGCAAAATAGTCACAATATACACATAATTATCGAAATTTGTAAGTTCAGTACATACAATAAGAAAAAAAATAGTTGGCTACACATAATCGCATAAAGTGTCAAGTTCAATGCATTTTTTTGTCATTTGTCCAAGCTGAGTATATAGCTGCTTGTGATGCATCTAAAGAGGTTGTATGGGTTTGAAAATTCATTTATGGGCTTGGCATTGTTCCCACAATTGAAGAACCCATAAATATGTATTGTGATAATACTGGAGCCATTACTATAGCTAATGAAAGCGGAATCACCAAGGGTGCTAGACATTATCGCAAGAAAATTTCATTATCTTCGAGACCATTGAGATGGGTGACGTGAAGATATCAAAGGTTCACAGATGACAACCTAGTCGATTCATTTACGAAAGCTTTAGCGTATCCTAAGCATTCTAAATTGACTAGAGGTATAGGTTTAATACCAGCTAGTAGTCTCATGTAAATATGTGTGTTAATTAGTATTTGGATAATTTTGGAATTGTAAGACAGTTATTACTTTCTGATAAATAAAGATACGAGGTATTTGTTATTTCATTCATATAATATGTTATTCCATATTTGCATGTTTAATCCATGAAATGATTTATCATTCTAAATACGTCCATTGTCGGTTAACAATATGGGAATATTGTTATGTAAGGCAAATGTGAGTGTTGGTTATATTCTAACGAGAATGTGGATTGTTCCCGCCAAACTCATGTGTATTCACAAGGGATGCATATTGGATACCCCAACTTTCAAACATTTACTTTTGGATCCTTGTCATAAGTAAAACATTGAAAATGGTTTGTTAAGGTCGTCCTTAGACTTGAGATACAAGCAAGTTCATATGTGGATATCATTTTTGTAAGTATAAGCCAAATACTATCCCGAATAAGGTAGTTATAAAAGCTATATTTCGGAGTGATGTGAAGCAGCATCCACAACACTTGTAGTCAATAAAGGATTTGTTACTCCACTTGATATGTGCAGAAAGATACCATGTCGCCTCTCCTAATTTAATTAGATAATTATTTGGCCAAACCTAAAGGGTAATGCAAGATGATTCTTGATTACATTTGGTATATCTGAATTGAAATCTATAACGAGATTCTAAATGGTTAAATTATATGGAATGAGTTAGGATCCATATCCATGGTTTAACGGTATCTATAACAAAGGATGATTAAATCAAGACATTGAATGACCATGCTACTGAGAAATTTTATGAAACTATATCTCAGACACTTTTAGTTAAATAGCAAGTGAGAGTGTTGCTAGGCGTTTCCGTCGTTTGTTTTTGTGCTATTCGCTACTCCAACTCCCAAGTGGGAGCTGTTGGAATGTGGGAGTTTATTTGCACGTAAACGACTAGAAGTGTGTGAGCATATGAGGGCACACACATTAAACACGAGAGTACGCTATAAAAAGTTTATACTTGAAATATTTGCACGACCCGTATTAAGCATGCGACCCGATTACCCATGAGACCCATTGGATGATTTCTTTTCAATATGGGTCGGTTTATGGTTTGTTTTGCCTTGGGCCTAGAGGAACAAGTAATCGGATGGGATATAACTTGGAGCTCAAGTTTGAGCCCAAGTGGAACTAGGTTTCGTTAGCTATATATACACCATGCATAGCTCTCAAAATCCTAACACATATTATCCCTAACTCCCTTCTTATTATATCTGATCCATCAAATCAAATCCCTAAACCCGGTCGGTTTTATATCATCCGATTAGGGTTCTTGGTTTTATTAAACCCTAAACTTGCAACAATTCAAGTAGTATTAGTGTTTGAGTTTTGGTGTTAAATTGCTCTATTCCTGGTCGAATTAAGTGCAGCAAGAAGGATTGGTTTCTGTGGGTTCTCGGGCAGAAAGTGATCGCGGAATTCATCGGACAACTCTTGTCAGATATCGGACAAAATTGTTTCCAGGTTCCCGGGTATTGTTGATCTCGGACAGAAAAGGAAAGAAGGTTCTTGGGTTTTCTTTGTTCGTGATTGGTTCAAGTATTCAAGGGTTGATTGGGTAAACGTTCTCGACTAGCTTTATCGAACGTATTTGTGGTAAAGTGTTTGTGTGTGGACTCGTAGAGGTATTCATTTTGAATACTTGGTTTCTTGAACTTACTGAAACATCTGAAATTCTGAATCAACTAATATACACTATTACTTTAGTAACTTTCAGCTAATCATCTGGATCTATTGAAGGCTTGGGAAAATATCAGAGAGAAAAATATGTCGCGTGTGTCCGAGCTAAGAATAGTGGACATGTATTTATTCTTCGGATTGTTGTCGCTTCAATGTATCCTAACTTGATGTGTTATAATATACCTTTTTTTTAACTAGTTTAAATGTCGTTGCACTATTAAACCCCGTGTGACTGGAAAAGCAGAATTACGGTATTAGAGCGTTGCAATGGAATGTTAAGTTGGTGTAAAACTAAAGACAAACATTACTAACTACATGTGTTCTGTTTAACATCGGTTTCAGGTTAGTATATTCTCTTATTGTAACTGAAACGTATTTTGAATTTGATGGCTTTCAGATGGTCACAGTTAAAAAAAATAGTTGTCGATTGTAGATGTTAACATTATGATTTACTAAGTTTCAGTTATTATTTTCATTTTCGTAGGAAAGTTAAAGATATATGATGGGGTTGGTTACGGTTGTGTGTCACCTAGACTCAAGCACCTTTTTCGCAATAACAATAGGTAGTTCATTATAAAACTGGTACCCTATTGAATATTCAGGTTTTATAATGGCTGCCTATTGCTATTGGGAATTTGGTGTATAATCATTTGGCAAAGGGTCGGTACACACTTTGAATAAAATATTATTAAATGTGGTTAAACATTATAGAGGTTTACCTCCTTTTTGTTTGCTATACTTGCATATTCGAGCCCAATGGTCTTTACAAATCATTTATGTTTACTGAAAAAGAAAAAACAAGGTGTAACATCATTTTTTTTTTTGAAAAGAGTAGTCTTCTTAAACTATAATCTTTTCTTCATTTTAATTTTGTTACTGTTTTCAAAACAGGAAGGATAAGGCCATTCTTAGTTCTTCAGTGCACAACTGCAAGAAGGTTGCATCAAAGATATATTGTATGTAAGTGGTCTCTTGCTCTCTATAGCTCATTACAACTTACTGAAACATCTAAAATTCTGAATCAACTAAAATACACTATTACTTTAGAAACTTTTAGCTAATCATCTGGAATCATTGAAGGCTTGGGAAAATATCAGAGCGAAAAATATGTCGCGTGTGTCGGAGATAAGAATAGTAGAGAGGTATTTATTCTTTGGATTGTTGTCGCTTCAATGTATCCTAACTTGATGTGTTATAATATACATTATTTTTTTAAATTTAGCTGCGTCTGAGTGGCCATCACAGTTTCTCAATATTTTGATGGCATTATCGTTCATTGAAACAACACATACAACCATCTTTACCATTTGAAGTTAACTAAATTATGTATTTGTGTATATGAAAATCCTTACGATAGATGTGAAAACGTAGAGGAGGGGGGTGTGAATACGTTACCGTTTAAAAACTTTAGATCTTTAGTATCAAATCGCTTATGAAGCTTGTTATAATATGAAAGTTCCAATTATTGTTTTAGGGTGATATGCATAACGCGAGTTCGGGGTCAAATGAACTTCCTTTTCGTCGAGCAAGTTTTCAACACCCTAGGCGTTGAACCTAATCGTTGTAGTGTAGTATTAGGGTAAGCCTCGGAATTGATATCGTTCTCAGGGAATAGTGTCGTTAGGGTGAAGTGTATGTCGATAGAAGTCTAAAGGTGAGGATGATTATTTTGTATTTTTATATTTTATGAATTAAAATATCTCGGTTTTGAAGGGAGGGTGGAATTAGTTGCTAGTCAACTATCCCAAAAGATACTAACTAAATTATGGGTCTACCAGAACGTGAAGCGTATCTACTTATGATGCATTACTCCTTGCTAGCTATCCAATTCTACCAACTGAATTGTCACGTCCTTATTCTTAACGCGTTGTGCCTTCTAAGGTCGTAGGGTATGCGTTTTTCCATAACTCTTTGACACTACCTTAAGGTTATTGCCTACGAAATCTCTAGGATTCATAAACTAACTCTAAGGTTATCTTTGGATGTTTAGCCTACAATAACTCTAGGTGATTATAAACTAATGTTCACAAAGATTACTCAAGCATTAAAAACACAACGAATGACCTATCGCAATACTAGGTCAATCACAATTAAGATAAGAGACGGTAGGATGCAAGAATTATAAACTAAACCAATTAGACTCATTGAAATTGTCACACCCCTAATGATGAAGATAGACACAAGCATCACTAAGAAATCAATAAGATCTAATTAATTATATACAAGTTTCATACAATCATAAGCAAACACTAGGTGAATTAACCAAGCATAATTAACGAAGAGCAAACAACAATTATGATAATTGAAGACATACCATAGGATTGGATTAACAAACAAACCATTACACGATGTTTATAGAGTGTTTGAAACCCTTTAAGTTGCTGGAAAAACACCTACCTAAACCATAGAATTGGACTTAGGGTTTGGGGCTTACAAAATGTGAAGTTATAATGTTCTATTTATAGGCAGATTTTCTGTCGGCAAAGGGTGACGGCGTCACATCTATAGAGTGACGGCGTCACGAAGAATTTTTCACCAAACTGTAGATTTTCTTGTATGCAAAAGTTATGGCCAAAACGAAGATTTACTACTTGGCAAGATGTTGCGACTTGTGACGGTGTCACCTTACGGTTGTGACACCGTCGGGATCCAAATCTAGGCCGTCTGAGTTGTGACGCCCTACTCTTTAAAACCTGATGCCGTCAAGTGCAAAATAGCAATTTGCTCTCTGAGTCATCTCAAGGTGTGTCGCGACGGCATCGCCAATTGGTTGTGACGCCGTCACTGCATTCGGCGGCTTGAGTGTCTCGATTCTTGACTTTGGCCATTTTCTTCATATATTCGAGCCTTTTCGTCCGAATAAGTGTCATTCCGACAATTTGCCTTCAAGAGACCTAAAAGTGAAAAGAAACAAAATTAAGTAGTAACGGATACAAAAGTGATCGATTAAGGGCTTAAATGACCCTCAAAGTGTACCTTTTAAATCCTTATAAAATATCCCTATACTTGGTATTTGCTTGTCCTCAAGCAAATGTGCTTTAGCCAATTAATTTATAAGTTAGGGGTCATGAAGCATTAGTTTAGAACAATTCACAACACATATAAGCCCCACAAAATTCATAACAAGCACGGAAATTACATACTAGCACCTCACAAGTGGTGTTTGGATACTCTCATCTCTCGGGTGTATATGAAATATATCAAGTTGGAAATGGAAGATAAACACTCATTAACCGGTCCTAGTACATAGATTACCATAGGCTTGAGACTAGATCAAACCTCCATCGCTTTTGGCGTAAGCACTTAGGAAAAAACTATCCAAGAGGTCTTTTAAAGGGTTGTAACGTTAGGCTTACGGTAGGGAAACAAAGGGTTTGGTGGGATAGGCGATTTAGTGGTGGCAAGTTAAAAATCTTTATGTTACAAGCATTAGAAGAATGGCGTTGCTAAGCCAAGACTCGACACTCTAAACTCTAGATAACTTGAAACAAACAAACATAAATATAAAGATAGATGTAGGATAGTAGCCCGTATGCTTTTTTCATTTTTTTTACACTCTATTTTCTATTTTTTCAATTTTTTTTTCATACACTTTTACTCTACCATCCTCTACGATAGCATCAAAATAATAGGGATTTATAGGTACATCCCTACACTTGAGTTTTTATTACTTTAACACTAATTTGACCCGAATTGAAAAGATCAAAACACTTGGAGTACATTATTACGCAAATAAAGGGAATTTGAATTTAACGTTCCTTCCCTTCATTTCATAAAATTTAACTTTTTCCATGAGTCCCAATCGTCCCAAAACTGTGTACAAAGGATATGACTCGACTTAGCAACTTATGAAAGCAACTAGATAATTGAACTAAGGGTTAAGTATGGTAATAATAATGCACTAAAAGTGAGTGCATACAAGGTAGGCTAAGGCGATTTGGGTGTACATTTGGGGTGGATTGTAAACAATGCTTTTCATTGATATTCGGAAACCAAACATCACGAGAACCACGAAAAGGATAGGCTCGAGGGGTTAACTAGGGTATCGTGTACTAAAGATGAGTACAACGCAAGGTGTGGGGAATTACTCAACCGATGTGGAAGAAGTAATTATATTACGGTATTAAACAAGGGTTATCCTAATGCCTCTTATCATTTAGTTATTCTAACTACACAAGTGTAGTCTCACTAGCAATCTCGGAATGCATCACAAAACAAGTTCTAACAAACACACATGTATATCTTTTTAATAATTGTAATTCTCATGTTCACGTTCTTTTTGAAAACGTGTGTAATCCTCCCTACACTTATCCCTTTTGTAAAATACCTTTATATGTAAATAAGACGAGGTTAAAGACAAAATAAAGCATTTTTACAAATTTAAACACGAGAATAAACAATCAATAAAAGATATACGACACACAAACAAGCAAACAATTAAGCATGGGTTGCCTCCCACGAGCGCTTTTCTTTATTTATGAGTCTTGTAGCTAGACTCAAGTCGTACCCTACGTGACTTCATTACCATCACCTTCTTCCTCATGACGGTCTCTATTGGGGTTTTCCATGTTATAGCAATGCCCTATTATGCATCTTTCTAAGTCATCTTCTCCCAACTCATTCTATATTCGGTCCTAGTTTCAAGCAATCCTTATAGAACCCGAAAATCTTATTCATCACATAATTAACTCCCTTATCCTTATCTTCCTCATTCCTATAGTAGACTGATAGCTTAAGTTCTTTTTCATCACTGGGTAGTGATTTCTCAATCTTAAAGGGCATTTGGTAAGCTACATCATCGGTCTCATCCTTGAATCTCACTATTCCTAACGACGGATCACAAGTCATCCCGGTGTTTTCTATGAAAGGCTTTCCTAGATTAACGTGGGACAAGTTAGGATCTATGGCCGTACTAATATCATTCACACCTATGAAATCCGTAGGAAACGTGAAACTACCTACATTGACGGGCAATCCCTTACCTCTACCAAGAAAATTGCAACTAACCCTAGGATTATCGGGATCTTGCCTAGTTGGGATAAACTTCTTCATTACCCAATTACAGTAGGTGCTAGTCATGATATTTATCGAGGACTTGCGATCAATGTAGGCCTTTGCCACAAAAAGGTGTCCTATGAAACATGATATGTTAAGATTCCAAGGGTTCCCAAACTTGATCCTAGGGCTTCTCCTAACATACATGTGACGGAGGTCTCGTACTAAGTGTGGGTGGCGAGAGAGTTCTTCTTCCGTAGGAAACTTATTGAAATAGTCATTTCCTACTTCATCTACTTCCTCGGTTGTTTCATTCCTAGGAGTTTCACTAACCTCAAGTACCGTCTCATGGTTCGCTTCGTCATTTGTTCTATTAGGTTTCACTAAGGTGATGGTATTGATGAATTGAACGTGCTTAGCTAACATACTTGGGTCCTTAATCTCTACACCGGAAGCTTCGGGAGTTGAGATAGCGTTAACCTTCCTATCACTATTGGTCAAGGCTTTCAAAAGGTTATCTATCTTCCTATCCATCTCGGCTTGTTGTTGGTTAAAACGGTCCGAGAGCTTAGCTATTTGAGCTTCTTGGGATGTGACTAGGTGTTGCAACATCCCTTCTATGTTTTGTTAGTTAGGGTCGTGAGATGGGGGCCATGAGAAATCATTAGATGTGAATTCTTTGGTTTGTCCCCAATAGAAGTCGGGTTTGACCTTCCATGCTTCTCGGGCATCATTGAAAGTCCTAGGTCCGGTGTTGTAGGGAATCTTCCTCCCGTTCCATTGTGCGAGGATGCGTAGTCAAGCAAAGCTTGTTCGGGAGTCATGTGCAAGTGCGAGTGTTATGAGGACCACTACATGGCTCACACAAGGAAGAAACTTTGTTCACTTGGCGTGAAGACTTAGGATTTATGTAGGAGCTCATTAGGAATTTAACTTGATCTTCAAGCTCGAGCATCCTACGGTCGGAAGATTGTGAGTCAATGGGAGGCAAGGAGATTGCCTTTATAGTTTTGGCCAACTCACGGGGGTCATCCCAACTTTCGTTGTCATAGAAAGCAAGGTCCTCTATTATACCCCATGATTCTTCCGCGGTGAGATCACTAAGTTTACCACCGACCGCTTGGTCAATGGATCGCTTAGTAGGGAAGTTGACATGATCATAAAAGAGTTGGACTTGAAGCCAAAGATCAATGCCGTGATGAGGGACTCTATGGAGTAAGTCCTTGAATCGAGTCCATGCTTCGTAGAGAGATTCACCTTGACGTTGTTGGAACATCAAGATTTCATTCCTAAGCTTAGTAGTTCTCCCCGGTGGAAAAAATTGAGCAAGGAAACGAGAGGTGAGATCATCCCAACTTGAGATGGAGCCGTCGGGAAGTCGCTCAAGCCAATTGCTAGCTTGGTCCCGTAGAGAGAATTGGAAGAGACGCAAACGTGTGGTTTCCCGAGTAGTAGCATCGAGGTCGATGGAATCGACGATTTTAAGGAAATCCTTAAGATGCTGATTAGGATCTTCGGAACAAAGTCCATGGAATGCACATCTGTTTTGCACCAACCGGACGGTGTCGGATCGAAGGGCCGTAGTTTGGGCTTGTTCGGGAAGCTCAATGGTGTTTCTATAGCCTAGGTGGCTTGGTATTAAGTATTCACCAAGAGTACGGCCTCTTGGCGGGTCATTTGGTGGTGGGTTGATGAGTGGTGGTTGATTATCACCTTCAATGATGAAAAGTGATGGAGTTACTAACAAAGGTCATGAAGAAGGGGGATAGACTACGAGGAAGCTAAAAATGGGAAGAAAAAAAAAAGCTTACTTGATAGGAATCAAGCAAGGAAACCTAAACGAGGTGGAAATCTAACTAGCTATTCTATTCCCCGGCAACGGCGCCAAAAACTTGATCTGACATTACAGCGTTCGGGGTCAAAGGAACTTCATTTTCATCGAGCAAGTTTTCAACACCCAGGCGTGAACCTAATCGTTGTAGTGTAGTATTAGGGTAAGCCTCGGAATTGATATCGTTCTCTAGGGAATAGGAATGCTAGTGAGAAATTACTACGCTAAGGTTGGGGTTGAGGAAGATTATTTTTTATCTTTTTATATTTTTTAGAAAATGGAAAGGTACGAATCTCGGGTATTGGATTTGGGGGTTGGTATTTCTACCAATTACTCTACTTATCTAATTATCTAATCTAAGGTGAGTGTAGTCTATGTCTATTGTTGTGTGCTCTTATGATGATTAAAAATGTGTTTACTTAGATGCTATTACTCCCTAGTTATCTCCTATTGATGGTTGAATTGTCACGTCCTTATTCTTAAGCGTTGTGTCTTCTAAGGTCGTAGGGTATCGTTTTCCTAACTCTTTGAGTCTACCTTAAGGTTATTGCCTCACGAAATCTCTAGGATTCATAAACTAACTCTAAGGTTATCTTTGGATGTATAGACTACAATAACTCTAGGTGATTATAAACTAATGTTCACAAAGATTACTCAAGCATTAAAAACACAACGAATGACCTATCGCAATACTAGGTCAATCACAATTAAGATAAGAGACAACCAGTCAATATTCAACACCTAGGTTTCATAGATCTAAGCAAATACACAAGTAAATTAACCGAACATGGAAAACATGCAAGCATACACACCAACAATTGAAGACATAATTGAATTAATGAAGTAAATCACTTATCTTGTTGTAAAATAAGGTATGGAACCCTAAGATACTGCCCAAGACTACCTCCTTAAAATACTGAAAATTCGAATTATATATATAGAGTTACAATATGCGACGGCTTCACTCTTAAATTATGACGCCGTCAGGTCGCCGCCATTAGGTTTTCGTCTTGGCCACGTCAACTCTGTGACGGCATCACCTTATGCTTGTGACGCCGTCGGGATCCAAATCTAGGCCGTCGAGTTGTGACGCCTACTCATTTAAACGATGTCGTCACTTGTATAATAGCAATTTGCTCTCCAGTCGTCTCAAGGTGTGTCGCGACGCGCCGCTATTAAGTTATGACGCCGTCCCTTCGGCCCAAGACTTGAGTGTCTCGATTCTTGACTTTGGCCATTTTCTTCATATATTCGCCTTTTGTTCGAATAAGTGTCATTCCACAATTTGCCTTCAAGAGACCTAAAAGTGAAAAGGAACGAAATTAAGTAGTAACGGATACAAAAGTGATCAATTAAGGGCTTAAATGACCCTCAAAGTTTACCTTTTAAATCCTTATCAAATATCCCTACACTTGGTATTTGCTTGTCCTCAAGCAAATGTCCTTTTAGCCAATTAATTTATAAGTTAGGGGTCATGAAGCATTAGTTTAGAACAATTCACAACACGTATAAGCCCCGAAAAAGTCATAACAAGCACGGAAATTACATACTAGCACCTCACAAGTGGTGTTTGGATACTCTCATCTCTCGGGTGTATATGAAATATATCAAGTTGGAAATGGAAGATAAACACTCATTAACCGGTCCTAGTACATAGATTACCATAGGGTTGAGACTAGATGAAACCTTCATCGCTTTTGGCGTAAGCACCTAGAAAAAACTATCCAAGAGGTCTTTTAAATGGTTGTAACGTTAGGCTTACGGTACGGAAACAAAGGGTTTGGTGGGATAGGCGATTTAGTGGTGGCAAGTCAAAAATCTTTATGTTACAAGCATGAGAAGAATGACGTTGCTAAGCCAAGACTCGACACTCTAAACTCTAGATAAATTGAAACAAACAAACATAAATTTAAAGATAGATGTTGAATTGTAGCCCGTATTTTTTTTACACTCTATTTTTTTTTCTCTTTTTTTCTATTTTTTTTGTCAATTTTTTTTCATACACTTTTACTCTACCATCCTCTACGATAACATCAAAATAATAGGGATTTATACCTACACTTGAGTTTTTATTACTCTAACACTAATTTGACCCGAATTGAAAAGATCAAAACACTTGGAGTACATTATTACGTAAATAAAGGGAATTTGAATGTAACGTTCCTTCTCGTCATTTCATAAAATTTAACTTTTCCCATGAGTTTCAATCGTCCCAAAACTGTGTACAAAGGATATGACTCGACTTAGCAACTTATGCAAGCAACTAGATAATTGAACTAAGGGTTTAGTATGATAACAATAATGCACTAAAAGTGAGTGCATACTAGGTAGGCTAAGGCGATTTGGGTGTACATTTGGGGGTGGATTGTAAACAATGCTCTTCATTGATATTCCGGAAAACCGAAACATCACGAGAACCGCGAAAAGGATAGGCTCGAGGGGTTAACTAGGGGTATCGTGTACTAAAGATGAGCACAACGCAAGGTGTGGGGAATTACTCAACCGATGTGGAAGAAGTAATTATATTACGGTATCAAACAAGGGTTATCCTAATGCCTCTAATCATTTATGTTAGAAATTGGAAATTCTATAGTGAAGTATCGGTCACCCCAAATATTATCTAGCATAAGTTAGCTCGTAGACATATCGTTAATTACGTTATTTGTTAGTTAGTTATTAGCGTAGTTTAGTCTAGTGCAACACCGTGGAGGAAGTACCCATTGTATGCCTGATCCACAGCCCTAAGGAAGGCGTGCTACTATGTATAAATAGCCCTCTCCCCACAAGGGAGAGGGTTGAATGTTCATTTGGAATCTAACCTTCCATGTGTTTTCTCTCACTATAATATCCCACTTTCTCTCTCTAAAACCATATATACATACCCCCATATTTATTATGTATTGATGTGTTTGTGAAATCCAATATGTTACAAATGGTATCAAGAGCCATGGTTTGATCATCTCTCTTACATGTTCTTGGATTTCTAGTGGTTTTATATGGTTTTTTTTGAAAAAGTTTTGTGGTATTTGCATCATTTGGACCATTTCTAGTGTTAAAGTTTGGATTTTGATTGTACTTTTGTGTTTAGAATCATCATAAGTGCTTAGGTTTTGATTTGGAAGGCTTGAATCACTGTGGTTGGATTGTTTTTGGATTTAAAAGTGGCGTTGGTGTTGTTTTAAAGTTGGCGATTTGTGTCTCGTATAAGATTTCTGACGAGCGATTTGTCTAGGTTTGGAAGCGATTTGTGTCTTATACAAATCAATTATTTAAGCGATTTGTCCGGGTAGTGGCTGTACTTTTGCAATTTGTGCGGGGAAGCGATTTGTCATTTTTCAGCGAGTTGTGAGTTTAAGCGACTTGTGTTATTTAAGCGACTTGTGTATTTAAGAAACTTGTTGGTTTAAGCGATTTGATTGATGATGTGATTTGTCTGATTTAGCGACTTGTTTATTTGAGCGACTTGTTATCTCTGCGACTTGGGCTAAGCGATTTGTCCTAAAGTGAGTTAATGTAAGCGATTTGTGACTAATTAAAACTTGTCATTTGCTATCAACACAATGTCTTACACCACTGACCCTTTAATCTCCAAAGTGCTTGAACTCTATGATACCTCACAGAACAAAGAAAATGTTTGCTACTCAGAAAGTTTAACCATGATTGATTCAGCAAATTATGATCAAAACACTTCACATTCTGAATCAAATAACAAAGAATCACACTTGCTAATGATACATGATGCAAAGCTAATGGAATGCAACATTGAGCCCTATCAACTACTTCATCTGCACCTCATACAGCTGTTATCCACAAACGGGATCGAACATGTAGTGCTCTATTCCGCCAGACTTACCTACATTGACAAGAACCTTGTTCTTGAACTTAGAACAATCAAGCTTCAAATTACCAAAAGAAGGTACTAAAGGATGATTCCAATGTCGCACTTCGGGTAATCCACAACCAATTTCACCATTCATCAATAGGAATATTCCATGAGACTTGATCAACACGTGATCGAATTTCTTTCAAGAAACATCTTGGAATGGAAATTCATGAGTTCATCAATACATTTATCCAACTTATGGATAATGTGAAAAGTACATTAAAGAAGCTCAAGAGGATGATAATTTGAATAAGTGTTAGGAGAATTAAGCGAAATTTGTGATAAGTCGGGTAATGTTTCAGTTGAAAGGTCGGGTGATGCTGAATGCAGAATATCAGATACAACAAAGGATGATGAAACCGGCTACACTGAATACAGAGGCTCAGAATCTGATAATATTGAAACAGCCAGCAGTTCAGTGACTCTTGTTATGCATGATGTGAATGCAGATATCAGACTGACAAATGAACATGTGGCATGTGATGAGGTACCTTTAACGGTTCAATATAATGCATCTGCTAATTTATCTAAACATGCTGACCTTAAGGGTGAACATGACTTTGATGAATGTTCCTTGGTTGAAACCGAGTCTAATAATTTCAATACAAATGATATGGTTAATAAAAGGGTTTTTGACGAACTTTCAAACAAATACTCAATTCTTGAAAAACATTGTATTTCCTTAGAAATTGCAATATAACAAAAGGAAGAAAGTTTTTTTGTTACAAAAGCTCACCGAAACCGAATTCCCAATTTCGAGAATTTTGAAATTAATCACTAAAGTGTTGGGAATAATAGAAGATTACAAAACTCACGAGCAAGAATAAAGAAAGAAGAAACAACGAGGGGTTATTATGTAATAGTTAGTAGCTTTCTTAGTAAGCTATTATTAGGGTTTTGTAACCTCCCTCTCCTATATAAAGAGGGTAGGCATCTAGTTACAAACCATCTTTTCATTTCAATTCATAGTTTTCATCTCCTAATGAGAGTCTAGACACACGATTATAGCATGTGTATATTAGTTGTAGTAGTAATTTATATTTCAATCAATAAAGAAAACCTTATTAGTGATATTGATTGTGTCAATTATTATTCCGCTGTGCATTCATTCAATCAATGTTACTCATACCCTAGTTGAGTCAGGATCTTGGATTCAACAATTAGTTTCAGAGCCTCGTGGCTCTCGATCTAGGGTTTATAAGGGTTTCCTGTAATTAAGGTTTTTGCAGCAGTCGTGATCAAGAAAAGAGGCAGCAGATCTGATGATATATTGAAGCAGTTTCGTAGAAAATTATGGGATCATGGGTTCGGCGTTAATTTACAAATCAATCACATGGGATGGTATGTTTTTATTCATACTGATTGGTATTATTTTTTTTGTGATTGGTCGGCACATGATGTCATGGTCCCGTCTTATAATCGTGGGTTTTAATAAATCAGTATCATCTCACGTGATGGTGATCTCTCACTGTTTTTAATTGGTCGATTTAATATGGTATGCATGGTACTATAGCAGCAGGTGTGGTTGACGTAGGGTATATTACTGTGCACATGAATTGATTGATCTAAGTTTTCGTTGTGGGTCCCTCGTACTTGATAACAGAAGCAATGGTTTCTACTGGTTTTGAGTTTGGATTCGGTGTTATGAAGGTCCATGGTTGTTATGATAGTGTTGCGTTTTGATTGGTTTATATTTGGTATCTTTGTTTTATTTTTTAATTGCTGATCGTGGGGTTAATTGATGTTCTTGTCACATTGATTGGTCACAAGGTGTAAACAGATATAGGTTATCACGTGGGGTTCCAAATATGAGTTAAATATTTTGGGTATATTATGTTTCGAATAGGGCCCTTTCGAATATCTGTACTTGGTGGGACTAGGAATTCGCATTTGATTGGCTAACGTGATTATGTCATTTGGTATACATTTTGATAATCACGTGTTTTGTTTCCACTGATCATTTCATTTCTGCTGATCGTTAGCGTGGGTATTGTTGGTGTTTATTGGAGATCACGTGGACGGTGGACCCATCTAATTTTTGTTTTGAGATCAGTTTGTCACGTGGGTATGCTTGGAACTACATTTGTTGCTACCGGTATATTTATTTCCTCTTGCATTTGATTGGTTTTGATTGGTCACATGATTAATTTTAGTCCTACTGATCAAATTGGAAGAGTGATATGGGGCTTTATATTTTTGTGGTGGCTCATCGAGTGTTCCTACTGATTGGGTACTGGTAGATGATGGTTTATACAGGCAGCGTGGGAAATTTAATTTTGGTCGGATAATATTTATACTGTTCATGATCGGTTGTTGTATTTGTTAATTTTGGTCTTGACAGTTTGTGCTTCTAATGTTTTACTTAGTCTTGGTGAGTTGAATTTTTATTCAACGATGAACCATAGTAATTAACATATTTTCGATTGATTTTTGCTCCTATTGGTCGCATATTTTGATTCGTTTTCACCGATCGGTTTCTAACTGGTGGTATTGGTTTGGCGATCGGTTACTCTTGGTTGTTACGAGTTCCTACTTGGTTGATCAGATGTGTGTCATATCATATCTCAAAGTGAGCAGAGGCACTTTTGAGATAACTTGTTTGTACGTTAATGATGTGACAAAGACTTGATGATTCTAGTGAAGGGGTGAGATCTACAAAAAGTACTTAATGCTCGCATTTGCTATCACTTTAAGGAGTTACGTTGTAGTGCTCAGGGTTAGTGAAGGGGCGAGATCTATAGAAAAGGTGCTTAATGCTTACATTTGCTAGTGCATCATCTGAGTTTGGAGTCACGTGGATAGTACAAGATATAAGACGCATACATTAGTGTTTCTACTGGTTCTCCATTCCTACTGGTGGTAGGCTATTTTGATGCTGCTGCTGATATGATATTTCTGGAAATCCAAGATCCTGACTCAACTAGGGTATGAGTAACATTGATTGAATGAATGCACAGCGGAATAATAATTGACACATTCAATATCACTAATAAGGTTTTCTTTATTGATTGAAATATAAATTACTACTACAACTAATGTACACGTCATAGATTATTAATGCGTGCATTCCATTATCGCGAAAATATTCCGCTATAATCGTGTGTCTAGACTCTCATTATGAGATGAAAACTATGAATTGAAATGAAAAGATGGTTTGTAACTAGATGCCTACCCTCTTTATATAGGAGAGGGAGGTTACAAAACCCTAATAATAGCTTACTAAGAAAGCTACTAACTATTACATAATAACCCCTCGTTGTTTCTTCTTTCTTTATTCTTGCTCGTGAGTTTTGTAATCTTCTATAATTCCCAACAATTCATTGGGAGATGTCTGCTATGAATTGAAATGAAAAGATGGTTTGTAACTAGATGCCTACCCTCTTTATATAGGAGAGGGAGGTTACAAAACCCTAATAATAGCTTACTAAAAAAGCTACTAACTATTACATAATAACCCCTCGTTGTTTCTTCTTTCTTTATTCTTGCTCGTGATTTTTGTAATCTTCTATAATTCCTAACATAAAGACTCAGCTTCAAGACAAAGACTCAATCATATGTAATCTAAAAGGTCAAATCTCAGATCTACACATGAATATGAAAATGGGAGTGAACTGTCTTAACAATGAAGTTAGTAATGAGGTTAAATCTAGGAATGATGAATTGGCATTATGTGTGGCAGAGTTGTTAAGGGAAAATGAGTCCTTAAGGAAGAATCAATTAGAGAATAAGACAAAATTTTTAGATCAGACTAGTTCCTTGTTAGCCAACATAGATGACCTTAAAACCAATCTTCAGAACAAGAGCTTCACTATAGTTGCCTTAAAAAATGAGCTTAGGAAAATTACAAGGAATGGTGGGAATACTAAGTATGCAATAGTATCTACCTTGGAGAAACCAAATTCACAAAGGGCTAATGATAGATCTATTGTTAGGCAACCAAATGCATTTAGGACAGAAAGAATTAAACCATTCAAATCTAGAAATCATTCCCAAGTCAAAGAGAACATCGTTTTGCCAAAGTCAGTTGCCTCACCTAAGCCTTCTCACTCAAATGTGCAACACTCCAAGAACAGGAATATAAGAAGATCATCTAATTCATATAAGAAGCATCAAATGGCTGACCAATCCCCTAAGAAACAAACTAATTGCAAAAGGACAAATGTTCAGAATAGGGAAATGGCTATATCTAACTCTGATAGCAGTTGTTTTAAGTGGATTCCTACTGGTAGATTATTTAAGTTCACAGGATCCAAACGAACTTACTCACCTAGATCTTGTCTTAAGTGGATGCCCACAGGTAAAATTTTCAAGAATATTGGACTTAAAGGGATTCCTATTAATGATACTCCTAGACCTGACTGTACAACATCCAAAAATGAGAATACACCTGTCACTAACCCATCTATCTGCAATACTACATGTGCTATTAGTGCGAAGTGTCCTCAGTCTTTTTCAGGTACAATGCTCAATTCTATCATGAACATCATGACCTGGTTTCCAACAGAAATGAAGACTGCTCACTCAGGAATTGTAGCTTGTCAGAATTGATGTACCTCGTACTTTGACTCCTGTTCGACTTGACTCAGGACTCGTTCTCATTAATCCATGTACAAATTAATCTACATTTAAAAAAAATTAATTTATTTAAAATGTATTTTTCTTTTCTTCAAAAATTAAATTTTTATCCAAAATCTAATAAAAGATGTATCTTTTGTTATCGATACCATCTACGGTCCTAGAAATGTCATTCAATAATGATACGGGTCCTTAGATGAAGTTCGAACAGAAGATATACTCTATTTTAAAACAGGTGGCTGTATTTCAATCAACGTTCACTCACTCTTAAATCGTGACATTGATTGAGGGGGAGGATTTGTATGTGTCTCTGCATGAGCATTTCATGTGTCTTGTGATCTCTGCCTGCTGCATGTTACCTTATTTGAAATGAGTTACTCTGTGTTATATCATGTTTATTTTGTGACCTTTCCATGATAGAACTAGTATAAGTCTTGTCAATTTATTGTGGTTAAGCAATGCGATTTGTGCTCTTGCAACAATATGCGATTTGTGTTGAGGTTTAAGACATGTGATTTGTGCTCTTGCAACTATAGGCGATTTGTGCTCTTGCAACTATACGCGATTTGTGTTGAGATGAAGATATGCGACTTGGCAAGTACAGGGACTATTTGTGCAATTTGTCTAAAGTTACAATCACTGTATAAATAGGCTAGCGATTTGTCTTTTGGTCAAAGGTTTTATAAAATCCAGTCAAACCCACATTCGAACTCTCTCTCAACTTCATTCATATTAGCGATTTGAGCATAAATTGTTGTGTGGTATGTTTTTAATCTTGTTGGACACATGTATCTCGCTTAAATCATCAATTATTTTTAGGTTTGATTATTTATTTTTAGGTTTGATTATTTATTTTTTGTTGTTTCTGCTGATTCCATTGATAGTTTAGATGATTGTATGACGTGCTTACGCTTGGTCACATGCTTGGTGTGCTATAATTGCTTATGACTGTTCTTCGTCCCCCTTTATGCGCATCTCGCTAGTATGAGGATTTGATGTGTGTTATTAATCTCGTTAGTGGGTTGCTGTGTGTTGTGAATTTGAATATGAATTAGTAGTGGTTAAGACTCTTTGGTTGTATTTTCCTGTGTGTTGATGTAATTTCGTGTTCATGATGTCTGGTAGCGATTTGTCTCAGGATTCATATTAGCGATTTGTCCCTAATAACTGATGTTTGCGATTTGTACAACTCACCCTAAATCAAGTGATTTGTCTATTTAAAATTGATGCGATTTGTCGTATCAATAGATTATGCGATTTTTCTCCCTATACTTATTGAGCGATTTTTCTAGTTTACTGTAGCTTGCGATTTGTTCTGAGCGATTTGCCTCATGCGTTTTGACGTATGCGACTTGTTGTCTTTTACTGATCCTTGAGATTTGTCCGATATGCTGTATTTCTTGCGATTTGTTGTCAAGATATGAGATTTGTATTATCTTACATGCATTTTGCTAGTCTTGACTGGTCTGTTTTGCAATTGTATCCTGTAGGCATGGAATGCGACTTATGCTTAAGTGCGATTTGTATTATCTTACATGCATTTTGCTAGTCTTGATTGGTTTGTTTCACAATTGTATCCTGTAGGCATGGAATTGTTATAAAGATTGACTCTGTAACTATATAACACCTAACCATGTTTCTGGCCACTATTGTTGTCTTGTGTATGTTTTACAGAAATACAATGGCAGACATTACTTCCTCTGATAATCCAATTGTCAATGCCCCACCAGTTGTGCTTACCGATGAGGAACTTCTTCCTCATAATGAATGGGTTGACATAGCTAAGAGCAACTGCTACTTGGATGAGAACAGACATCAACCAAACCCTATCTATCGAATCGCTATTGACATCCTTAAGAACACCAACTTCTTTGGTGCCCTAACCATGAGGTGCACTGTCCCTACCATTTATCTGCAATAGTTCTGGAACACTGTTACATGTAACAAGATCACTGCTAAATACTCTTGCAAACTGGATAATCAATGGTATGAGATTGATGTTGAAACTCTTAGGGAGACACTTGGAATCACACCTCGAGATCCTACTAATCATTTTGTTCCACCACCTAATAATGATGAACTAATGGACTTTGTGGAAGAACTGGGATACCCCACAAAGCTAACACGTGTCTCTTCCATAATCACCAATGATATGCATCAACCCTGGAGAGCCATTGCCACCATCCTCAACCTATGTGTTAATACAAATAAGCCGTAAAAACGTTTATTTATATTTTACGATCTTCTAATGTTTTGTCGATAACAAACGTAAAATCATTTTAACGAAACAAATAAAATACGTAAATGGTTTGAACTAATAGTTTCTAACATATTCACATTTTCACATAAAACACTAAAACAAGTATAAGTGATTTTATGATTTAATATTACATATGTACAACAACTAGTGTTTACATATTTGGGTAAAATATACACATAACTAGTATGTAGTATATTGGGTAATATAAATTGGTAGAAACTTAAGTATTTGACCCATTGACCAAATACATTGAATGTAGTTGGGTAAAAACAAGTATATACTAAATGGGTAAAACTAGCAAATGGTATTGACCCATAACCCATGGTTTATATATACCACTGACCAAGTTCATTGTATCTTTAAGATACATTGTATCTAGAAAGAAAACCATGGATCAACCCATAACCCATGACCCATAACCAAAAATACCCATGGGCAAAGAGGCGCCCACGGATCCCTAGCTTTGTGCTAGCGGATCCCAGTGGAAGGATCCGTGGGATCCGGGAAACAGAGAGAATTTTCTATAAAGAGAGCCATTTCTTCCTTTCTATTCATCCCTTTACACATACTTCCCCAAGTATACTAACCTTCTAACCTCGGATCCAAGAGATCTATGTAGTCTTTGTCTTTTGTTTTGTGTGATCTTCTAGGTTCCTCTTAAAGGAAATATCACCACTTCTTGAAGACGTGCAAGCTCAAGTCCATGATTTGTCATGCTTCGTCATCATCAAGACAACGAAGGTTCTCTTGTTGATAGATATACCTTTCTCCATAGATGTTGGGTTGAAGGCATTAGTGAAGAATGCCGAAAGTGTCAAGATGAAAGCATTAGTGAAAGGTGCTCATCATCCATGTCAAAGCATTAGTGAAGAATGCTAAAGGTGTCAAGACGAAGGCATTAGTGAAAGGTGCCAAGCGTTGTGTCAAAGGCATTAGTGAAGGATGCCGAAGAACCAAATCAAGTGGCATTTGGGAAGAATGCCTAGGTCGTATAATCGATGAGGTGCATCGTTATACATATAAGCTTTTGTTTATTTACAAGGATGGTGATATCCTTGATGGTGTTGTAACAAGGAGTAGATCTCCTTAAGATTAGGTGTTGTGTCGTGAAGGGTAGTAGTTCCTCCATAGTAATGTAACTAGGTGCTTAGCCTAGTACCTAATAAAGGGTAGGCGACGTTGTGATAGGATTAGTTATCCTAAGGTGTGAAAGAACTCGGTGGTTAGCCTAGCACCGTATAAAGGGTAGGCAACGTTTTGTTAGGTGTGGTTCGCCTTGGTGTGAAAGAACTCGGTATTTAGCTTTGTGGGAAAAAGGTTGCGGCGTTGTGAAGGCTTCTCCGCCATAAGGAGTTGGTGTAGTGCTTACGAACTCTCGAGTAGGTGACTCGGGAGTGGAGTAGGCAAGGAAGGTGTCCTTGTAGCCGAACCACTATAAATAACTTGTGTCGTGGTGATGTGCTTCTTACTCTTTATCTTCCATTACACGCTTATATATCTATCTATCAACGTCCAACATAAACAACTAAATAGATTGACATAAGTCGATCTAAATATTTAAAAGGAAGTTTTAAATTGGTAAAACTATTCAACCCCTTCTAGTTTTCCACAATTGGCATCGAGCTTCGTTACCAAGTTTTTATGTATATTGTACTTTGAAAACTTGATACGATCCGTGTATGTTTGAAAACTACAAAGAAGGAATTTCTTAAAACCAAAACTCATGTTTTAGAAATCATCATATGTTGGATAGTGATAGATCATTCTAACATTTTCCTTTGAGAAGTCTTCATACTAGGATTTGGGTATCTTAGAAGATCATGAAGTATTTCGTGTCTATGGTTTCTAAAACCATAAAAAGGGACTATAGCAAAGGATTGAGGTATCTTAGAAGATCATGAAGTATTTCGCGTCTATGGTTTCTAAAACAATAAAAAGGGGATATAGCAAAGGTATGTTTTCTTAGTTACATTTTTTTTCAAAAACGTGCTAAATTGCTTGTGGACAAAATGGTGATATATGCTTCTATCTTATAATAAGCATAATATGAAAAGTGTTTTAGTGATTTTTTTCTTTGAAGTTTTGTTGTTAGATATCTTGTTAATCAAGCTTGAATAAAGGTAAAATGGGTAATATAACTTCACTAAAAAGTCTACAAAGACTAAACCTTTTGTCGGGTCAAAACGTACATTTTGTAATTCGTAGTCGATCCGCGGATCCTCAGTTACAATCGGACGGATCCTCAAGCAAGGGATCCGTGGGATCCGTGAGGTATGAAGACGCTTTTATCAATTTCAAAATTCATAACTTTTAACCGTAAGTCGTTAGAAGTCGTGCCACCTATCGTTTTAAAGGTATTTGAGTCTACTTTCATTTAAAAATGATTTCATAAACTGATTCAAAACAATAATTTACAGAATCATTGATTTATAATAGAAAGTCATTTTCGATCATAACTTTGCACAAACTTTTGATCTAATTGGAGACGGATGTTTTCGCTTTTGAATAACAATGTGTCCTCTATTGAAATTAAGGTTTTGATCATATTTATAAATATAAAAGAAACTAATCAAGCTTGGTATACATGTTTATATTTAACACAAAGCGATGAAAAGAACTTTCGTATGCTATGCTAAATGATAAATTGTCTTCTTTGCTTTACTTGATCATTTGCTTATCTCAAATAGCTTTTGTGCTTGTTTGATTGAATAGCATATGTGGTTTCCTTACCTTGCTATTCATTCTCTTGTTTGTCGATTTAGTAATATTCTACTAATCAATGTGCTATTTGAAGGAGTGTTTGGGATAACATCTAGTTGTATCGAAAATGTTAGTTTAAATACTTAGATAAGTCATATAGGTTGAAAATGTTTAAAACATATAACACACTAAATGGATTTTGATTGAGTTTGTCATGTGTGCAACATAAATGTTTTATGCGCTTATATGATTTCTTTTGTTCTTGTATCGTTTTCTAAAACAACAAGAATGTACATCGGATCATAACCTACACTTGTGTTGATGATGTACTCTCCCATTTTCCTTTTCATGATCGCTCTCCAAGCTTCATAGTAGGATTGACAACTTGATTATTTCATCCGATATACTCAAGTAAATTATTTTGCAACGCAAATATAATTGTTCATATCCGAAAGTCCGAACTCAAAGCTTTCCAACAACATATGTTGAACTAGCTCATCCAACAATTTTTTTTGTTTACCATATGGACAACTTTTAAACTTATTTTTAACATGACGCCTTCGTCACCTTAGTTGTCTCAAGTATAATATTAAACAAAGCAAAGTATCATCATTGTTACTCTTCGATAGGCCATTGTAGAAATATAAATTTTCCTAACTTGAGAATGAATATTGGAGAACTTATTGCACTAGAAACTCAATTTGACCTAACGGTTGAATTGCTTCCTTGATAGAAGTTGGGTATGTGGAATCACCGTAAAATGGTCGTGTTTAGCCGTAATTGAGCACCGCTATGTGATCTCATATTCATTCTCTCACTTGGGAAATTTATACTCCTATGTTTTCCTAAAGTAAGTTTACAATGGAAATACTTTGCGTTGTCTTAGGATTACTAATCAAACAAGTTGTAAAATTAAATTTTCTATTAGTTAATCACAACCACTTGCCTCATCAAGCGATTATCTTGCTTTGATCGAGAAGAGCTACATGACTTCATGGACGAAGCTCATTGTATGTTAATCATCATCCGTAATAACTAGATTGACCTAAACTAGTACCTCACAACTCTTTTGTCTTGAACACCATCATGTGCTCTTTTCTTTCAAGACACATACCTTGCACGTCATTGTTAATACAAACGATTTACTAATCTAGATCGTAAATATGTTTTGAGTTTCTTGAATAAGTGCTTGTTAAGTTTGATGAACCTCTTTGTTATTTGTGAGCTCGATCTCATTTGATATCTTAGTGTTAGAACCTCTTAAACTTGAAATATGATGCATTGTCAAAGTCATTGCATACCTTTTGTAAAGGTTCTGCTTAGCAGATAGATGGATCCCAAAATTTGTACTTGACGGATCCCTACTCTTAGGGAACCGTGGGATCCGGCAAACAGAAAATGCAATTGCAATCATTGTATTTCAAACATGTCCTTAGAACACCTCACACCAAACTAAACATAGTGTCTTAAGGCAAATTAAGTCCTTATCAAGATAGGTAGATCCTTCCTACTTACACATAACTCACCTAGATCACACTCTAAGACGCTTGTAGATCTATCGATTCATTCTTAAAACCCATTACTCTTCCGCTCCCTAGATCACTCATCATTCTTACATGATCCCTCACATATAGCCTTAGAAATATTTCGATTATGGCAAAATTGATCATAAATCATCCTTACCTCAAAATTGATCAAAGTTGATCAAATTCTAGTTTTCCCATCTCAAAGCTTCTAGGATATTTTCCAAAACACTATCCTAAGTCACAACCTAATCTCTAGGATCATTTAGCTTCAATTGACACTCTCATCTTTAGTGTCATCCTTGCTCATCCATTGGTACTCATGAAAGTTCCAATTTCTTCCATATAAGGCAATCATTAGCTACATCACTCATTGCCCTTGAACATTTAAGTATCCTTCCTTGAAAGACACTTAGGAGAACTGAAAAAGGTATAGGCTTTAGACATTTCAAACATCACTTCTATCATGTCCTAGCTGCTGAGAGCCGGATCCCTAGGATTAGCCTAGACGGATCCCCCATTGGTGGGAACCGTAGGATCCGGGTGACAGATTTATGTCAACTCTTGCTCGAACAATCATTTCAAGCTCATCTTGCTAACTTGAACACTCCACCTCATTCTAATTAAATCCCTAGATCAGTAAAACTCTGAAGTTGACTCTTGTGCATGTTAATCATCACATTCCAAAGGATATTAGAGACTTAAGTCTTGAATGCACTTGCTAAATCTTTCCTTTTATAAGTCATCTTGTTTGAATCCCTTAGTCATCAAACACAACATAATTCTCAGCATTTAGAAACCTTTTCCTTAATCATTTCATCATGAAGAAAGCTCGTAGTGCTAACTCATCCACCCAAGAACCACCCAAGAAACTTGATCGTGTTGTACACGAAATTTCCTCAACCGAATCATCTCTGGTTAAACCCACAACTGTTAGGATTTCCCATCCACCGAATCATCACCCATAAGAGATAATAGTGCTAGAATCCCACCTCAACAAACCCAATCAACAATTTCCAAGAGAACCGCAAGAATTAGCATTAAACCTTTTAGGTTAGAAAAGGGATCATCGAGCTATAAACCAAACGTACCTAGTTCTAGCAAAACGTCTAAACCTTCATTCCTAGAGCATGGACTTCACCAAGCCTCTCTCTATTCATTAGAGCATTCACCACCGAGAACTTCCCATTCACCAACCTTCTCGTTAAAATAGGAACCACCTACATCACCAACTAGTCCATCGTTGGAAATAAGGAACCACCAAGGACTTGATCATATTACCACCACTCTCATTCCTAGTAGAACCTCATCCTAAATTACTCAATGTACCTCCACCATCATTTGTAGAACCTCCTCAAAACATCCTGTTCCTAATCAAGACAATAATTGCTCTAATTGTCTAATCACCCAAGGACTTGTTCAAGAAGTACGAAATGAGTTGCATTTCATGTTTAATCATCTTCTTGAAAGATTGGACCAAATCAACAAGTTTACTCATCCCTAGACTCAAGCACATTGTTGCTTCTTAAGCTTTGGTCACTTATTAGTATTAGTAGAATATGGCTAAATCATTCTCTTAGTTTTTAGAGATTTGTTGATCATCTCTTGTGTTTTATTGAATGATAGTTTACTTGCCATATTACATTGAGTATATGTTTGTTGGTTGAATACACATCTCATTTTTATGTTAACATTACTTGTTATATCACCATTGCTGAATTTAATCATCAGCTATACGGATTCCTCAAAATTGCCTAGACGGATCCCTACTAGGAGGGAACCGTGGGATCCTTGAGACAGAAAACTATTTTTCTACTAACTTGGATCACATATGCAGGAAATTGTGCATTATACTTGTTTTCTAACCTTTGTTTTGTAGTTATTCAATCTACACTTGAAGCCTTTGACACCCTAAAGCAAGGGGAGCTTTGTGTCAAAACAATACATTGCAAATTACTTGCAATATTAGGATTACATTTCTCGACATCCCTTTGCAAAATTGCAATCATCAAGGGGAGCACATTCGTCACTTAGGCGAAATCTTTTGCAAACTTAGTTGCAAACAAACTAGCTTAGTATTACTTTCTTGGCGCCCTTACATAGGGATGGACTCGTCAAGGGGAGTAAAAGACTAGATTCGTTCCGTTACTTGCTTTCTATTTTTTCTTTCACATGTTTTCCTAAAAACAATGTGTTAGTTTCCTTCAAGCTCTTTTGTTTCGACAAAAGGGGAGAAGAAAGTAAAACTACAAATTCAAACTTTACAATTTTAGCTTTTCCTTAAAATAATTTTATGTTTTGTCATCAACAAAAGGGGAGATTGTTAATACAAATAAGCCGTAAAACGTTTATTTATATTTTACGACCTTCTATTGTTTTGTCGATAACAAACGTCAAATCATTTTAACGAAACAAATAAAATACGTAAATGGTTTGAACTAATAGTTTCTAACATATTCACATTTTCACATAAAACACTAAAACAAGTATAAGTGATTTTATGATTTAATATTACATATGTACAACAACTAGTGTTTACATATTTGGGTAAAATATACACATAACTAGTATGTAGTATATTGGGTAATATAAATGGGTAGAAACTTAAGTATTTGACCCATTGACCAAATACATTGAATGTAGTTGGGTAAAAACAAGTATATACTAAATGGGTAAACACTAGCAAATGGTATTGACCCATAACCCATGGTTTTATATATACCACTTGACCAAGTTCATTGTATCTTTAAGATACATTGTATCTAGAAAGAAAACCATGGATCAACCCATAACCCATGACCCATAACCAAAAATACCCATGGGCAAGAGAGATGTTCCACGGATCCCTAGCTTTGTGCTAGCGGATCCCAGTGGAAGGATCCGTGGGATCCGGGAAACAGAGAGAATTTTCTCTATAAATAGAGAGCCATTTCTTCCTTTCTATTCATCCCTTTACACACATACTTCCCCAAGTATACTAACCTTCTAACCTCGGATCCAAGAGATCTATGTAGTCTTTGTCTTTTGTTTTGTGTGATCTTCTAGGTTCCTCTTAAAGGAAAGATCACCACTTCTTGAAGACGCAAGCTCAAGTCCATGAGTTGTCATGCTTCGTCATCATCAAGACAATGAAGGTTCTCTTATTGATAGATCTACCTTTCTCCATAGATGTTGGGTTGAAGGCATTAGTGAAGAATGCCGAAAGTGTCAAGATGAAAGCATTAGTGAAAGGTGCTCATCATCCATGTCAAAGCATTAGTGAAGAATGCTAAAGGTGTCAAGACGAAGGCATTAGTGAAAGGTGCCAAGCGTTGTGTCAAAGGCATTAGTGAAGGATGCCGAAGAACCAAATCAAGTGGCATTTGGGAAGAATGCCTAGGTCGTATAATTGATGAGGTGCATCGTTATACATATAAGCTTTTGTTTATTTACAAGGATGGTGATATCCTTGATGGTGTTGTAACAAGGAGTAGATCTCCTTAAGATTAGGTGTTGTGTCGTGAAGGGTAGTAGTTCCTCCATAGTAATGGAACTAGGTGCTTAGCCTAGTACCTAATAAAGGGTAGGCGACGTTGTGATAGGATTAGTTCTCCTAAGGTGTGAAAGAACTCGGTGGTTAGCCTAGCACCATATAAAGGGTAGGCGACGTTGTGTTAGGTGTGGTTCGCCTTGGTGTGAAAGAACTCGATATTTAGCTTTGTACGGAAAAAGGTTAAGCGACGTTGTGAAGGCTTCTCCGCCATAAGGAGTTGGTGTAGTGCTTACGAACTCTCGAGTAGGTGACTCGGGAGTGGAGTAGGGCAAGGAAGGTGTCCTTGTAGCCGAACCACTATAAATAACTTGTGTCGTGGTGATGTGCTTCTTACTCTTTATCTTCCATTACACGCTTATATATCTATCTATCAACGTCCAACATAAACAACTAAATAGATTGACATAAGTCGATCTAAATATTTAAAAGGAAGTTTTAAATTGGTAAAACTATTCAACCCCCCCTTCTAGTTTTCCACACTATGCTTAACCGGGAAAACATCAGGGTTTGACAGAGAACGAGCTCCAATTTTACAAATCATATGGGGAATCGTTAAACAAAAGAATATCGACTTTGCTAAACGCATTTGGGAAGAATTCGCATTGGCCATGGACACATTCATCACCGACAGACAAAAGTTCCTGAATCAAGTCAAGGGAAGGAAAACAGACAACAAGAAGTTGATCCCTAGCGTTCGGTTCTCTAAGTTAATCATACATCACCTGCAGCAGAAACACCAGTTTGACCCAAGAAAAGAAGCAGTTTTACATGAGGCCAGCAGTGAATTTTTGCTTGGTAACCTGAAATATGTTGCCAAAGGTACAAACAAAGTGATCTTTGGGATGACAATTCCTGAAGTTTTACTCACTGAACGAATCAAGAAGGCTGATTACTTCAAAAGATACCTAAAGATGGCCTCAAGCACAACCACCGAAGACACACCTAAATTGACCTCCTCTCAACCAAAATCCAAACAATCTGAGTCCACCTACTCAAGTCTTCCCAAGAGAAAGAAGAGACTTGATACATGGTTCCTGAGAGACAGAGGAATTTGTTAGATGAAGACGAGGCTGCATTACTGTTAGAAATTGGAAATTCCATGTTAAAGTGTCGGTCACCCCAATTATGGTCTAGCATATGTTAGCTCGTAGATGTGTCGTTATTTATGTTATTCAGTAGTTAATTAGTTAGTTTGTAGCGTAGTTTAGTTTAGAGCAACACCGTAGAGGAAGGACGGGTCTTTACCCACTGTATGCCTGATCCACAGGCCGATAGGAGGTCGTTGTGTCTGTAAGTATAAATACCCCTTCCATCCATGGAAGGGGTGGTGCTTCATTCAATCTAATATTCCCTTTGTGTAAACCTCTAGCAAGAACACCCTCTCTCTCTCTACTAACTCTCTAACTATGGCAAACATATATTTTGATCATCCAAGACCACCCGAATCATCAACACAATAAATATTACGATCCTACAATTGGTACCAGAGCCAAGGTTTTTTGTGTTTTGATGATTTATTGTGGTTTTTTTGATTCTCGTGTTAACTGTGTTGGCATCATTTTTTTTGGTTCAAAAAATGCTTTAACAGTATTTTGGTATAAAAGGTTTACATGTTTTTTTGTATCTGGTTTTGGTCTAATATCAAAAGTCGTGATATTTTCTTGTGAACAATATATGTTTTTGTGTATCTGATGTCTTAAAAGGTAAAATACGCTGTCTAATGGTCATATTTGCCTGGTCAAAATGGGTTTTAAAGATGCATTTTTTATACAAGTTTTTCTGGGTTACATGAACTTAGTCGAATTTGACCGGAAACACATCGGAAATATGTTAAAAGTCTTGCTAGCGACTTGCGCTTATTCTTCATTGCGAGTTGGTCACTGTCCAGATTCAGAGTACTTTCTTTATAGCGAGTTGAGGTAGCAACTTGACATTTTTTAATGTCAAGCGAGTTGTTTACATATGTGAAGTAGCGATTTGTATCATGAAAAAATGTAGCGACTTAACTTGGCGACTTGTTATTTAACAAGTTAGCGACTTGGCCTAGCGACTTGGTCGTGGCGATTTAGTCGTGGCGATTTGGCCGTGGCGACTTGGTCATGGCGACTTGGCCGTGGCGACTTGTGTAAAATGGTTTTGCGACAGAAAGGATGAAGAAGAAACTACTACCTGACCATGACCACTACATCAAAAACCAAATACCAAAAATTATATCACGACCTCAGTAACATCTAACATCATTGGTCCATGTTTTTTTTTGTAAACGAAAAGACTATGTATAAAACATCAACAAAGATTCAAATACATCTCCAACATCCTCAAATCCCATTCGATCCCATGCATCCTCCATCTCATCTACATCCTAATCTTAACCTAACCAAGACTCAAAGAACAATATTTATTTCAATCAAGATCTCAGACATGGTTCAATTTATTAGTAATCTTTTACAGATTTTTCGTTAAACCATCTTCATCACGGATCTATCAATTTGTTTGAAGACTAAGCTTCAACAATATCCGAATCAACAAGAAAGACTATAACAATTATGTTATATCTTTTCTTAGACTCGTTCATGACCTAAACAAAGAAAAAGAAAGCGAACAAATGAAATCACAAACGAAAAGCAACCTACCCGAGACCATATAGATCTTTGTACCATCCCTGTAGCTATACTTTGTCCCTCGACTTCAATACCTTGAGCCATCTCTGTGGCTAGGATTTAAATGATTAGGGCTTGGTATGATTAGATGAGAGGAGCAAGTATCTTGGGGACATATTTTGATGAGAGCGCGAGTGATGAGGAGAAAATGGAGGCGATCTTTTGGTTAGGTTTAAGAGATTATGACCTAATTTTTAGGTAAAGTCTATTATATAACCGGTTAATAATATAGGTGTGAGTTTGGATTAGGTTTGATTATATGGAGCGTGTGCTTTGGCTTCCCACATGGGATTTGGGTCATTGTTACTTAATCATTCATGGGCCGAGTAGCATTGATACTCATTTGCATTGATATTCATTGGTTGATAGTGGGCTTTTGTATGATGATATTAACCGAACATAGTATCTTTGTGAAATGGACTTGGGCTTTGTAATTTGAACTCGAAAAGTTGATTGTTACATAAGTGGTACTGTGGATTATGTTGAGTATGTGGTTGACACCCAATTCAATAAATTGAATTGTACGTTTATTGAACAATGATTTATTGTTAATTTGTTCGGGTATAAGTGTGTACTTGGATCCGAATTATTGACGTAATATCTACCGGGCATGGGCTGAGATTATACTTCATCGAGATTGGGCCCTGGAGAATTCATTTGGACTTGGAGTTGGTGTGAATCAGATATGTGATGTTTTGGATATGAATGACGGAAAACTGGGCTTCTCAATTTTAAACCGTTCATATTGATTTGTTAATGATTGTTGATGATGAGATCTGATGAGGTTATGTGATTTGTTCATGAGCATTGATGATATGATTTGTTAATAAGACTTGATGATAATGTGATTTGTTGAGATTTGGCATGATATTGGGAGTTGTTGTAGTATGCAATTTGGCACTTTTGTGTATGCATTTTAACGAAGAATATTTTGTCACGGGGTGAATTGATGGTTGAACAAAGTTGGCTACGGGACTGTTTGTATTTGGTATTTCTTATTTGAATTTGAAGTGAGTTTTTCCAGGCACATTTACTTATTTCATCTTCTTTCTTTCTACCATTCCGCGAAAATGACTTGTTTGGGCTTTTATAGAGTGTGATAAAGACTTGGCTATTTAGTTGCGTTTGTGATTCTTTCTCACTTAACTCACAACGTAGCTATCACTTCGGTGTCTCACTCAGTTGAGAATGTCAAGAGGTTTTGTACATCGGGTACACCGTTTCTTCTTCACGAGGATTAGTACAAGTTTAAGTAACAAATCTGGGGAATTTTACTTCATGATCAAGTTTGGCATATCGAGTTTACTTCTCTATGTTATCACTGCAATAGCCGACAGAATATGTGGAAGATGTGTTTACCAATGTATTTATTGGATGGGTGATGATGTTGATGATGTTGGATTTTGAACCGTTGATGAACCGCTGCATGTTCCCCTAAAACAAGATATTCACTGAAACCAAAGTTGTCATAACACCTTCAAGCTGACATTGTTTACGGTTTTGTCTTGATTTTGTAAAATCCCGCGAAAGAACCTATTTCTCGGTTTAAATCATAGACTTGTAAAATCCCGTGACAATGGAAACATCCTGTAATAGTAAAGTTCATTTCCGATCTATCTTACGGTTTATTCTTGGTTTTGTAAAATCCCATGAAAGAAACTATTTCTCGGTTTAAACTATAGAATTGTAAAATCCCGTGATGATGGAACCATATTGGAGAAAGGAAAGCGATCTCGGGTCTTCGATGTCTGGTGTTACAAGTTCATTTCAAGAAGGATAAAAGGTGTACTTCATAAATTGGATGTGTGTTTGGATATTCGTCATGGCGTTTGGTTATTACATGGTTTTACGGGTTGTATGCTTTTAACCATGGTCGGGATGAAAACCATTATCATAGTTCACTTAAAATGTCAAAGGAGGCTAGTTTGAACTTTTAATCGAAGATGTGACAACGGGTTAATTCACTATTATTCATTTGAGGTTGAAGTGAATTATCACGCGAGTGTACTTAGTATCCGAAGGTATCGGGATGGTTGGATGAAGATTCTTGAGATCCTTGTTCGAGCTTTTTTTCCAAAACGAAGACTTGGAAATCTAGTTATTTTTGGGAGTATTTTCCTTTTACCACTGGGGAATTGGGCTCTTTTACCACAAAATAACTATCACTTTAAGGAGTTACGTTGTAGTGCTCAAAGGTCACATTCAATTGTGGATTTTCAAGAGGTAATGTACGTCTTATACTTGATGGTTGGTTGGTTGAAGAGTATAGAGTACATAGAGATACTTAGAGATGCTAATGGAAATCGGCACCGCTCTTTGTTACATATGTGCAAGTTTAAGTCACGAGTTCGGGTTAGTTTACTTGTGGTCAAATTCATCATATTGGGTTTTTCCATCACCGTCACTACAAAGAGCCCATCGAATGATAATGGGGTGATTACATGTTTTGCCAAGAGAGTTGAAAAGAGAGATTATGACGGAACACATCGATTCATGCCTCGTACTTCAACATTATGACGTATGAACAAATCAGTTCATGCCTCGTACTCTAAAGAAAAGAAATGTGTACGTTTGGTGCGATTATCTTATGAAGAAGAGAAATCTTCTTATGACGTATGAACACAACAGTTCATGCCTCGTTCTCTAAAGAAAAGAAAAGTGTACGCAAGCTTGCTTTATCTTCCAAGAAGAGAAATCTTGTCAATTATGACCATTCTCATCAACATGCTTCATACTTTTTCCATGTGCTTCGGTCATCAAGTGAACCGGCTACCATTGGATGTTTTCTTATTCAACTTGCTCTACTATAATGACGATGGCGATATCATGTGCTAATTTTGCGGGAGAAGTGTGAATAGAATACATTTGGATGATTTCACTTATTTAGTCAAGAATGGCAACTCCGTATGCAATTCTTGAGGGAGAAGAAGTATGATAATTTCGCATGGTTGATTGTTATCTCGAGAATAAATGGTCAAACGGCTCCAAACTCATGTAAGAACCGAGCTTCTTCTTATCGGGTCATCTTTACATGGAGTTTCTTCTAAGATTCGATGGTTGACATCTTCACCGGATTGATGAGTTTATCGACAAAGTGCTTCGGTTAATGCTTCACGATACATCAACATGATGATTCCGAACAATCTCTGTTCTTGTTTGATGTGATTGGTAGTTTGGTGTTACCATCTTTTGTGTTCGCTATGCCCGATTGTCGATTTCCTTGATGAACATCTTTCCGTTCTTGTTTGATTGGGAGGATTTTAGTTAAGGGATTTTCAAGATGTAAGTTAATCGGGATGCTTTTGGTGGGATGCTTTTGGTGTGAGTTGAAGATGTTAACACTCTATTCCCCAACCGCACAATCTTGAAGAAGGTCGAGTCTGATCTGTTCTACATTTTCCGCTGCATGTTAGAAGACTAAAGACGAGTTGCATTTGATTATCCAAAGACTTCTTCATATTATCGAGCATTGTCGGTTTAGGGAGAGCACTAATTGGGGAGGGTGAAATGTCATATTTAATCCACAATTAGACTTGCTCATATTCTTTGTACTTGACAAGTTGATTCCCACAAGAGTTCTTAAGTGTTCTTCTCAACAAATTTCTAGTATACTTGGGCTTTTGAATGAGTTGCCGATTAGGAAGTGTCAAAACCGCAAGAGGGGAAGGAGAGACACATCTAAACACAAAGCGAGTAAACTTGATGAACTTAATTCTTCTAAGTGATTGAAGATATCCCGGAAGATAAATGTTATTACGCAGAGAAACTCAAGGTTTGACTCATGGCGAGTAAACTTGATGAACTTAATACTTCTAAGTGTTTGAAGATATTCCGGAAAACAAATGTCATGACCGCAGAGAAACTCAAGGTTTTACTCATCAAGGCTTTAGTGTTATTATTCCAACGACATGGGAAGTGATGTAATAGAAAGTTTCAAGATAAAAGAGGTACACTAGTGTGTGATGATTTCGATGTTATCGCAATCATCGGGGAGAGATTGTGTACATTGGGGATGCTCATTGTTTTACTTGAGGGCTTAATCGGTGATTCGTAGATATAATCACTTATTCCGGAGTTGACATCCGCAGATTGTCATCCGCAGAGATAATCGATGATTCAAAGATGTTTCTTCAATGTTATCGGTTATTCTCTCTTTGGGCATTGGTACTTGGTTCGTGAGCTTCATACACTATCGTCGGGGAGAAAAGTATACATCGGGGTTATTCTTTGGCTATTGGACTTAATCTGCTACTGATGGTATAAGTTTCTTTGTCTTCGGGTATGTGTATTCGGGTTCGTGAGCTCTAGTTTAAGAGACGGAATGCATCAATTCAACTACTCGGGGGAAGTGGTCTCTTTACACCTTTTGGAATGGATTGCGTCAGACTTCAGTGGTTATGAAATTTGAGAAGATTATTTATGAGTGGGATGATACGGTGCTGTTCTTGTTGATGATATAACCCCGAACGATGAATCACGATGATTATTCTTAAAAGGAGCAGCAAGTTCGATGATAATGGTGTGCTTCTTTGTGCACCTGGCTAAGGGAAGCTTGTAAGAAAGCTTTGAAACTGCTCAGCTAAAGGATTTTCGGTTTGGGGAAGCGCCAAAGTCTCACTTTCAAGTGGCTCAATTTCTCTCTTCGATTCAAGAGTCTTGGAAGCTTTGGTGGTGAATGTTTAAGAGATGATGACTTCTATCTTCTACAATGGGTCGATCGATATCCTTATCTCGGTACTCAGATCATCATCCTCTTTAACTATATCATCTTCTATCATTGTAAATAATTATTAAAAAAACAAAATACAAAAATATAAAACCAACAAAACAAAATAGAAAATATAAAATCATCAAAATCCATAAAAATTTGAAAAATTAGAAAATACCAAAATATTGTTTTCTCTAGACATGTCTTCGGTATCGATAACATCTACGGTCTTAGAAATGTCATTCAATAATGGCACGGGACCATAGATGAAGTTCGAGCGGGAGGTGTAAATATTCTTTTCAAAACATGTCAAATCTATGGCTTGCGATTATTTGATCGTAACCCGTGCTTAAAACTATGGCTTGCTATTATTTCCGATAGCAACCCGTTTGCTATTAAGATAGCAAGCTCTTTAAAGAAAGGAAACGCTACGCTAAACTAATTTTCAAATATTTCGTGCACTTATCCTAAAAACAAAAATGAGGAAAGTATGTCGAAGGATCTGTTGTTCCTACACAAATGTTTTTCCGTCTAAAATTCTTCGTAAAAATATTTGTTGTTTTCAAAAATGGTGGTAAATGAGTTGTTTGAAAATCAATCGATTCGAGTTTTCATAAAATTGAAAACTCAATCAATGACTTGACGCTTTTAAACTTTTCGGAAAAACAAATCATTGATTGAGGGAGAATGTTTTCAAATCTATATCATCTAACGAGATTATCTAATTATCCTATATGCTTAATTGAAAATGATGTTAACCTACGTTGAAGAACTAGGTGCCTAGGATATGATTGTTAGGATTAGATGATTAGAGTTTGATTAACACATTATTCCCATGCCATATATGAATTGATTGATATGTTGAATTGACTTTTATTAGTCGATTGTTGTTTGGGTGATGTCGACCACCATATATCTGTATGTGTGTTCACTAACGTATGCAGGTATATTGGTTATAAGAATGTTCCCGATCCGGATCCCACAATTGAAGATGATTGGATGCCGAAAGGAAAGGGTAAATATTTCTTGGGTTGACAAATGAAGAAACGGAGCTTAATTGGACTTCAATGGAGAGTTGGCATAAATGCAACGTAAGAGGTCTCACTGCATCAGCAGATGGTTTTCTTCTAAGTGATTGAAGAAACGGAGCTTAATTTGACCTCGTTGGCATTCAAAATGCAACGTAAGGAGAAGTCTCACCGCATCTGCAGACGGTTTTCTTCCAAGCCCTACAAACAACAATGTAAGCTTCTCAACCACCTAACGTATCTTTGTGCGGATACCATTTTAAACAATTTTGAATAATTTGATTAAATTGTTTTGAAAATGGAAAATATTGTTTTGAAAATAAATTAGACTAAATTTTGAAAATCACGGACTTCATTTTATCAAAATATAAGTCACTCAATCATCGACTTCGTCATCGATTGAGGGGAGAGTGATTTAAATTAAAATATTTTCAAACGATATTTCTTCATAAAAGGTCCGTTTGTACAACAATAAGTGGTGATCTAAAGATTTAATGTTATGTCATGGTATGATTTTCTTTAAAACTCAAAGATCTTTCAAAATGAAATTTTTTCTATTCTTGTTTGACTGTGAAATTGTTTTATTTTACTTAAAGGTCTATTAAAACAATCATACCTGACACTAACAATCTTTAATGTCTAAATCTGGTCCTTATCTGTCATTTTTGAAAATTAAATCTTGCCACGTCTTTCCCTAAAATTTTCTAAATGATTTAAATCAACTAGGATCACAAATCTCAATTGGTTTGAAATTTTTGATCGGGAGAGATCGTGATTTAAATCTCAAACTGCTTTCATGGAATCGGTTTTAGTCCTTTATAGGCACTCCCGCTCCATGTGCCAAACGATTTCAAATACACAATGCACATGTTGAGGAGGAGGATCTATCCAAAACAATATGAGTATTTAAACCGTGCACTTTTTCTCCAATGTTTTTAAACCTTATTAAATCACTTGGGATCCAAAATCTCAAAGAGTTTGATATTTTGATCGGGGAGAATTTGTGATTTAATAATGAAATTTGATAAAGGTGATCGTTTTGATTCAATTGTGCAGTCGCTCTCTCATATGTACTAAACGCTTTCGAATCTCGAAGCACATATTGAAGGGGAGCACTTCAAAAGAAAATAAACTATCGAGGTACAAAAGCTTTTATGTTTTAACATAAAGTACCTAGATTGAGTTTTCAAATGGAGTTTTCAAACTGTTTCTTAATGGCTATGTAATCGTGGAAGTGCTTCAAAAGAACTCTTGCCTCTATGTGATAAAATGATTTCAAATATCCTATGCACATATTGAAGGGGAGAATTTACCAAAGAAAATCATATGGCTTTTTCCATGGAAATTGTGATCAAGAATTTATTTCAAAAGAACTCTTGCCTCCATGTGCTAAACAATTTCAAAATCTTATGCACATGTTGAAGGGGAGAATTTCTAAAAGATCAAAAAAATTAAGGTACAAAATGTTTTGATATTATATCACAAGTACCTTGATTGATTTTCCAAATGATTTTTAATTGGTTTCAAGAAGGAAAGAACAATACCAAAAGACCGACCAATTTACTTTATGCATGGTGTTATAAGGATGGTTAGGTTAGGTATTTGTTCCCACGATCCGCCGAATCGGAGGGATCTACCAGGGACAATCCACTAGATAGTGTAGAGTCCTTAGGTATGATGAAAAAGGAGAAAAATGAGAAATGGGAAGAGTGCGGATCGAGACAGAGCTAGTATGGAATAAACCCAACAAGGTTCTTGTAATGAAGTCTCGGTAAGCAATCAAGGGGTTGAAGAATGAAAAAGAAATGAATATGAAAAGGGTGAAAAGAAATAGCCCTCCAATAATTCAACCTTAGGGCGAGAACGGGTTCAATACATATGCTACGGTGGTTACTAAGGTAACGCCGGTATTGAAGACAAGACATCATGGACCCAAAGGACGCCTCGCACTACAACTTCCCAAGCTACTCAAGTTCCTCTTAAAAGGGCTTGTTTCATTCTCACGGGAACCTACATTATCTATCGACTTTCTCTTAGAGATTGTTGATATTGAAGAAGGAGACCCTCTCCCTAGTCTCCCAAGACAGGAACCAAATATGCACAATTGAGTTTAGAGCCAAGAGATCATCCACAAATTTTCATTAGGACACAAAAATAATGAAGACTTGCTGTTTCACACAATGTGGAAAGTAAGTATATATTAAGAGTCCTACGCATTATCCTTGTGGTATTGCCAGAACATCCGAGTGATATGTAAAATATTCACGATGAAGATGGAAAGCCTTCTAGAGCCAACATCAAACAAGCTCTTGGTAGGTGGCATGTGAGATCTTTCAAAAGATCAAACTTGTGACAACCGGATAGAACGATGGGAGATTCACTCGTGAATCAACCTTGGTCCAGAATGGAATTGACGAATACTTTTGGAAAAACCGTTCGATGTGCAAATCTTCTTTTCTAGCGCATCGAATGTGTATTCATATTTCAAACTCAAAAGTATATCGATTGAAAAATACTTTTGGAAAAACCGTTCGATGTGCAAATCTTCTTTTCTCTAGCTCATCGAATGTGTACTCTTTTCAAATACAAAAGTATTTATGATTGAAAATTGATCTTTCTCATAAAACCTTCGTCAGATTGCAAAACTCTTTCTTCAAGCAATACGCGATTGTTTTTCAAATCATTTTCATCAATCGGTGAATCTAAATTACCGGTTCACTCACTCCGTGTTGTCTTCTTTGAGACGTTCGGTTTGAGAATAGCTAGAGCATTGCGAAACCCCGTCAAGGAGATTCTTAGGAATCCTACCGATCACAGCAAGATTTGTATCGATCAACGGGAACCGTGGGCGTGTACCTCAATTCAACGAAAGTGATCAAAGACACTTTCGTGCGTTTTATTGCTAACTGTTGTTTGCGGTACATTTGGACGGTTGCGGTGATCGAATTGAAGAGTCAATCCAAAGCCGCATGCTCACAAGATCCACGCTTAATTGAAGAAATCATGGTGGTGCATATCTACATAACTCGGCTCGATATTTCATCTATGCTTCGTCTTTCTTGCAAATATCATGAACCAAGAAGGCTTCCGCTACTCGATGGAAAGATGTCATGATTCAAAAGTGTGAGCATGTCGGTCCAAAAGTCACAACATCACATGAAGGCAACACAACTATGGATGATCCGGAGAGATTTGATGTGGGTGATGATCTCAATGAAAGCTCAAGATCATCAAAGATGTGGATCGATTAAAGGCCTCCACTTAAAAGTACAAATCTATGAGGAATTTGAAGAATCGCTACAAAAGCACAAATATTGCGAAATTGAAGAATTGAAGTCACGAGCTCAAGAAGAAGACAAAGAAAGAATGCTAGGATGCAAAATGTATTTCATGGGGTGACCTCCTTTGGGAGATTGTTAGGAATTGGAAATTCCATGTTAAAGTGTCGGTCACCCCAATTATGGTCTAGCATATGTTAGCTCATAGATGTGTCGTTATTTATGTTATTCAGTAGTTAATTAGTTAGTTTGTAGCGTAGTTTAGTTTAGAGCAACACCGTGGAGGAAGGACGGGTCTTTACCCACTGTATGCCTGATCCACAGGCCGATAGGAGGTTGTTGTGTCTGTAAGTATAAATACCCCTTCCATCCATGGAAGGGGTGGTGCTTCATTCAATCTAATATTCCCTTTGTGTAAACCTCTAGCAAGAACACCCTCTCTCTCTCTCTCTCTCTACTAACTCTCTAACTATGGCAAACATGTATTTTGATCATCCAAGACCACCCGAATCATCAACACAATAAATATTACGATCCTACAATTACAACAAGGAATCCAACAGAGTTTGGAAACTCTAAACATGCCTCAAAGACAACTAATGGAAGGGGTCGTGTTACGAGAACCAGTGCCAACACCAAGACAAATTACACCGGCTACACAAGACAAAGGCAAAGGGATTGATGGAGTTGAAGCAGAACAAGCCGCTCATATGCTTCTGACCATATCTTCTCCACCTCCAAAAACAACTACCCAATTTATTCTCAAGAAAAGAGATGTTGAATCATCCTCAACACAAGCACATTCTGGAGTGGAAAAAGATGGGCCAGAAACACCTGTTGAAACCCCTACTTCCATTCATACTCAGTCAGAAAGTCAGGATACATCATTTTTTACTGAGGAGGTTCCAGTGCTTCAAACAGAAAATGAAGAAAATGAGCTGCTGAAAGACCCACAGGAGATCCTTGAGCCAAGATATGAAGAACACAGGCGCCTAGAAGAAACATACATGTCCACGGGATCTCTATCCTCACTTAAGAATCTAGATGCTGACTTCTTATTTGGTGATCAGTTTTTGAATGACAAACCCTCAGACACCGAGACTAATAAGCAAAATGATGAGAAAGAGGAAGCTGAGTCTATGTACATGGTCAACATCCAGCAAGACACATCAACCATCCCTCCAATGTCTGCACCTGCTCTAACAACCGCACTTCCACCACCCAAACCTGGTCTAACAACCGCACTTCCACCACCCGAACCAGCTAATGATCCATCACCCGGAGCAGTTATCATAATTAATGACACAGACACTCCACCGACGTCGCCACCTCTCATCTTAACATCTGATCAATTGCTCGACAAGGCAGTGAAACGAATTGAAGCTCTTGAGAGGCACCTGACAAAATCTATCAACGTCCTCGAGCGTCGTGTCTACAAGCTAGAGAACTTTAACTTCGATGAAGATGTTGCAGACGCCATTGAAGGCGAAGTTAAAGATGTTGTAGAATGGGCAATGCAACCTCCACTGCTTCAACGGTTTAAAGACTTACCCATTTCAGATATGAGAGCTGTCCATTCAGATAAAATGTATGAAGCTAATGAGCATCATGATGAGGTCCATAAGAAGTTATTCGAGGCTCTCGAACAATCGATAAAGCACGATAATCATTTACAGTTTCTGGAGACATTAGAGAAATAGAGGCAAAGAAGAAAAGGAGGACTTTGGTGTTGGAGACGTTGCATAAAGATCCTAAATCTCCACCTCCTCCTCCTCCTCCTCCAACTGGTGGAGCTGGAACTTCTGGTACTGGTGGATCTTCTGGCACAACCACAACTACTATGACAAATCCACCATCATCTCCACCAAAACCCGCTAATTAAACCAGTTCATCTGGTGGTCAAGGCACTTTGAAGATGTCTATGGCATGGACCACGGTTGATTCCAGGTTTACACCCACCTTTTCCACTATCCCGGAAGACCAAGTACTAAATGAAGAGTCTTATGTCATGTCAGAGTCAGAATCCGATGACGATGATGCATCCACCAAACATATTCCTAAGCCATCTGATGATGAGGATTGGTTTGATGCATACATTTCGGGTGAACGCGTTAAAACCTATAGAGTTGCACCTGAACCTTCATGGTCCATTCCCGAGTCTGATTCGATGATCCCTGACAATAATTGGGCTACAACCATTATCTCCAACTATGAAGCTCTAGCAAAAGACTCTCTTCTTCACTTCACAAGGGATATGGGAAGCTTTATGAAGTGGTTTTGTGAGAAGAAGGGAATTTCGTCAATCACTCCTAAATATCTTGAAGGCCCATTGTTTGAAATCTTCAAAGTCTTCCACTCTGATGCTCATCAGCTCCAATATCAGATGGAAGAATGCCATAAAATGCTGAATGATCAAGTCAGTGAGCAGATCAATTGGTTTGATGTGAACAATCCTCTTCCTCTTGGTGGTGAACCTGGACAAGTGACTATTCAATCAGAGTTCTTCTTCAACCATGACTTGGATTATCTATGTGCTCGAACTACAGAAAGAAGACCAGCTTTATCGATCTCTAAAATGAAAGCTGCAACCTACATAGATCAGGGTCTTGAACAGATGGTACCAGATCAATTCTGGATAGACAAAGAACAAGTGTATGACATTGCTGCTTCGTATGGCATTTCTCATTTGTGGTTCAAGAAGAAGAAATTCTACATTGATAGACATGGAGCTGAAAAGAGACACAAAGCTGTACGATCCAAGCTGCGTATTCTAAGTGTTGTCAGTGTAGAAATATTCTCAATCTGTGGCTATGATTACCTGAAGATGATTATTCTTCGAAGAGCAGACTTGAAAGATCATGTTATAGAAGAAAACGACTTCAAACATTTGCTGCCAAATGACTTTGAAGATCTCTATCTTCTGAACCTCCAAGGACATTGATAACGCTCAGATTGTGCATGTTTTTAGTAGCGTTATATGTGCTTTTATATTTGTTATTTGGTTATATTTGCGTGATTATAGTACTTAAACGCATCAAAAGATGTTTGTCTAGTGTTTATAACCAAGTGCAGGGAAACGGAAGGAAAATAAAGAAATGTTCAGCAAATAGAAGATTCCCATTTCAGTACGCCTAAATCAGTATCTCAAGGACCTTTAAAGACCATAGTGATTGAAGAACCAAGTTCTACAAGATAAAGAGAAGAAAAGATCAAGTTTCCTTAACTCAGGAAATCCAACCGGATCGGTTACAACTGTAACCGGATCGGTTGGAATATGACAAGAAATGCCATTTTGACCATCACCAACCGTTCAGTCGCCTCCCCTAACCGAAACGGTTGGCCCCTTTTCTAGAAGACCAACCGGATCGGTTGGTCATATGACCGATTCGGTTGGAGAAGCTGCATCTGCCAAATCTTCATCACTAAGTTTCCCCTTTGCATCCAAATGATTCTAGGTCCTTCTCTTGGTGTATTCTAGTCCCTTCCTTACTCCTTGGAGGCCAAGTTCAGCAATTAATACCCTAGGCTTTGGAATTAGTATAAATAGAGGCCATTTGTGAGCATATGAGATACACACCTCAAATACAAATCTCTCTACTCATCAAACAAAGCTTTAAGCTCTCAAAATTCGTCCTTAGAAGTCCAGGGAAGTTTGGAGTTCCAGAAGTTCCACATTTGGAGGCCAAATCGCCAAGAAGTCTACCCCAATACTTTGGGAATCATTACTTCACCATTTGTAATCTTATTCCAAGCATTGTAAGACTTTTAATCATGTTTTCTAATGTTCAAAGTTCTGAGTTTATGTTCATGTTTGCTATGAGTGGCTAGTTTCTTTATACACTTGCTTAAATGATGTTGATTATCATATGATTAGTTAGTGATTGTGTTAACATGTTTTAATTCAATTTCAAGTTGATTCTAAGATCCAATTGTGCTAAAGTTTCGTAGTGACATTTGTTAATCAAGTTTGGATAATTGATAGTAATCGTTGAGGTCGAAAGAACTTATTGTTATTCAACTAGTCATAATCATTTTGTCTATGGATGATTGTTTTTACCCATGATTCTTGATTATACAAAGGAACCAAGGTGTGGTTGTAATAGAAACGCTTTTTGATTATCAAATTGGATTGGTTGGAAACATCTAAAAGGTCGTAAGATTAGTTGTTGAGAATCAATTGTAGCCTTTTGTCTATGATCGGTTACCTTTTGTATTGACCATTTCTTAAGCAAGTTGATGAACAAATGGATGTTTTTGTGTTTAAGTTTATGTATGTAGACTTATGAAACTTGAATTGATCTTTAATTGATTGGTTAAACGTAATGTTTGTTTTTATGAACTAAAATCTTGACGAAGGTTTAACTTGTAAGAACAATAGATTAGTCTTCCAACTAATTATCATAACCAACATGTTAAGAGGTTAACACAATCACATTAATCTATGATATGAAACTAGTTTAAGCAAGTGTAGTTTTAATCATCCAATTTCATTATATCTATTTGCTTTGTTATATGTTTTGGATAGACTCATTAATTCAAACTTGTGTTTAGATTCACTCAAATCCTCGCGAACGATCCCGACTTACCTTCATAATCTTGCTATAACGGACGAGTATACTTGCTCGTATATGTTATTGGTAATTGACCTTTTATAAATTTAAAACTTGTACACACGTAGCACATCAAGTTTTTGGCGCCGCTGCCGGGGATTTGATTGTGTTTCAACAAGTTTTTGAATTTCCCTCAGTCGATTCAACCAAATTTTTTCTCTCAGAAACCTTAACCGGATCCGGTTGTCCTTCAACCGAATTGGTTATGATTTTACCCATAACTCAACTGGTCTAACCGATCGGTCGCAACCCGCAACCGATCCAGTTACCCACTCTGACCCATAAAAACTGTTTTCGTTGTTTGTCCGTGTGTTTAGATATTGCCTGGATTCTCTAGGACATTGTATGAACACTCGAGCAGTGGGAATAGAACCAATTACACCTCTTACCAACCCCGAACGTTTGATTCGAAGAAGAAGAAGAACACTTTTCATACCATTGGAAAATCGTGTACTAAGAGTACAAAACCCACCATTTGATAACCTCGTAGAAACAACCCTTTCACCAATTTACCTTTTCCCATGGCGGACGATCAACCCATGTGGGAACCAACCGAGCCGTAGCACCAACCCCGAAAGTGCTATTGTTCTTGTCAATCTTGGTGACAACTTCACCGTGAAGGGACATCACCTTTCTATGATCAAAGACCGTCAATTCGATGGCGTATGGCCGATCCGCACAAGCACATTGTCAATTCATCGAAATTTGCGGCATGTTCCGTTATGGCAACACCGATGTCAATGCCATCAAACTCAAACTTTTCCCATCATCACTCGCGGAGATGCTAAAGTATGGTACAATGAATTAACCCGTGAATCATCAATACTTGGGAGGAGATGAGGCAAGCTTTTGTAAGTCGATTCTTTCCACCGCCATGTTTGATCGATTAATGGGAGAAATTCGATGCTTTCAACCAAAACCCAAACGAATCACTTGTCGAAGCTTGGCTTCGAATGAAAGATTTGCTTCGTAGTTGTCATGGACATGGACTATCAAAAGGAACCATTATCCAAATTTTTACCATGGACTAGATGAAATCTCTCAAGGCATCCTTGATGTGGAGGAATTTTCTCTATAAGACTCCCAACGATGCACATCAATTGCTCGAAGATTGAGTACTTCTCAAACTTGATTGGTCCAAAGATTCCAAAACTAAACCTCTCTGAAAAACTGTTGCTTTTATCGAAAACATCGATACTTCAAAACTCATGGAGAAGATGGAAGCATTAACCTCAAAAAAATCGACTCGCAGTACAAAGATATCAAGATGAAATGAAGGAAATGCGAGACGGATGGAACAATTGTGGAGGAAATCATCCATCGTCCGAGTGCGACAAAAAACCTATGGGTGGACCGAAGGAAGGAGAAGCGAGTTACGCTCAAGGAGGATACCGTGGAGGAGGATATCGTAGTAATTATTACGGTCAAAATTCTGGAAATTGGCAAGATCACCGACCAAGGGATGATAACCGTGATTCTCAACCACGAACTGACGATCCACCACCACAAAATCCCGACAAAAAGATGGAAGAAACCGAATTCGAGAAAACCATGAGAGAATTCGTAGTCGCTAAAAATCGCAAATGATTTTATCAAAAATCAATTTTTCAATCTCAAAGCCAAAGTTGAGCAAGGACAGAAAAATCATCAAGCATCTATCCAAGATCTTGAAAACAAATTTGGCAGACTTTCTGACCAACATTACTCTAGACCGTCTGGTTCATTACCAAGTAATACCTAATCCAACCAAAAACCATCAAATGATAAGACGTATCGTCCACCACAAACAAGAAATGAATATGTCAATGCTATCTTCACAAGAAGTGGTCTCTCGAACGATTCCAATCCGAAAGCCATTGTTTCCGCCGGTAGAAGCAACATCAATACCGATCATGCCTCATTGATCGAGAAATTGGAAGCTCTCTTCACAAACATCGATACCCAATTCATAAGCATACGGAGGGAGATGATGGAACTGCACCACGCTTCAAACCACGATGCCGAGGATGACACGCCGATGTGTGATCCCATGGAAGCGGACCACGCCCAACATGAAGGATATCACCCAGGATATCATGGCAGATATTATGACCAAAATTCCAGAAATTCGTACTCCTTTCCATACCACAACCCAACCCAAACGTATCCTCGATATCAGCCATGGAATACAATACCACATCCATCACAACATTTCAATACACCTAAAACCTCACCGGAGGAGATGATGAGAGAATGGATGGCCAGTCAAACAAAAGCCAATGAGAATATGACGAACCTGTTGGTTGAATTGGAACATAAAGTCGATCAAGGAAGAACGAACCAACAAGCGATAAGCCAAGACTTGGAGAGGAGGATAGAAAGATTAAGTAAGGAACAGAAAGTCCATCATGCTGAATCTCTTCCTTACACCACATATTCCAACTCGAGACATGAATTTGTCTACAAACCAGCCTCAATTCAATACGAGAACGATAAGGGTGAGGATGAATTTATCGAAAAGGACGAAACCGAGCACATTCCAACCATGCCAAATCTGAACCAAATCATGCACCAACCGTGTCACCTTTTCTTGAGGATTGCACCATGCATCTCCCAATGACGCAATTAAAAGGTTCTGAACACAATGTATTTCAAAATCATGTTGATGATAAGAAGTTCAACAAAATCGTGTGGCTGGAATGGAGAAGCGAAAGAAAGATAGACAAATGGTGCGAACCACAAAATCCAGTTTCTTTAAATCAAAAGCAGTAGGACTAAGCCACCTCCTACATCTCACCTTGAGAATGTGGATGCCATATTCACTGGAAGTGGAAAACCCAATGACCCTCTGAAAAATCAAAAAGATCCGCCAACTGTCCTTATTTCTAATGAAATTGACCAAACGTTCGAAATAACGAAAAGAGACTGTAACATGGTCAAACCAAAAGAATTAAATGTATTCCCATCCATTGTGGAGTACAAACCAAAGATTCCATACCCTCAACGTTTAAGAACGGAAATTCCCCATTTGAATCGTATGGTCAAAGTATCCTAACCCAGGGAAGATTTGAGTCAGGCTGATGACTCGGTAATAAAACAAGCGCTTCTCGGGAGGCAACCGTGTGTTTTGATTTTCGTGGTCACTCCCCAAAGTTTAAACCTTTGGTTGAACTTAAGTGTGGGGGTGCCACCTTTAATAAAACCTTTGTTTGTTTATAAGATTATGTGCGGTGATGATTTCTCCAGTGGACGCTAGGAATGAAGAAAGAATTTTAAGTCGATAAACTCGTTGACATATCTGGTTTCATCTCTATTTTCCCTATTTCTATACTTTGAAGTTCATTTTCATTGATGACAATGTCTAACTTAAGTGTGGGGGTGAATAGGAAAATTAGAGTTTTCATGCTTAAATTTAAAATTTTGTTTGCCCTTGTGATCTAGTTGTTTTCACACTTTTAGGATTATCTATTAGAATAACTGGATCATTCCACCGTAAACCGGTAATATTTGAAACTTCGAGATGTGTTCCGATTACTATTGCAATCCATTCTGGGATCGATAAACATTTGCTAGCACATATTATACCCTTTCCACTAAACTATGAGGATTTGAGCCTATTTCATAAACAACATACATCTTTTATGCTTGGATCTTTTGCTATGAGTGTGCCGGTGATTTTATTTATTCTAGAACTTGTGCTTGTAAATCATTACCAGACCGCAGTGAGATTGCATTTGTGCGATATAAGTGAATTCGTGTGATAAAGAGGCACCTTAGGATTTAACCCAAATGGCCTTCCATTTTACATCTTATGATATATTAGCTAACCACATTGGTTAGTTAACCACCCACATGGACCCATTTGTAGTGCTCATTGTTTAGCACTAGATACCCCTAGTTACACCCTCTGAGCCATCCTTTTCATTTTTGCTTCACCCAGAAAATACAAAAAGATTTTACACTTTAAACCTTAGCCTATCCCATATCAATGTCTAAACGGTTGGTTGCTAGTCACCTGGAAATTGAAGATTGATCAAATGATTATGAGTACCACATTCTGTAAGATTGATTGAGCCGTGCATTATGTTATGTTCAAAAAAAAATAATAATAATAATAAAAATTTTTTGTTGAAAGTACGAAAATACTAGACAATGTGCTATGATCGAAGAACAATTGTCTTGGCAAAGCAAAAATCTGTGGAAAGTGGAGAAGAAGAAATTGAAGCTATAATCAGTTATTTGGTTCGTGGAATGATTGGTAGCTAGCAACACGGGTATTAGACTTGATTTCATTTTTATTTTAACACTAATTTCATAAACATCTCCATGCCTTATCCATACCCTTAACCCTAAGCCATATCATTATAACCCGAATAAAAGCCCTCTTTAGATGTTTTACTTGGTGCTCACGCCACGTCGGTGGAGTTTTGTTTCTTGTACAAGCTTATGGTAATAATCTAATCATGGTGAGCAATGAGTGTGATTTATCTTGTTACTCCGCTAAAATGAGTGATTGAGTGAATTATATTTCGTTCCTTTTTCGTGAGGTGTTTTGAAATGTTAATCATGCGAGAAAATAATTGGATATTGTCAAACATCTTGATGTTTCACCTTTATAAAGCATAATTGATGAATCCTCTCGTATTTATACTTGGTTGATTTGCATCACATTTTTCATAATCACAATCTTGTACCAGTGGATGTTTTTCCTAGATTTGCTTGAGGGCAAGCAAAGTTTAAGTGTGGGGGAATTTGATAACGCTCAGATTGTGCATGTTTTTAGTAGCGTTATGTGTGCTTTTATATTTGTTATTTGGTTATATTTGCGTGATTATAGTACTTAAACGCATCAAAGATGTTTGTCTAGTGTTTATAACCAAGTGCGGGGAAACGGAAGGAAAATAAAGAAATGTTCGGCAAATAGAAGATTCCCGCTTGAGAAGCTTCAAATCGGTATCTCAAGGACCTTTAAAGACCATAGTGATTGAAGAACCAAGTTCTACAGGATAAAGAGAAGAAAAGATCAAGTTTCCTTAACTCAGAAATCCAACCGGATCGGTTACAATCAGAACGGATCGGTTGGAATATCACCGAAATGCCATTTTGACCATCACCAACCGTTCGTCGCCTCCCGCAACCGGAACGGTTGGCCCTTTAGAAGACCAACCGGATCGGTTGGTCATATGACCGATCCGTTGGAGAAGTCGATCCGCCAAATCTTCATCACTAAGTTTCCCTTTGCATCCAAACGATTCTAGGTCCTTCTCTTGGTGTATTCTAGTCCTTCCTTACTCCTTGGAGGCCAAGTTCAGCAATTAATACCCTAGGCTTTGGAATTAGTATAAATAGAGGCCATTTTGAGCATATGAGATACACACCTCAAATACAAATCTCTACTCATCAAACAAAGCTTTAAGCTCTCAAAATTCGTCCTTAGAAGTCCGGGAAGTTTGGAGTTCCGAAGTTCCACATTTGAGGCCAAATCGCCAAGAAGTCTACCCCAATACTTTGGGAATCATTACTTCACCATTTGTAATCTTATTCCAAGCATTGTAAGACTTTTAATCATGTTTTCTAATGTTCAAAGTTCTGAGTTTATGTTCATGTTTGCTATGAGTGGCTAGTTTCTTTATACACTTGCTTAAATGATGTTGATTATCATATGATTAGTTAGTGATTGTGTTAACATGTTTTAATTCAATTTCAAGTTGATTCTAAGATCCAATTGTTGAGGTCGAAAGAACTTATTGTTATTCAACTAGTCATAATCATTTTGTCTATGGATGATTGTTTTTACCCATGATTCTTGATTATACAAAGGAACCAAGGTGTGGTTGTAATAGAAACGCTTTTTGATTATCAAATTGGATTGGTTGGAAACATCTAAAAGGTCGTAAGATTAGTTGTTGAGAATCAATTGTAGCCTTTTGTCTATAATCGGTTACCTTTTGTATTGACCATTTCTTAAGCAAGTTGATGAACAAATGGATGTTTTTGTGTTTAAGTTTACGTATGTAGACTTATGAAACTTGAATTGATCTTGAATTGATTGGTTAAACGTAATGCTTGTTTTTATGAACTAAAATCTTGATGAAGGTTTAACTTGTAAGAACAATAGATTAGTCTTCCAACTAATTATCATAACCAACATGTTAAGAGGTTAACACAATCACATTAATCTATGATATGAAACTAGTTTAAGTAAGTGCATTTTTTAATCATCTGAATTTCATTATATCTATTTGCTTTATTATATGTTTTGGATAGACTCTGTTAATTCAAACTTGTGTTTAGATTCACTCAAATCCCTGCGAACGATCCCGACTTACCTTCATAATCTTGCTATAACGGACGAGTATACTTGCTCGTATGTGTTATTGGTAATATTGGTAATTCATCTTTATAAATTTAAAACTTGTACACACGTTGCACATCAGACATCTAGACCATTTACCTATTCGTGAAAAGAAGGCTCTCTCTGCTGCTGTCAATCTTTGGATCAGGGGCTTAGGGTTTAGGGTTTAGGGTTTAGGGTTTAGGGTATTCGACAAAGAGTTGGTGATTTTCAACTTGGCGTGGAAAGCTACCAGACTCAGGTCAATCTAACAAGACCTCAATGGGAAGCCAAAGGACATGAATTTCGTCACGACTATATGGTGATTGACACCCCTAGAGCAGTCCTCTTTACCGACAGATACGGGTCAAGAATGCTAATGAGGTTGTGCTAGCTATACAAGTTCAGTGATGGTACACTCAGGATGGTAGAAGAAGAATTGGACTCAAGGGTGAAGGAAATCAAAGTTGACTTGAAGCCGTGGAACAAAACAAAATTCTGGTCTGAACAGGATTTGAAGAGGTGTGAAGAGTTCATTGCTACGATCAGACAAAGACTTAAGACGAGAAATATCTTCCGCAGCCTTGAAAGTTTTGTGGGTGGTAGATTACGTGATGGTCATTACAAGCTACTGCAAAGAACTGAATGAAGACATCTTTCTGCAATATTTTTGTTACATATTATGATTTGTGTAATGTGGTGATTGTACTATAAACAACTATAACTATAATGTATATTGTAGTGATAGGTTATGACTTTTTGTTCCCTTTTTTTAGTCAAAAAGGGAACTTAGGAGTAGTCCTCTTCAGATCAAATAAAATCGGACACATTTTTCTCCAACAAGTTTTGTTTCTTACATATTTAAATCACTTGAGATCCAAAATCTCAAAGGATTTTAAATTTTTGATCGGGGGATAAAATGTGATATAAATATGCAATCTGATAAAAGGTGACCAATTTGTCTCAAAGTGCATACTGCTCTCTAATATGTGCTAAACTCTTTTCGAATCTCGTAACATATATTGAGGGGGAGCATTTCAAAAAGAAAATAAACTTTCAAGGTACAAAGATTTCTATGTTTTAACATAAAGTACCTTGATTGATTTTTAAATGGTTTCTAAATGGTTGTGTGATCGTGAAAGTACTTTAAAAGGAACTCTTACCTCTATGTGATGAAATGATTTCAAATATCCTATGCACATATTGAGGGGGAGAATTTACCAAAGAAAATCAAAAGGATTTTTCTAAGGAAATTGTGATCAAAGAAATTATTTCAAAAGAACTCTTGCCTCCATGTGCTAAACAATTTCATAATCATATGAACATGTTGAGGGGGAGCATTTCTAAAATGATCAAAACAATTAAGGTACAAAATGCTTTGATTTAATATCACAAGTACCTTGATTGATTTTTTCAAATGATTTTTCAATTGGTTTCATGGAAGGAAAGAACAATACCAAAAGACCGACCAATTTACTTTATGCATGGAGTTATAAGGATGGTTAGGTTAGGTATTCATTCCCACAATCCCGCCAGAACCGGAGGGATCTACCCAGGGACAATCCACTAGATAGTGTAGAGTCCTTAGGTATGATTAAAAAAGGAGAAAAATGAGAATATAGGAAGAGTGCGGACTGAGATAGAGCTAGAACTGGAATAAACCCAACAAGGTTCTAGTAATGAAGTCTCGTAAGCATCAAGGGGTTGAAGAATGAAAAAATGAATGTTAAAAGGGGTGAAAAGAAATAGCCCTCCAATAATTCAACCTTAGGCGTAAACCGGTTCAATACATATGCTACTGGTTGTTACTAAGGTAACACTGGTATTGAAGACAAGACGTCATGGACGCACTTGATGCATGTTTTACTGACCAGGTCTTAATATTTATAGTGTCTCGCTATACCTATAGTCTACCCTAATGCACTAATGGGCAGTGTACCCGGTCGTGTGTAGTATAGTAAATGGTAAAGCCGAGGTCGTCCCAAGAGCTATGTGTGTCGGATAATTACTAAGTCTAATTGTCACAGAATATTAATGGTTTGATAGGGTTTTAATTAATTAAACTACTAATGCAGAATATAAAGTAAAAGCAAATAAATGTGTGAATGGAAATCAATAGAGGAATAGTGGTGCTAACCTAGTTAATTCTCCTAACTAGTTATGTCTACGTCTACCTACTTCCAATTACTTGGTGGGGTCAAATTCGAGAGGACATCATTTGGTCAATTCGCCTAACCTATCAAAGAAAGATGCCACCAGGAGAAATCAAAGCACCGTCATAAGTCCTGTTGTTCCCGGTCCCTAAGCCGAGTCATTAAGCACCGCTACATGCTAGATTCTAAATATTGAGTGCCGGCCGTTAGGAACTTAGACACTACACCCCAATTCTTAAATTCATCCAAATGATAGGTGATCGGTTGGTCAAATCGCACAAGTAGAAAGGGTCGTGGGTTGGTCATATCTTACCCTTCCCGTCTCACCACTCACCTAGGGTCGAGTTGGTCATATCTTCTAGGCAATTGGCCTCTATCGCCACTAAAAACTACCGAACCAGGGGTGACTACCAAAGAACTATGCATGCATACACTTAGAAATAATTGTACGGAAGTAAAGGTAAACGCAAACAAAACAATTAAGGAATCATAACTAGGCTAGCAGCAAAGGGTGCTTAGCCGCTCATATTAATCATGCAAATCAATTCAATATTAAAGGGTACGAAATACATGAATTGAAAGTAAAAGAAATAATAAATGCTAAAGCTTATCGTAATGGTGTGACTTCTCCTTGAAACAGACTCAGTATGCTTCCCTAGACCTCCTTGAGCTTTTCCCACATTCTCGTGTTGTGTGTAGAATGGGATGCTTTGAAATGGAATTGTGGGGTATTTATAGGTTGTGTCCGGTTACAGGCGAACCAATAGAGGAGTTACGCCAGAACCTTCTATTTCATCGTAAATGCATTAGATCGCTAATTACGGTGTAACCTTATAAGTGGTTTACCGTAGTCTTCAATAAACTCGGTTACGCCGTAAGTGATGCAGAGTTACGGCGTAAATATATGACAGAGAACCTCTTTGACCTAATGGAGTTACGTCGTAACCTTTGGGAAGAGTTACGCCCGTAACCTCTTGATAAGTTGGACTTACGGGTCACGCAATAGTTACGGCGTAATGTGAGAGATGAGTTACGCCATAACTTCTTCAGAATAAGCATCTTGTGATAAATCTTTAGTAATGTTTCCATTTCCGCGTCTCCTTAGCTCCAATGCTCGTAATTTATCCGAAAGTGGAAAACAATGGAAAACAAGCGTAAATCCATATAAATGATATAAATAACGAGCATTAACGGGAAATTGACACTTAATATTCGTGACTATTTGATGTTATCAAATATCCCCACTTGAACTCTACTTGCCCTCAAGTAGACCTTATTAAATAGATTCCTAAAAGATATCTCCCAAAACACGGAAAATATGAGTTTAAAATCCATTATGCTAGAATAAAACAAAGCCGAACACCTCACTAAAGGGAACAAACACTCAAATCTCTCAACTATTCTAAGTGTCAATTTCGGGTGATCACTCAATCGCAAAGTCATAGCATGTATTCTATCATAAGCTTGGCGGTTACACAAATCTCCACCACTAGAGTTAAGGGCTAAACAATTCTCGAAGGCAATATGGGTAGACACGACAAAGGTTAAGGGTGACTCGTCATTACTAACATGTCACGTGAAGTGGAAAAATCAATGATACATGACCAAATCCATGGCCAAGACACCAAAGATTGCTCATTGCATCACCTAGACACGCTTCATGACTAAAGGGTAGGATAAGACATGGGATATATAATTGGTGTAAAATGAAAACAAAGGTAGTCTAAATCTATAACTAAGTCATCACCACTTACCATCCGCCCAAAGTTCAAGCTTAGAAGTCTAGAGACCGGATCATGAAATGCAAGGTAGATGTGTCATTAGAGGACGTCGTGATGGGTACACTACCTTTTCTTCTTCAGTTGGTATAACTCCAACTCCAATCTTCAAATGTGACCGAGGTGGCCTCCTCGATACTAAACAATAAAGCTCATACTATAGTGCTTATAACATCGCACTTTACAACTCAATCAACTATATATATAATTTTTTTATATATATTTTTTTATTTTTTTATTTTTTCGAATCATCATTTTTTTTTAACATAACTAAATAACATAACATCCCCCCACTTGAGATGAACAATGGGAATTCGGGGGGTCTTCAATGATCTTCATAATTGTTGTCGATGAAAGCGTGATTTCCAAACCTTTTCCACTCGAACCTTGAACTTAGTCAAATGATGACTTCCTAATTACAAATAAAGACTACAAGGTAGGCTAAGGTGTAAGGTGTAACGAAACAATATATTGGGGTGACAAAATGAAAGGAATGGCTCGGAAGGGTGTATCTAGGGTATCTTGCACTAAAGGGAGTGCAACAAAGGGTTTCACATGGGGTCGAAAAGTCGAGGTGACTAATCGATAGACTCACAATGGTAGGCTGTTTGGGTGATAATCCTATAACACGCCTTCTAAAACCGAAAAGTCCAAATACATCGAGCTAACTCAACATACCTCATCTATGGTCTCGAAATGATGCAAAGGCCAAGTTCTAAACTTTACAAGCTACCAAGACACTCATAATTTGGTGGATTTGGGGTAAAATATTGGAAACGGATAAGGCTAATCTCACCATGTAATATCAAGGGTTGTATGTGCTCGCTAAGGTCTAATCTAGTTAGGTTCGGAAAACATGTCAAAATTTTAAAATGGCATAATTTTTCAAAATAAACTAGAAAAATGAGGGTGAAATAAAGTTCAAGAGATAATTCTACTCCCGTCCCCCCACTTGAATTGTACAAAGTCCCTTTTGTACTAGGCATTAAAATAAAGGTGAAGAGAAAGGTAGAATTAGAGCGAGAACTTCCCTAAAATTTGCTCCAAAAAGAAGAAGGCCCACGAGAAAGGATCGTGCCTTCGTTTAAGCGTCATGAACAAACTTCAATCCCTGAAATCACAATACCGACAAGCTTAATTCTAAAAAGAAAAATAAAATGAAAAACAACCCTAACTCACTTTCGTAGGAATCACGGTTGCATTTAGCGAATGCAACAAGTTTTTAAACCACTTGGTGTCCCAAGTGGACGAGTGAAGTCTCGTGAGGGTTTACAGGAACACACCCACAAAGTTCATTTAAACACTAATACAAGATTACCGTGTTTTAAAATGAAAGAATTAAAAGAGAGGAGAAGTTATGAGAGAGTTACACCAGAATTGGCGTAACTCGGTATGAGTTGAAGCGAATAGTTACGACGTAACCACCGAGATGGTATTACGCCGAATTGGTAATGCGTCAAGAATTCACCGCTAAAATGTTGGTTATGGCGTAATCACCAAGATGAGTTACGCCAGAACTCGCGTTCGATCAAGAATCGCAGCAGAATTTCTACTTACTTCCGCAAAAATGGTTAGAAAACACAAACCCAATGTAAATGAAATAAAATAGAAGAAAGGGATAATTCGGGTTGTCTCCCGGAAGAGCACTTTTCTTTATTAACGAGTCTTTAAGTTAGACTCAGAGCCACGGGCTACCAGTGATTGTCCGTCATCTCGTGGACTGGGCAATCTCCATGTTGAAGCCAGCTGATCAAATTCTCATCTCGTTTGTATCCATCCCCAAGTTCTAAACACCCTAAGTAAAAAATTTTGATCTTTTGGTAGGGGTGATCAAAACCTTTGGCCTTATCTTCTTCACTAATACCAAGCAGCGGTCTAGCATAAATCAACTGTCTTTTAGTCCAATTTTTAAAGTTTTTGACAGTCCTTGGCATTTTAAAACAATTTTATCATCGCCAATCTTTAACCAAACCAGTCCTTACTTCTTTTATCAAGCCCAGATATTTCTTTAAAGGGTTTTCAAAATCACCCACCACCCCATCCGCCACTTAATTCGCTAACATCATCCAAAACAACAAACTCGACTAGAAACGGGTGTGTTCCTACAAAACTCGTATGTTTGTTGCTATCCCGAGGAAGTTTGTTTTGTAATCAAGCTCCTTTTCCATAACCTGGTTGTAGCATTCCTTAGAGATAATGTTGATCGGGAATATGTGTCGATAAATGGGTGAAAATCAATGAACCCAATTTTGCATGAGATTTTCAGATAGTGGGATTCCTATGATGGATTCGTGCCCCATCTAATAAAATCGTGGTTGGTCCGATTGCAAGAATGTTTTTCGATTTATCTTGCCAACGGGTCATCTCCACATCACTAGAGAGGTCTTCAAGACTTAATCCTAAGTTATCCTCTTCCTTAAAATTCACGAAAACATCAAAATCCTTCCCAAGTCAACCTCTCCGTGATCCGGGGTCGCTAAGAAACTTTTCAATGGCTTCACCAAAATTCCCATCGGGTCAATTGCACACACCTTCTCCGGGTAGAAATGTTCATTAGGTCCGAATGTGACGATCTCTCCATTAGCTTCCAGAGTCAATTTTCCGCAAAGACATCCACTTTAGTGTGAGCAAGAGCAAGCATGGGTCTTCCTAAATGACAGTATCTGTTGTCTTCGGATATCAAGAATCACAAAATCTATCGAAAAGGAATCTCTTTATCTTCACTAATACATTTTCAACAATTCCTAATGGCGATTCCATGGATCGATCGGCCATTTCAATTTTCATCTTGGCCGGTTTTAAGTTGCCAATTCCCATACGCAAAAACATCGAATGAGGCATTATGCTAATACTAGCTCCAAGATCTCGCTGTATGCTACACATGTTTAGGCTCCCGATATAGCAAGGAGAGTAAAGCATCCTCGGATCTTTTTCCTTTTGTGGTAGCTCGTTCCTTAAAACCGCCGAGCATCTTTCGTTGAGGCGAATAGTCTCATCATAACTTAATTCCCGCGTAGTATCATGACGATTAGTATTATAAGAATCATTATTAGGAGGGATTACCAAGAAAGTTTGGTCCAAAAGTGATTGTTTCTCCATGTCGATCCGTCGCTTAACCTTTTCTCGAAAAGGTCAAAGGTTCTTCGAGGATAGTTTCTACATGTGGACAACTTCTTCCTCCCGAGTCGCTAGGTAATCGAGATGGCTTCGAACATGAACTAACACTTTTCTCCAATCTTTTATCCTATCATCGTGAATTTTAATAGAAGAGACTGTATTATCCACTAATGCTTTCATCATCTTTTCTATCCTATCGTCAGGCCTCTTGATTCTTTGATGTGGTCGAGAATCTTTTCTCAATATTGTTCCGGTATTGGTCTCAAATACACTTTTAACTTTCTCAACCCTACATGCTTCACTTCTTTCCAACCTTCATTTTAGAAAATTTCCCAAGAATTGTATTCTTGCTTCGTTATTGTCTTCATTACCTTATGATCGGGTTATCTCTCGGTCCGTATCCAAGATCCATGTGCCACTTGTAGCAATGTTCGAATCCGTTGAATACATTCCAAGGCCCGATCAGAGTCATGCTAGGAATAGGTCTTGGTGAATCAAGGAGTTCTCGTGTTTGCATTAATCCCCGATAGAAGACGATACGATATGATGTTTGTTTAAATCGTGAGTAGGGCATCGATAGAGAAGCTCATTAAATCTTTCCCATGCTTGGTACATCGCTTTTCTCCAATCTGCACGAATTGATAGATTTTCCCAGAAGCCTCGCCATTTTGAAGGAGGGCAAAATTGTCGGACGAACTCCTTTCTTAGTTTTCCCATGCTTCTTTACTTTCACTACGTAAGTTTGTTATACCATCTTTTGTTGTTCCAAAGGAGAGTCATAGGAAAATCCTTGCGGTGATGTAATAACTGGGAGTACCCCGACATTGAAAAGAGAGGATAAGTGGAGAACTTCATCTACGTGATCCGAACGCCCTCATCTTCGCTCGAAAACTTAAGCTCATGTAACTCTCGAATAATATGATCCGGGATGGAGTATTTTTCAAGAGGAGAATCCTTAGTGAAGCTTCGCTGGCGATTATCGTTTGGTCGGTCCAAATATCGCCCATGGTTAGGTCATTGATATTATTTTCATTGATGACCTCGGTTTCGTGGTCCGAGTGGTCTCGATTCATAAAATGAGAAGATGTTGTGAATAGGAACCGGAGAATAGATCCTCTTTTCCGAAATTGCTTCTCCGGTCAACAAATGGGGTAGCCGAAAGGGCCTAGAGTCATGAGTCTTGTATCCCGACATTATCGTAAAGAAAATTAAAAAATGACTTAATATGAAATCCTAAAATAGCTCCCGCAAAGCGCCAAAAGCTTGATGCAGTTTTCTCGACTGTGTTTTAATATTTATAGTGTCTCGCTATACCTATAGTCTACCCTAATGCACTAACGGGCAAAGTGTACCCGTCGTGTGTAGTGTAGTAAATGGTAAAGCCGAGGTCGTCCCAAGAGCTATGTGTTGGATAATTACTAAGTCTAATTGTCACAAAATATTAATGGTTTGATAGGTTTTAATTAATTAAACTACTAATGCAAAATATAAAGTAAAAGCAAATAAATGTGTGAAGGAAATCAATAGAGGAATAGTGGTGCTAACCTAGTTAATTCTCCTAACTAGTTATGTCTACGCCTACCTACTTCCAATTACTTGGTGGGTCAAATTCGAGAGGACATCATTTGGTCAATTCGCCTAACCTATCAAAGAAAGATGCCACCACAGAGAAATCAAAGCACCGTCATAAGTCCTGTTGTTCATGGTCCCCTAAGCCGAGTCATTAAGTACCGCTACATGCTAGATTCTAAATAGTGAGTGCCCGCCGTTAGGAACTTAGACACTACACCCCCAATTCTTAAATTCATCCAAATGATAGGTGATCAATTGGTCAAATCGCACAAGTAGAAAGGGTCCTCAGTTGGTCACATCTTACCCTTCCCGTCTCAGTCCGCTCATCTAGGGTCAGTTGGTCATATCTTCTAGGCAATTGGCCTCTATCGCCACTCAAAACTACCGAACCAGGGGTGACTACCAAAGAACTATGCATGCATACACTTAGAAATAATTGTAAGGAAGTAAAGGTAAACAATTAAGGAATCATAACTAGGCTAGCACCAAAGGGTGCTTAGCCGCTCATATTAATCATGCAAATCAATTCAATATTCAAGGGTACGAAATACATGAATTGAAAGTAAAAGAAATAATAAATGCTAAAGCTTATCGTAATGGTGTGACTTCTCCTTGGAAACGACTCCGTATGCTTCCCTAGACCTCCTTGAGCTTTTCCCACATACTCGTAGTTGTGTGTGGAATGGGATGCTTTGAAATGCTTGGAATTTCGGGTATTTATAGGTTGTGTCCGGGTTACTGGCGTAACCAATAGAGGAGTTACGCCGAACCTTCTATTTCATCGTAAATGCAATAGATCCGCTAATTACGGCAGTAAAATTATAAGTGGTTACGCCGTAGTCTTCAATAAACTCGGTTACGCCATAAGTGATGCAAGAGTTACGCGTAAAGTAACAATGACGGAGAACCCTTGACCTAATGGAGTTACGTCGTAACCTTTGGGAAGAGTTACGCCGTAACCTCTTGATAAGTTGGACTTCGGGTCACGCAATAGTTACGGCAGAATGTGAGAGATGAGTTACGCCGTAACTTCTTCAGAATAAGCTTACTGTGATAAATCTTTAGTAATGTTTCCATTTCCATGTCTATTTAGCTCCAATGCTCGTAATTTACCTGAAAGTGGAAAACAATGGAAAACAAGCGTAAATCCATATAAATGATATAAATAATGAGCATTAACAGGGGAAATTGACACTTAATATTCAGGACTATTTGATGTTATTAGCACTGCACTACAACTTCCCAAGCTACTCAAGTTCCTCTTAAAAGGGCTTGTTTCATTCTCACGTGGAACCTACATAATCTATCGACCTTTTCTTAGAGATTGTTGATATTGAAGAAGAAGACCCTCTCCCTAGTCTCCGGCATAGGAACCAAATGTGCACAATTGAGTCTAGAGCCACGAGATCATCTAATAAATCTCATTAGGACACTATCAATGAAGACTCTCATTTCACACAATGTGGAAAGAGAGAATATTTTTAAGAGTCCTATGCATTATCCTTGTGGTATTGCTGAACATCCGAGTGATATGCAAACATATTCACAATGAAGATGGAAAGCCTTCTAGAGCCAACATCAAACAAGCTCTTGGTAGGTGGCATGTGAGATCTATCCAATAGATCAACCATGTGACAACCGAACAGAAACAATGGGCTTATTCAAATTCTTGAATCAATCACGTTCAAAGTTATGGATTGACGGATACCTTTGAAAAACCGTCGTTGTGCTTAAAATTCTTTTCTAGCACATCGAATGTGTATTAATATTTCAAAATAAAAGGTGTTTATGATTGAAAATTGATTTTCCTTAAAACCTTCGTTGTATTGCAAAACACTTTATTAAGCAAAGACACGATTGTTTTTCAAATTTCTTTTCATCAATCGCTGAATCTCAAATTGATTCACTCACTCCGTGTTGTCTTCTTTGAGACGTTCGGTTTGAGAACAACTAGAACAAATTGCGAAACCTGTCAAGGAAATTCTTCGAATTATACCGATCACAGCAAGATTTGTAATCGATCAACGGGAACCATGGCGTGTACCTCAATTCAACGAAAGTGATCAAAGACACTTTCGTGCGCTTTATTGCTAACTGTTGTATGCAGGTACGCCCGACGTTTGTAGATGATCATAATGGAGAGGTCAATCCATAGTCGCATGCTTACACAACGCATTCACTTCGAAATCATGATTAGTACATCAACAACTCTGATATTTACACTCCATGCTTCTGCTACTCTGCTGCAAATATCATGAATCAACTAAAGCTTCTGCTACTCTGATAAGAAGACATCATGATCCAGAATGTGAGCATGTCGGTCCATTTGTCACAACATCATATGCGGGCAACACAACAAAGGGTGATGCTGAGAACAACTTTGACTGATGATCTCAAATAAGGCTCGAAAGTCATCAAAATGTGGATCAGCTCTATAACCTCCACTTAATGTACAAAGTTGTTGGACTATGATGAAATCACCACGAAAGCACAAAGATTGAATATTTTCATGAATTGAAGTCTACGAGCTCAAGACTGAAGATTAAATAGAATGCTAGGATGCGAAATGTAAATCATGGGGTGACCTCCCTTAGGGGGAGATTGTTAGGAATTGGAAATTCTATAGTAAAGTATCGGTCACCCCAAATATTATCTAGCATAAGTTAGCTCGGAGACATATCGTTAATTACGTTATTTGTTAGTTAGTTATTAGCGTAGTTTAGTCTAGTGCAACACCGTGGAGGAAGGACGGTCCTTACCCATTGTATGCTCGATCCACGACCCTAAGGAGGCGTGCTACTATGTATAAATAGCCCTCTCCTCACAAGGAGAGGTTGGATGTTCATTTGGAATCTAACCTTCCATGTGTTTTCTCTCACTAGAATATCACACTTTCTCTCTCTAAAACCATATATACATACGCCCATATTTATTATGTATTGATGTGTTTGTGAAATCCAATATGTTACAATTTAGTTATTCCTAACTACACAACTGTAGTCTCACTAGCGATCTCGGAATGCATCACAAAACAAGTTCTAGAATCTATTATAATACCGGTACACTCTCGAAGCATTAAAGTGGAATGCTTTAATTCCTACAAATCTAAAGGCGATCCTCACATTTTGGGTGGAATTTAAGTGGTAAAGGGTTTTGTGCTAGTCATATAACTTCCTATCCATGAGACGCTTTATTAAGACTAATGGCCCACTCCTACATATCATGAAAAATTTTAAATTTGGTGCAAAAATTACCCTAACCGATATTTCTCATGGTTTATTACACAAATGAAATTGGACAAGGCAAATAGACAAGGATAAGCATAGTTTCAAAGTTCCATTTTATTTTCCTCCCTACATTTAAACCGAACATTGTCCCCAATGTTCCCGAAAGTATCAAAGTTATGATAATGGAAGGTAATTAAAACGAAAGAAACTAATACTCCCGATTAGCTTGGTAGGTTTCGTGTGAAGTAGTGGTTACATCCTTCTTCAAGAAGAATATATGCGTGAAAAGCTCCATCCAATCTTATGTATCTTCTTCTTGATAAATAAAACCTGCACACTTGAAGAAAACAAACGAAACCTTCACGTAAAATCGGTGGTAACAATATATATATGACTCTACTAAACTAGGATATAATGCCATGGAATGGATGTTTACTGATTTTTACGGAAAATTAAGACCTAGAAAATTTCAAAATTTTATAAGTAGCATAGAAAACGAGAACAAGTAGTAAGTTGTTTTACTCCTCCCGACGTCGAAGTTGCGACCACAGCAAAGTTATCCCGACAAAATCGGTCAACGATTTTGGAAAAATTCTAGAAAATTTATATCTTTAGAATCGGAAAATTTCCAGAAACATCCATTATGACTCGATACAAGCATTTGACTCGAACAAACACACATGTATATCTTTTTAATAATCATAATTCTCATGTTCACATTCTTTTTGAAAACGTGTGTAATCCTCCCTACACTTATCCCTTTTGTAAAATACCTTTATATGTAATTAAGACGAGGTTAAAGACAAAATAAAGCATTTTTACAAATTTAAACACGAGAATAAACAATCAATAAAAGATATACGACACACAAACAAGCAAACAATTAAGCATGAGTTGCCTCCCACGAAGTGCTTTTCTTTATTTATGAGTCTTGTAGCTAGACTCGAAGTCGTACCCCTACGTGACTTCATTACCGTCACCTTCTTCCTCATGACGGTCTCTATTGGGGTTTTCCATGTTATAATAATGCCCTATTATGCATCTCTCTAAGAAGCCATCTTCTCCCCAATCTGTTCTATATTCCGGTCCTAGTTTCAAGCAATCCTTATAGAACCCGAAAATCTTATTCATCACATAATCAACTCCCTTCTCCTTATCTTCCTCATTCCTATAGTAGACCGATAGCTTAAGTTCTTTTTCATCATTGGGTAGTGATTTCTCAATCTTAAAGGGCATTTGGTAAGCTACATCATCGGTCTCATCCTTGAATCTCACTATTCCTAACGACGGATCATAAGTCATCCCGGTGTTTTCTATGAAAGGCTTTCCTAGAATAACGTGGGACAAGCTAGGATCTATGGCGTACTAATATCATTCACAACTATAAAATCCGTAGGAAACGTGAAACTACCTACATGAGCGGGCAATCCCTTAACTCTACCAAGAAAATTGCAACTAACCCTAGGATTATCGGGATCTTGCCTAGTTGGGATAGGCTTCTTCATTACCCAATTATAGTAGGTGCTAGTCATGATATTTATCGGGACTTGCGATTAATGTAGGCCTTTGCCACAAAAAGGTGTCCTATGCAACATGGTATGTTAAGATTCCAAGGGTTCCCAAACTTGATCCTAGGGCTTCTCCTAACATACATGTGACGGAGGTCTCGTACTAAGTGTGGGTGGCGAGAGTTCTTCTTCGTAGGAAACTTATTGCCTACTTCATCTACTTCCTCGGTTGTTTCATTCCTAGGAGTTTCACTAACCTCAAGTACCGCCTCATGGTTCGCCGTCATTTGTTCTATTAGGTTTCACTAAGGTGATGGTATTGATGAATTGAACGTGCTTAGCTAACTTACTTGGGTCCTTAATCTCTACACGAAAGCTTGGAGTTGAGATAGCATTAACCTTCCTATCACTATTCGTCATGGCTTTCAAAAGGTTATCTATCTTCCTATCCATCTCGGCTTGTTGTTGGTTAAAACGGTCCGAGAGCTTAGCTATTGAGCTTCTTGGGATGTGACTAGGTGTTGCAAAATCCTTCTATGTTTTGTTGGTTAGGGCCGTGAGATGGGGGCCATGATAAATCATTAGATGTGAATTCTTTGGTTTGTCCCAATAGAAGTCGGGTTTGCCCTTCCATGCTTCTCGGGCGGTGAAAGTCCTAGGTCCGGTGTTGTAGGGAATCTTCCTCCTGTTCCATTGGTACGAGGATCGTAGTCAATGAAAGCTTGTTCGGGAGTCTTGTACAAGTGCGAGTGTTATGAGGACCACTACATGGCTCACACAAGGAAGAAACTTTGTTCACTGGCGTGAAGACTTAGGATTTCGTAGGAGCTCATTAGGAATTTAACTTGATCTTCAAGCTCGAGCATCCTACGGTCGGAAGATTGTGAGTCAATGGGAGGCAAGGAGATTGCCTTTATACTTTTGGGCAACTCACGGGGGTCATCCCAACTTTTGTTGTCATAGAGAGCAAGGTCCTCTATTATACCCTATGATTCTTCCGCGGTGAGATCACTAAGTTTACCACCGGCCGCTTGGTCAATGGATCGCTTAGTAGGGAAGTTGACATGATCATAAAAGAGTTGGACTTGAAGCCAAAGATCAATGCCGTGATGAGGGACTCTATGGAGTAAGTCCTTGAATCGAGTCCATGCTTCGTAGAGAGATTCACCTTGACGTTGTTGGAACATCAAGATTTCATTCCTAAGCTTAGTAGTTGTTGGGAATTATACGTTTGAGTTGATAAGACAAAAAGAATGAAACAAGAGGGACTTAATATGACAAGAAGGAAACCTACTAAAAGATGGAAGGGCTTGCTTGCAATGGAAGTTTTATTATTTAGTCCTTATCCTCTAGTATATAAAGAGGACATAGGTGTAGGTTTTAATTAAGTCTTCCATAATGTAGACTTCTAGTAAAGGTGTGTGTGTGTCCTAGGCGTATAGTCTTGTAAACGCCTAGGTTATTAGTTTAGTTAGTAGAAGTGTTTCTATAAACGACTAGTATTAGTTAGAGTTAGTAATAAAAAAAAACCTTGTTCAATAACAAAGTATTGTTTTGATTATTCCGCTGCGTACCATGTTTATTATCTTTGTTATTGATTCCTAGCTGAGCTTATAAACGATCTTATCAATTGGTATCGAGGCGGGAGCTCTTGATATAGGGAGTCACAAGGTTTTGGTTGTCGAGGATCGTCAAAGAAAACATATTCGAAAAAGTGTATGTTGTCATTGTGATTAATTTGTGGCGACAAAGAAAGTTTTATTGGTTGAATCATGATCTCGTATTATTAAGCGATTGGTTGAATAAATTTATTGCACGGGATCGGAGAATTACAGTGTTAAACGATCATGATAATCGCTTCTATTGATTGCACGTGGATTTTGAGGTGGTGGGGTCACCACTTATTTGGTTTCAATTTAGTATTTTATGAAGCATTATTTAATTATTCCAATTGGTACTCATCACGTGGGAATGAATGATTTAATATTGATTGGTCAAATTTTATATCATCTTTGGTCTGTGTTTGAATATTGGAGCAGCATAATATGTCTATCACATGGACCTACGAGCTATCTGATGGAGGAGATTTCGTTTGGGTTTCAATTAGCTGTGATGCGGTCTATGGTTACTACAGTGTTCGTAATTTTTGATTGGTCTATTTGTGTTGATGCTGCTGATTGGTTCACGTGGATTTGTACTCACATTATGTTAGAGATGTTATCACGTGGGATTTTAATAAGGTATGTGATCGATGAGTTTTTGAAAATCTGCGCCATTGTTTTAAAGTCTCGCCGAGAATTTTGTTAAAATCTTCCGATCAATTTATGCAAAGTAATCACACCTTTGTAATTTATTTGGCTTCAAGATATCAAAATCTCGCTCGGAGGTTTTGAAAGTCACATCACAACAAAATCTCGTTGAAATTTTTCAAATCTTGGTGATTTTTAAGTCATCGCTCATTGATTTTTAAAAGTCTTGGTGATTAGACGAGATGGAATTTTCAAGGTCTGCAGTTTATATTAAAATCTGCAGTTTATATGAAAGTACCGCATGATTTTTGAAATCTTGCTCCTTCCCAACATACCTGCTCATGCTTTATTACGAGAAGATTTTTGCTTTAAGGGAAGTTGAGCATGATTTTGGATGACACAGAGGTTATTGTTCACACACAAGGAGTTTGGTTATTTATTCTTAAAAGGATTTAAAAAGGCTCGTTATGGAGATTTATTGAAGAATTGATTACTGAAGAGGATTATTTATCACTTATTTGAAGGTGAAGTGGAATTTCTTGATTTGTGTTCTTATCATCTAGCTTGATGAATCTAGCAATGTGTGATTTTTCTTATGATGCTCTATGCACATTGGCTATCACTTGAAGGAGTTACATTGTAGTGCTCGGTGTCTCATACTAGTTGAGGATTCTTGTCAAGGGATTGCGGTCTACTTATTTTTGTGGTTTGTATAAGTATGGAGTTCGTGGATAGTAAAGATTTAAGACATAAGTTTGGGAAATTCTACTTCTTCATCAAGTTTGTTATATTTGGTGTTTTTCACAAGTGATCATTACATAAAGCCTATAGATTTTGAAGAATCAAGAAGATGGTTAACATATGGTTTTTAGGGGAAGCTTATTGTTAAAAGTTTAACCATCTACATGCATCACTCAAGGGGAAGTTTTTGATTTTTACTATTGTTGAAGTTTTCTACTGTTTTGGATCCATTTTTCTTATGATGCGTAATGGTGGGTGATTTGAAGCATTGACGACTTAGATTGGAAGTATGATATTGGTTGTGGTGGTCAAGATCATTATTTGCATCGTTCCCTATTTAGATAATAACAAAAAGGGAAGAGATGTTTGAGTGACATGGCATGGATTAAGGGAAGACAAAGGAAGACATACTTGTTTCATTCATGGTGAGATCCATGATCTCAACTTCTGCTACTTCGTCTAGGGAAGTTCGTTCAAGAATAGTTTTGTCATTATCAACTAGGGGAAGATTGTTGGGAATTATACGTTTGAGTTGATAAGACAAAAAGAATGAAACAAGAGGGACTTAATATGACAAGAAGGAAACCTACTAAAAGATGGAAGGGCTTGCTTGCAATGGAAGTTTTATTATTTAGTCCTTATCCTCTAGTATATAAAGAGGACATAGGTGTAGGTTTTAATTAAGTCTTCCATAATGTAGACTTCTAGTAAAGGTGTGTGTGTGTCCTAGGCGTATAGTCTTGTAAACGCCTAGGTTATTAGTTTAGTTAGTAGACGTGTTTCTATAAACGTCTAGTATTAGTTAGAGTTAGTAATAAAAAAAACCTTGTTCAATAACAAAGTATTGTTTTGATTATTCCGCAGCGTACCATGTTTATTATCTTTGTTATTGATTCCTAGCTGAGCTTATAAACGATCTTATCAGTAGTTCTCCCCGGTGGGAAAAATTGAGCAAGGAAACGAGAGGTGAGATCATCCCAACTTGAGATGGAGCCGGCGGGAAGTCGCTCAAGCTAATTGCTAGCTTGGTCCCGTAGAGAGAATTGGAAGAGACGCAAACGCGTGGTCTCCCGAGTAGTAGCATTGAGGTCTATGGAATCGACGATTTTAATGAAATCCTTAAGATGCTGATTAGGAACTTCCTTTTCGTCGAACAAGTTTTTCAACACCCTAGGCACTAATCGTTGTAGTGTAGTATTAGGGTAAGCCTCGGGAATTGATATCGTTCTCTAGGGGAATAGGAATGCTAGTGAGAAATTACTACGCTAAGGTTGGGGTTGAGGAAGATTATTTTTTTATCTTTTTTATATTTTTTTTTTAGAAAATGGAAAGGTACGAATCTCGGGGTATTGGATTTGGGGGGTTGGTATTTCTACCGATTACTCTACTTATCTAATTATCTAATCTAAGGTGAGTGTAGTCTATGTCTATTGTTGTTTGCTCTTATGATGATTAAAAATGTGTTTACTTAGATGCTATTACTCCCTAGTTATCTCCTATTGATGGTTGAATTGTCACGTCCTTATTCTTAACGCTTTGTGTCTTCTAAGGTCGTAGGGTATGCGTTTTTCCCTAACTCTTTGAGTCTACCTTAAGGTTATTGCCTACGAAATCTCTAGGATTCATAAACTAACTCTAAGGTTTTCTTTGGATGTATAGACTACAATAACTCTAGGTGATTATAAACTAATGTTCACAAAGATTGTTGGATCGATATACTTTAATCAAACTAACTTAACTAGCTTGTTAAGGTTTAATAACCTCGGATAAATCCTAAGTTATTAACAAAGAAACACTGAGCAATCTTTATCAAGTACGCGGAATTTACTTAACAAAGCTAAGAAGAATAACTTTATTATAAACTCTAAATCGCTTATTATGCGATACTCTAATACAATTATAAGATAATCGAACTTTTCTCTAAAACACTAATTGTAAACTCTAAAACTCTTTTTCCGAAATCGCACTCTAATACCAATCTAGGAGTCCTTTTATAGGCTCAAGGATATCCTAGTCGGTTTACAATTGATAACCTTGTACGACAAGTAATCTAAACATGGAATACAATACTTTCCATAAACGAATATAACAGTTCTTTTGTTCTAGCAAGATTTTGACTTTATCTTGCAAGACTTTGACTCGTCTTTAGCAAAGACTTTGACTATTTGACTTCTTCCAAGATTTTTGTACCACAAGATTTCCATATCTTCAAGACTTTGATATCATCAAGACTTTCATATCCCAACAATCCTCCCTAACTTGAATTCTACATGCTTGACTTCAAGTTCCTTTGTGAATATATCTTTAACATCTTTATCTTTAAAACGGATTGTTTCTTAGTCTATATCATTGTAGCATCGTTCTTGTCAAAGTATCTCTTAGAATTGTTATCTTCACAAAGAAAGATCCAAAGAATTCCATCTTTTCAAAGAACACAAAGAACATATGACAATTTGTACAAGAATTCAGTTTAAGTTGCATACTATTCTCATCACTTCCAAGTGAATCATTGAAAATTTAATGGATTTAGAACTCTTTACCAAAGCCATTATCTCCGAGTAGCCAAATGTTTTGGTGTGTAAGACCATGGTACATTGATAACCATATGATTTTTAGCAAACCACCACTATCAATGTATTTGTTTTGTCTTTACCAAAAGTTGTACCTTCTCGACTAGTTAGTTCTTCTATCTAATGGTGAACTAATTACCAATAATGGTTTTTCCATCGCCTTTACCACAAGCCATTTCTTGTGGGCTAGCCAACTCTTCACATTTATCGATATGGTGAGTTGATTACCATCCAACTTATTAGCAAGTTGTCAACTAAAACGGATTTGATATATCTTTACCGAGCCGCTTGCTCATGGATTAGTCAATCCTTTTGTAACCATGGTGGATTGATAACTTATTGATGTTATCATCACAAAACCATTTATTCAACCTTTATTTCAAAATATTTATTACTTAACAAAAGGTTTCTTCTAAAATTTACTTAATCGGTTTAATACAAGAACAAGATTTTGATGAAAGTATCGTCGATAAGCAAGACTTTGAATAAAAGTACCGATATATCAAAAAGTATTTATTCAAATAAAATTCATACCGCTTATAGATCATTCTCAAGAATGGTAGTCCAGTCTATAAACAAATTGATCACCATGCAAGCAGCTTCATTAGCCTCTTCTACTTCCAATCCATGCTCTAGCATTCTTCTCATGAGCTCAATCAGAAGAGGATATCTTCTTTCGCAAACATATGTATCATTGTTCCATTTTCTAGCTCCAAAACATGAACTCCAGATTCTTCAAAGAATCTCCAAAGAAACTATTTCCCGCTTTTCTTGATTATTCCGATATCATCATGTTTCTTCATCGCTTCCCACATGGTTATGAGATCACCATGTAAAACCATACCAATCCCTTCTAATGGATTATCTTCAAAATAAGTCTTCACAACATGATATAAGTAGAATAGATCTACTCTATCTATAATATGCAAAGAAATCCCATAGCCTTTTGAAAACTTTGAAGCTTTCATCTTCTTTATGAAAAACCATGTAATCTTCATTCTTAGATTTCTCAACTTTGAAAACACTAATCTTTGATCCGCTCATCTTCATGTCTTCATCTTCCTTTGTATAATCAAAATCTACCACTCGAGATAATTCTTCAATTCATCACTAGTCTCGCATCTTAATTCAACCTTTTCTTTCTTTGAAAATTGAACATCCAGAACATCGCTTTTTCTTTTCTCTTTAAGCTTTTCTTCCTTTCACCTTCAAATTCAATGAGCTTCTTCTAAAGTCTTTAATGCAAAGAACATCTTTCTTATAAGCTTTCTTCAAAGATCATATAGTCTTTTCATATCAACATAATTTAGCTTTTGCAATCCTTTATATCCTCTCGCTTTTAAATATGCCATCATTGCATTTCTTTCTTTAGCTAAATTAGGTCTTCTTGACATAAATCTAACAGTGTAGGAGATCAGAATGATTCAAATAGCCAAAGATCCAATTCATCTTGCACCTTTTGAGTCGCTTCTATTTAGAGCTTCTTGAGCTTCTTGTTCTTCTCTATCTTTAGCATCTATCTCTTCTTGAACTTTTCTAGTCGCAGCCTTCATTCCTTGCAACTTCAAATGCTCTAAGTTCGCCAAAGTAAGTTTCTTTTTCTTAGTTTCAACCGTAATGCCTTTCCCTTTGTCTTTAGGATCAATTTTAGGTTCGAAGCTCTGGTTGTTCTTCTTCTTGTACATCTCTAATAGTAACTCCTCCTCTTGGTTGTGACAAATCTAACATTGTAGCAATTACTTCATCATCACCGCAGAATGAATAGGTTTGAATGTAGCTTCCTCTTCTTCTATAACAAATGTAGAAGGACCCGCTTCTTCATCAAAATTCAATACCCTTGAGTTATTGGTGTTATTACATCCGCCTAGATGTATCATGAAAATCAGATTTTGATATTTGAGACCTTGATCATCGACTTGAACTTCAAGACTGGATTTGAACTTGAACTTGTACTTCTTCTTCTTGTTCCTCTAAAATCTTCTTTCTTCTTCATAACATCTTCTTCGATTCTTTTGTCTTCATAACATCTTCTTTCAAATTTTCCTTTTCTAAATTCCTCCCAAGTCGATGTAAGATGATTTAGGAACCTTCTTTATTTTTAATTCCTTTCAAGAGCTTTACGACGCTTGTTTTCCTCTTTAACCCATAAGTTGAATCCTTGAATATAAGGTTTAATAAAATTCCTCAACCGTAAATAGTTACGCTCAACTTCCTAAGTGCTTTAGCTTGACGCTCAATGCCTTGTTCAACCGAGCTAACTCCCTTGTTAAAGCATAGTTATCCAAAGTCAAACCTTCACGAGGTATAGTAGAATCATCACCTTGAAGATGAGAATGTTCCTCCAAAACAGAATGATCGCTGAGGAGATGGAGTAGGTGTTCTCTCAATCTTTGTGTGAACCTCGTGACTTGGAGAAACATCACCAGAAGATGCAAGACCTTCACGAGAAGCAAGATTGCAGAGTCAAGACTTGTGAGGCAAAGACTTTGTGAAGCAAGACTTGTGCGTAATCAAGACCTTCACTTTCTTCATTCTCTTCACCGCATCACGCACAAACTTGTACAACTTCCATCATTGTAGTAGTTAATGGAATATCTCCACCCGAACAAATCATCGCGCTTAGCCATGAATGTATAAATTTTGGCTTGTTGCACAATGACATGTAATAAAGTAGCAGGTTTTGGAACATCACCAATTGCTTGTTTAAGAAAAACTCAGACAAACCTTGGGTACATCAACCATTTTGACCCGGAAGATATATGTGATAGCATCCCATCCAAAATAAGCCTTGAAAAATTAAACATTCGTCTCAGTAGCTAAACCAACCACTCGCAGATGCTATATTTGACCCAAACTGCTCCCAAGAAGTACTTTTAGAACTTATGCAATGGAGCAAGACATGAATCAAGAACTTCCATTGAGGATGTAATAATGCTTTCTTGAAAGTTTGTTCACCAAAGATCCTTCATAACCAAGATTCCTAAAAGTATCCCAAATCGCTTGCTTGTCAAAGCGAATAGCCCCATCTTCATCATCAAATAATAAATCTTCTCGAATAGAGGCTTCGTAATCTTGATAGTTCGTCCAAGAATCGTTGATCTAATATAATATTCATCCTCCTCCATGTTATCTCTAGCATTAGCCCAAAATTCTTGAATCCATGGTTCAATAACATCCGCTCAACTAAAAGAGCATAACTAATAGCGCACCCAAGAAGATAATCAATTATATCATAGAAAGCCACATTCGCCTCGGCCTTGTCCAAATTAGCCACCATATTGTGCTTCAAACGCTTAAACGATTCGCCATTGTTGAAAAAGTGAGCACAATAAAAATTGTATCGAATAATAAAGAGATGGTAATTGGGAGATAAGTATGGAAAAGATGTAAAGTAATAATATGAGAGGAAAATCGAAAGAAGTTATTTATAGGTGGATTTGAAAATCACAACCTAAATAACAAAGTTACCGTTATTACCAATTACCCATCAATATTACCGTTGGAACAAGATTTTAATACGACAAACAAGATTTTCCACATAAGCAAGATTTTCCCAAGCAAGATTTTCCAAGCAAGATTTCAAGAAAAACAATACTTTGCCAAATACCTTCATATAAACTAAGTATAAACAAGCATCCTCCCTCAGCAATACACGTGACTATACCTAACACCTTATAGTCCTCCCTTAAACATAGCTTAGTAGTTAATCATTCCAATGCTCACGACCAAATGATTGAATCGTGACACATCAAAACCTTTGTGAGTAAATCACCACATTGTCATCCGTGTGAACTTTAACCACATTAATGAGCCTATGCTCATAGCAATCTCGATAAAGTGATGCCTAATCAATATGCTTTGTCTTGGAATGATACATGTGATTCTTCACAATACAAATGGTACTCTCATTATCAATATTGATAGGAGTATTTTTGAAATTGAACCCATAGTCCAAGAGTTGATTCTCGCATCCACAAAACTTGACCACAACAACTTGCAGCAGCCTACATATTCACTTCGTGAGATGATGTTGCTACAATTGTTCGCTTCTTGCATTGCCAAGAGACTAACCTTCTTCCAAGATATTGGCATCCACCGCCAGGATCTTCTATCATAATTATCACCGCATAGTCACTATCCGAAAAAGCTTCTAAGTGAAAAGGTGACTCTTTAGGATACCACAACCCCAACTTAGGTTGTTGTTTCAAATAATAGAATATTCTTTTACCGCATTCGTGTGAGAGATCTTTGGTGAGACTTGATATCTTGCACATAGACAAACCGCAAACATGATATCGTGCCTTGATGCAAGAAGATACATAAGAGAGCCAATCATAGATCCAGATAACTTGACTTCAACAGTCGTCCATCTTCATCTTTTCCCAATGAATTGATAGATTTAATAGGTGTAGTAATGCCTTCATATCATCAAAATTAAACTTAAGTATGTCTCAGAACATACTTGTCTTGGCTAATGAAAATTCCTTCCTTGGACCGCTTAACTCAAGTCCTAAAAGAATGTTAACTCTCCCATTGAACTCATTTGAAATTCCTTCGCATCACCGCTCAAACTCCTTAACCATGGACTGCTTGGTAGCCCCAAAGATAATATCATCAACATAAACTTGAACTAACATGATATCCTTCTTGTCTCTCTTGATAAACAAAGTCTTGTCTATAGCTCCCTCCCGTATCCATGTTGTAATAAGAATGTAGAGAGCTCTCATACCAAGCTCTAGGTGCCTCGATGAAGGCCATAAAGAGCCTTAACCACCTTATAGACTTTGTTTGGATGTTTAGGATCTTCAAACCCGGAGGTTGTTTCACATACACCTCTTCCGTAATAGTGCCATAAAGAAATGCACTCTTAACATCCATCCGATAGACTTGAAAACCCATATAAGAAGCAAAAGCAAGAAAGATTCTAATTGCTTCAATCCTTGCCACAGAGCAAATACCTCATCATAATCTACCCTTCCTCCTGCCTATAACCCCGAGCAACTAATCTTGCCTTGTTTTTGATAACATTGCCTCTTTCATCTCTTTTGACTCTAAAACCCATCCGTTCCAATAACTCTCTTCCCATCCGAAGATCACACAAAACCCAAACTTTGAAGTTTAAATTGAAGAAGTTCTTCTGATAGCTTCAACCCGCCTTTCTTTAGTCAAAGCTTGAGCAATATTCTTGGGTTCCTCTGAGAGATAAAATGTAAATAAGCAAGTTTGATGGTCTTTATGGTTCACTGTTTTGTTTATACACAAAGCTAAGTAAAGCATTGTGAGGTTTTGTGAAACCCTTAGCTTTGTGTCTTGTCATAACTCCGTAGTAGAAGGACCAATGATTTGATCACCGGATGATTCTTATGAATTCGTAAGATTGGAGACCGTGGAACCGCATATGTATCATCCAAGTTAGTATAATCAAGACCTTCATTAGAATCTATGAAAATACCTTCATCTTCAAGCTCATCATCGCTTCTTCTAACCCGTGCATGGTAGAATCATCTAAATCATCTAAAGCATCAATAGGTGCAAGAAGATTTTGAACAAAAGTATCGCCCAAAGCATCGTGAGAGTACTGCAGCCTTGTTCTTCTTCTTTGCCTCTTCATAAGCTCTCCTTTGTTCATCGTGTAAGAATGTGCTAAAACATCTTGAAGAAGCATCCGATTAAGTTCCTCTTGAATAGATTGATCCTCGCAGATAATGAGGATTGTGGTGCAACAAGATTTTGTTTTGACAATCAAGATTTTGCTTAGGAACAAGAAGATTTTGTTTTGGATTCACGTGATCTTTATCGTGAACAAAGATCGTGTCTAATATGAACATTATGAACAACATATTGAATATCTTCTTCATTATGCAAAGGTTGATTTTCTTCTCTAACAGAACATAATTCATTGAAGGAGATAAAATCTCAAGATCAAACATCCAATCAGACCCTTTCCTTTCTCATTGTCTTGATCCTCTAAAACTCAACATGAAGACAATCTTGAATCTTCTTAGAAACTCGTTGTATACTCTAAAGCCTTAATCGTTAGTGCAATATCCCAATAAGTAACCTTCTTCGACTTGCCATCAAACTTTCCTGATTATCAATGGTGTTCAAAATAGTAAGAGGGCATCCAAAAGGCTTCATAAAACGAATGTTGGGTTTATTGCCCATCAACAATTCATAGGGTGTCTTCATCTGTGGTTTAGTGACGTAAACCCTGTTGAGTACATAGCATGCAAGATTACGCCTTCCGCCCAAAATTGAATAGGAGATGAGAATCGCTAACATGGTCCTTGCCGCTCAATCAAGGTCCTATTCTTCTCTCTCGCAACACCATTTTGTTGTGGTGTTCTAGCAATACTAAACTCCCTTTTATGCCTTTATTTGCACAAAAGTCATCCATAGGCTTGTTCTTGAATTCGCCCATTGTCACATCTAATACCCCTAACCTTGAGTCTTAATTGGTTTTCAAGTGCTATTATTAGAGTCCGAATAGCATCAAAGGTATCATCTTTAAAGCCCAAAAGAAAACCCAACCGAATCTACTACAATCATCAAGAATAACCAAACAAGATTTCTTCTTATTTAAACTTGCCACGAGACAGTCCAAATAAATCCATATGTAACACCCAATGGTTCTCTAATAGTTCTTTCCTCAAGCTTCGCAGAAGCTTTGTGTTGTTTACCCTTCTTGCATGCCAAACATGATTGATCATTCTTGTAAGTCTTTGAAGGTAAACCTCTAACTAAATTGCCTTTGACCGCTTTGTTGATGTTCTTGAAATTAACATGGCCCAATCTTCTATGCCATTGATGTGCCTCCTCGATGTTGCTTTAGCCACCAAACATGTAGCTCTTCCATAGGAATGTAGACTCTTCATGTCTAAACTATACACATCATTTGTTCTTGGTACTCTAAGTACTACCAAGTCATCATCAATGTGTTTGAAGTCGAAGAAAGGATGAGACATTTTGTGTCAAGAATAACACAGATGCTTTTATCACAAATTTGAGAGACCGACAACAAGTTGAACTTTAGCTCCTTCACATATCCGACATTCTCAAAATCAATTCTCCCAGCCTTTAATTGTTCCTTTCCCAAGAATCCTTCCTCCATTGGGATCATTCCCAAATGCAACTTTTCCTCCACTAATATTTCTAAAATCGCACAGATCTCTTTATCGCTCGTCATACTTCCAGAGCAACCACTATCCACAATAAGATGATCTTTAAGCTCCTCTTCCGGGTTGCCCCGCACACAAAGAAAAGAGTTAGAACTTTTAGGAACCCAAGCCATTATCGACTTAGGTTCCTTTGAGAAGTTACAAACTCAAATTCTTTGAGTATGTAATTCCCACTATCTCTCAAATGATGATCCAAAATTATCTTATGATTTTTAGCATGTGGATTTTCAAAACTCTCCGATTTTTCAACATAAATCTCTTTCACCGATTATTAGCATTTTCTTTTGTCACAAAACATCTCGATTCACTTTTTGTTGAACGATCAGATGTCCCTCAAGAAGATCGCCCTTTTAACCCATTCGCTTTTAACAGTGGTTCTTGTGATCTAGATCCCCTATATGAATTATGATACATTCTAGGTTGATAGTGAGATCTCTAGAATTTCTATCCCAAGTATGGTTATCAAGACTTTGTTTCGAGCAAGACTTTGAAAGCACCGTGAGATACCAAGGTCTTCTCCGATGTGGGTATCTATGATCCGTGTGAAGTTTCGTGATTAACCCTATTTGAATTAGTCCAAACCGGTTTGTGCTCTCTAGGTCTCGATTGTTAGACTTATTCCTTGAAAACTTGCTTAGATATTCGAGTGTTTGTCACAATCTTTGATTAAGTGAGTAGGACTATAACACACAAAACATGCTTTTGGACCCATATGACCAAAGTGATTTCTTCTATGTCTATGCCCAAAATTATTTTGCCTTCTTGATGACCGATAAAATCTATTTTGACCAAAATTATCCCAAAAAGGTTTAGCAAGACTATTTTGAAAAGGTTTGATGTAAGGTATCGCTTGTTGAGCAAGACTTTGGTTTAAAGGTACTTTGATTTTGAACATTGTTTTCAACAGCTTTGGGTTTCTCGCACCTAGATTGAGCAACAAGCTTCTTCCTAAACTCTAGACTATCTACTCCATAACGAGAAACATCGTGCCTAGAGGATGATGACTAATGGGATGAGGAACAAGATGATAACCATTGTCTTTCTTATATTCGTGGAGGTGGTTCACTTCATCGAGCCCTCATTACTAGATGAATCTACATAGTTAATGAGCTCATCATCACTAGTGGTAATATCCTCAAAACACCATCATCCCGATCACTAGATTGGTTTTCATCTATGTTACTAAAGTCCATTCCAAATCCTAAGCCCTGCTCTAATGTAAGCCCTTCTCTGCTTTTCAACATAAGCAACATGGGACAAGCCGACTCTCCCAAGCATCAAACTTAGCTAACAAATCATCTCTTTCCTTAGTTAATTTCTCAATTTCAAGAATTTTACGCTTTAGTTTCCATTCACTAAGTTTTAACCGTAATCCGTTGTTCATACTTTTCACCCAAGCCATTTCATTATTTTCATGTGTTATGATTTTAGCTTCTATAGACTCTAAAGTGATTTGATAACCCGCTACCTCGCACCTAGCCCTAATACAATTATCTCTTTCAATCACATAATCATAAGTAATTTTTGATAAAATCATAACAGCTTGAGCATACCCGTAGATAGGAGACCGAGTTGGTGAAGTAGCCACCATAGCAAGAAGAACAGATCATCTTCTTTGCTCCAATCAAATCCTCCAAAGCCATCATCGATTCCAAAGCAAAGATGTTCAGATTCTTCATCAAAAGCAAGGCTCCAAATTCAATGCTTCCACCGTGTCTTCAATCGCATCTTCCATCGCTACCATACAAGAAGTCACTGTGTTCATCATCAAATTCTTCACCCAACAACTTCGATAACTTTTCTTGAGCAACCAAAGCCTTTGTTTCGCTTATTGGAATTTCCTTGAGCTCAAGTTTAGGCTTCTCGATGTTCTGCTTGCTTGATACTTAGCAAACCCGCACTCCCTTGCAAAGTGACCGCCTTTTGACAATTGAAGCATTCAATTTTAGATTTGTCAAAAGTTATTCCTTGTTTTGGTTTGAAATCAATATTTTTTCCTGCCTTCTTCATGTACTTTTTGATCCTTGCAATGATCAAAGCAACTTGCCACCGATATCAATTTCTTCAAGTGCATCTTCTTCAACTGTGCTAGATCCTCTTCATAAGTGATGTAAGCTTGCTTGTTGTGCAAAGAAGGAGCACACAACTTCATCCGAGTTCAAAGTGGTAGATGGTGGGGCCTCACGAGCATATGATGGGGATTGTAAACAGCAAGATTTTGAGAAACAAGATTTGAGGAGAAGTAAGACTTTTGAAGTACCGCTTCTTTCGATGATAGAAAAGCAACACCGTGAGATTTGGAATTGGGTTGACCACTCATCTCATGTTCATACACCTTCAATTGATGATAGAGATCATCAAAGTCCATAACATCCAATCCTTGTTGTCCTCCTCGATCATAGTAGCAATTACATGCCATGTAGATGGCAAACCTTAGAAACTTCAAATTAGCATCCTCAATCGATACTTCGCCTTGTATAACTCCAACATGTTGAGGAGATTCTCAAACCTATCATATGCAAAGATCAAGACTCTCTTTCTCCAACTGTGAAAGTTTCAAACTGTTGTTTCAAAGAAGTTTTTCAGCATCTTCTTAGAGGCTTCATTCCTCCAAATGGTCTTGAGAGCAGCCCGAGTCGCTTAGCATCTTTAGCATCATGAAACTTGAGAAGATGACCATCGAATGGCGCACAAGAGAATGTTAAGAGCCTTCTCTTGATTCCTTAGGGTTGTCTGCCGGTAAACCGCTTTGGTGCAGAGGTTGTCCAGAACAACAATGGGATCTCGAACTACTTCATTCCCATTCACAATTACATTCCATAAAGCATGGTCTCAGAATGGCAATATATCGCCTCATCTTCATGCACCGTAGATCATATTCTCCTTCTTGATTATTGGAATTCGAGTGAGGTGATTGAGGGTGGTGGAACAATTTCAATGACATCTTGAATATTGTAGGGTTTCTTCCTAGTCGAGTTTCCACACAAGCTCGATACCACTTGTTGGATCGATATACTTTAATCAAACTAACTTAACTAGCTTGTTAAGGTTTAATAACCTCGGATAAATCCTAAGTTATTAACAAAGAAACACCGAGCAATCTTTATCAAGCACGCGGAATTTACTTAACAAAGCTAAGAAGAATAACTTTATTATAAACTCTAAATCGCTTATTATGCGATACTCTAATACAACTCTAAGATAATCGAACTTTCTCTAAAACACTAATTGTAAACTCTAAAACTCTTTTCCAAATCGCACTCTAATGCCAATCTAGGAGTCCTTTATAGGCTCAAGGATATCCTAGTCGGTTTACAATTGATAACCTTGTACGACAAGTAATCTAAACATGGAATACAATACTTTCCATAAACGAATATAACAGCTTCTTTTGTTCTAGCAAGACTTTATCTTGACTTTATCTTGCAAGATTTTGACTCTTCTTCCTTTAGCAAGATTTTGACTATTTGACTTCTTCCAACGAATGACCCATCGAAATATGCGCTTTGCGCTACCACAAGATTTCCATATCTTCAAGACCTAATTTGATATCTTCAAAGACTTTCATATCCCAACATCTAGGGTATGCTTTTTGACTAACTCTTTGAGACTACCTTAAGGTTATTGCCTACGAAATCTCTAGGATTCATAAACTAACTTTAAGGTTATCTTTGGATGTTTAGCCTACAATAACTCTAGGTGATTATAAACTAATGTTCACAAAGATTACTCAAGCATTAAAAACACAACGAATGACCTATCGCAATACTAGGTCAATCACAATTAAGATAAGAGACGGTAGGATGCAAGAATTATAAACTAAACCAATTAGACTCATTGAAATTGTCACACCCCTAATGATGAAGATAGACACAAGCATCACTAAGAAATCAATATGATCTAATTAATTATATACAAGTTTCATACAATCATAAGCAAACACTAGGTGAATTAACCAAGCATAATTAATGAAGAGCAAGCAACAATTATGATAATTGAAGACATACCATAGGATTAGATTAAATAACAAACCATTACACGATGTTTATAGAGTGTTTGAAACCCTTTAAGTTGCTGGAAAAACACCTACCTAAACCCAAGAATCGGACTTAGGGTTTGAGGCTTACAAAAAGTGAAGTTATAATGTTCTATTTATAGGCAGATTTTCTGTCGGCAAAGGGTGACTGTGTCACATCTATAGAGTGATGGCGTCACGAAGAATTTTTCACCAAACTGTAGATTTTCTCGTTCCGGTCGCGTGGGCTTTTGAATCACCTAAATCCGAGTTTGTATGCAAAAGTTATGGCCAAAAGAGTATCGCATTACTACAAGCATGTTGGCGCCACCACGACAGACGCCGTCGGCTTCATCTTCCGATCGCTGATCCAAATCTAGGCCGCCCGAGTTGTGACGCCTACTCTTTAAAACCTCGATGCCGCCAAGTGCAAAATAGCAATTTGCTCTCCGAGTCGCCCTCAAGGTGTGTCGTGACGGCGCCGCCACTGGTCGTGACGCCGCCTGCTGCTCCCAAAGAGCATGAGTGTCTCGATTCTTTACTTTGGCCATTTTCTTCATATATTCGCGCCTTTTCGTCCGAATAAGTGTCATTCCATCAATTTGCCTTCAAGAGACCTAAAAAGTGAAAAGGAACGAAATTAAATAGTAACGGATACAAAAGTGATCGATTAAGTGCTTAAATGACCCCTCAAAAGTGTACCTTTTAAATCCTTATCAGTGACCAATATAAAGCATAGTAAACCAAGTTGCCAAACAATCATGAACATCAAACCACATCACAAGCAATAGTATAGTGCAATAATAAAAGTAAAGAGATAAAGAAAGGAAAGTGCAAACCGAACACGAGGATTTATAGTGGTTCGGTCACGGATCTCCTCTCCGCCCTACTCCACTCCCCGAGTACCCAACTCGAGAGTTACTTCACTAAATCAACAAGCTCCCTCTCGTGGAGAAAACCTTACAATCGTCGCTACACTTTTTCCGCACAAAGCTAAATACCGGTTCTAGTTCGAGGTAGAACCAACCTAACGCCGCCTATACAATATTTCCTACACTAAGCTAGATGTCAAGTTATTTTAAAAGGGTACAACCACTCCCATTATGTTTTATGGCCCAAAATAACAAACCTTGTATTTTATGGCACAAACACATAAACCATCTAATTTAGTTTGGTGAAAGTGTTGTGATGATGCAATAATGTTTACAATAATGATCCATGACACAAATGTCTAATGGATATGAATAACTACTTCTAAATGAGCTTCCATTGATAGCAAGCCTTCATGATGAAGATCACAAGTTCCCTAAACTTGTTGTGATAGATCTTCAGCTTGTAGTGAGTGGGGATGGCTAGATCTCCAAGCTTTCCTTGGTTGATCAAAATGTAGAGTATGCTTACAACAAAGATGAATATTAGAAGCATTATGATCATGATGATTAGGGTGTTTAATGTATGTTACTACATTGTTAATGATTGATCTAAATGTATTCAAGAAGGTGGAGAAGATGTGTTTTGAAGTGGTGAAGAAATGAGAAAACAATGGGATTTTATTTATAGGAAAAAGTGATCTGCAGTGACCACGGACCAAGGAACCAAAAAAAGGGTTCCGCCCTTTATAACTTTTGGTTCCGTGGGTGTCTGACAGAAATCTAAAAAATCTATCTTCAAATCTTTCCAAGATATTACCATATCTTACTAAGATCACATTTGATATATTGAGTGACAATCTAACCAAAATATTCAAGAGATCTTCCAAGGATTTCAAAGATGATGATGTAATATGTATTTCTATTTTTAGATTAAAAAGTTTATCAAAGTAAACTTGTAAAATGTATTATATAACTAGTTAATAAAATGTCTAGTTACCTTTTGTAAAAATATCTAGTTGAGTGCTTGTCAAAATAAAATGTATTTTGTCAAGTGTAAGTAAACTTTAGTACTTGTATGAATATTATAGTTAGTTTACTTGTACAATTAAAAGTATATATTTGTTAGACATTTGTTAAACATTCTAAATGATTTGTTAAGGGTTTGATCATAATGCCACATAACAAACATGTACGAACCTGTGTTGTAACATACGAGGGCTTGAGACATCGAGAGGTGTTGAATGTATGTTGAGACAAAATGTGATTACAAGTAACTTGTATATTTTACGTTATGCATTACAAGTTACATGTTTGTCATCAATCAAAACAAACAAGATCAGATAGATTAAATATCGTAATATTTGCACTAACAATCTCCCCTTTCGATGATGACAAAGATATGTAAACGTAATAGAAAGTAAAATGTAAAAGTTACTTGTATCCGTACTACCTTTACATTACCTTCTCCGTTTACATTCTTCTCCCTTTGTCGAAACAAAAGTGGCGTGTCCTTGAGTTTAACTTTATTTCTCCCAAAAAAGGCGAGCTTGCATCATCCTTAGTGAAGTTAAATCGTCTACTCCAATCCGTCTCTTGTTTGGTAGCGGATCCATGGATTAAATTAAGAGGTTTAACCTACATCAAGGTTAGTTTTACGCAACAAAAATTATGAGAAATATATGATAAAGAAAATGCATAGCAATGTTAGCCTATTTTCTCCACTTTTTATCGAAGCACAAAGGCTTGTTGAAAAGTGAGAATGATGATGAATGCGTGCATGCTCCCCCTTGATGGTTGCTCCCCCTTGACTGAGGCATCAGGGTATGATTAAAAATCTACAAAACAAATATTAGTGCAAAACTATATTCGTCATTGGACGAGTAAGTGATATACAACAAAGTGTGTATAAGATGCATTCAATGAATGCTTGATAGACGCTCCCTTTGTTCTAGGGCATCAAGATGAACCTACAAAATAAATATTAGTATAATAGAAGCTTTGTCTTTAGACAAATATGTCATATACAACCAAGTGTATAGACGATGCAATATGAGTGCTTAAGGATATTCTCCCTTGTTCGAGGGTGTCAAGAAGCACCTAAAATAAGAAAAATAATTGATGCAAACTTCATCCTTAGATGAGTAAGTTATATACAATATAGTGTATATGATAATGAACCTACAATGAAAAAAAATAGTGCAGGAGGTGAAGGCAGCTTTTGATGGAGAAATTTTGTTTTGTTTTGAAAGATGCTCTTTGGTGTTTGCCTTTTTCACAGGCTGAGCATGGTTTATCTTTTGCAAAACACAGTGATGGTAAACCAAGGACCTTGTTTTGTTTTTCCAAGTTGTTGATGTTTTTGAAATTTAAGTGAGAGAGTCTCTTGTGTCACAGCCAGTTGACAGTTTCATTGGCTTTGGCAAAGAGACAAGTTCTATCTTGAGAGAGTGTTGACATGTCTAAGACATAAACATCATCTCTTCTAGGAGTTATCAAAACAACTTCTTTGTTGGCATTGAAAATGGTGCCTTGTTTGTCATTGAATTGCACAATGTACTTAGCATCACGAGTTGACTCGACATCGATGAGATTGTATTTGAGACCATTGACATAAGCTAGTCTATAGAAAACTATTCCATTGCAGATAATCGAACCATAACCTTCATGGGACATGATGAGTTATCACCAAATACTACCTTGGGTCCCGGTTCCTTTACATACTTGTGCAGATACTCCTTAACACCACCATGCTTTGAGCATCCACTATCTAGATGCCAAATAGGCTCTGGCGTGTCTCTGACAAATAGTAAACTAGATTAGGTTCTCTCATGAACTACATACTAGTGGGTTTGGGTCTAAAGGTCCGCTTAAATTTGGCAATTGACTCATGGTCGGTGGTTGAGTGCATTGTGCTACCACGTGTTTTGCATTTGGTGACCGAGGATGTCTCAAATGATTCGGGTTGTTTGAACTTCTCCTTGCTTGATGACATCATCATCTCGGGATGTCTCATGAGTCGATTTCGCAAATATCACAAAGATGTGTTCATGAGACAATCATCGATGATGATCATTGAAGCCACAAAGGCGGGCAAGGAGGAAAAGGTTTTGCTCTATTCTTGTGAGTTGGTTTCGAGGTTGAAGCATATTGATGACCAACTTTGGTATATTTTGCTTCATCGAATGAACTTACTTATCGTAAGTGATCGGGAAGTTCAGGATCATCCTTTTGCAAATCATACAAAAGGATTCTCAGTAGCAATTGTCGATGGTATGACCGGTATAATGGCATAGATCACACTTCTTTTGGGCTTGTTGGTGGATTTTGACCTTGATGAACTAGAGGAGGCTGACTTAGTTTTTGATTGTTGAATCATGAGCTTTTTGATGGATTCCATCTTATCACCGCCCTCACAAGTTCGCTTAGTTGTCGATTTGGTCTGCTTCAAGAGGGACCAAGATGTGGAAGTCTCGGTGGGAGTAGATTCTTTGTCGGATTGGTTTTGTTGGTCTTTTCGTGATGGTTCTACCATGTCCGACCTTTCTTTTGGTGAGTGAGGATTGAATTGTAATGGAGTAAGCTCGAGCTTGGTGCAACACCTCAAGAGGTTTCGGGTGGAAGCGGTGCATTAGATTTTGCTTGCACTCGTAGATGTGTTCAAGACCATCAAGCACATCGTGAGTCCAAGCATGCTCTTTGAGCTTGGATTTCGTGCTCTAGAATCCTTCCAATCGAAATTTGGAAGCTTACTCGTGATTAACCCGCTCAATCCAATCACCGGGCTTGGGAAGAGTCAACATATTGGTAATCATGCCACCAAACACAAATAGTTTTGGACTCGGTCTTTTGTGAGAGTCGTGAGATGATTTTCACTTATGACTCTCTTTTGCTACCGGGGCTCCCACAAGATCAAAGACCCTTGGATTCTTAGTAGTCCAACTTTCAATGATATCTTTTTCCCTTTAAGTTCATCTTGAAGAGCCCGATTTCTTTTGACTAGTTCGTTGTTTTGAATTTGCAAAGTGACGACTTCAAGCTTAGCTTGTTTAAAAAAGCGCATCATCCCTACACTTGTTTAATTCAAAACTTAACTTGTTGTACTTAGAAAAAAGATTTAAGCGCTGTTCTTTACAAACTTAAGGTCAACATTGATATAGTTCATAAAGGATCGCCAATCGAGTCATCATCCATAGAAAGTAAAATGTTTACCTTCTTCATTGTGATATTGACCCATTCTCCATTCTTGGCATGATTTTTACCAACAGCCTAGGTTTTCCTCTTCTCGAAGAGCCATCGGTAATCGACTTGCACCATTTCATTGTCCGAGGAGACTGCTTTTCATCCCACCAAAGACTTCAAAGAACTGTGCCTTTGTTTTTACCTTGCACAGATTTAATGTTGTTTGTTGTTTCGAGGGAGTGGCCTCAAGCAAAGCTTAGCTTTGACTTTCCTCTACTTAGCTTCAAAATCTACGCTTTGTTTTGATGATTTGTTTTGAAAATTTTGATGAGACTCGATAGATTTTGGTTGAAATTTGCTAAAGCTCGAGGACCTGATTTGACCCGATGGTTTATAAGAGGGTTCGTAAATTGTTTTTGAAAAATGCCTTTGCAAAATAACCTCATTTATGACACTTAAAGCATTCATGTCCTCATTTGCTTTAGCATTTGAAAACCTTTTTTCTTTTTATAAACCTCCGAGAGTTAGCAAGGAGTGCCCTTTCCGAAATTCAATGTTCGTGTCATTTAGGTACTCTACACTTGATCTCTCATCGCTCATCATCCGAATTTTCCCGAAAATCTTGAACCACATCGTTAGAATAAAAAGCGAGAAATAGGTGATGAAGTGGTGGTCGTGACTTCTTGACTTCCCGAGACTTCTTCAAGTCGTGGTATCGCCTGCTGATGAGGTTTTCCTCATAGACAAATTTCCCATATATTTCGTGAAGTTCAAGATTCGAATATGATTAGCATTCCTAAGTCCCCGAGAAAAGTTCACCACTTCTCAGAAGACTATTGACTAAACCAACATTGATTTCATGTTTGGACAACTTAACACCATCATTTGATAGTTCATTTAATGTAGTTTTGTATCGGGTGTAAGTTTGAGACAAAGTTTCGAGTCCTTAGCCTCAAGGTGTTATACCAAGTTTCGTGTCCATTATCCTGCTTTTCCTTGGTATCGATGGGCCTTCATGACTGTGGACCAGTCATCCCAGTTTGTTTAGTCAGCACTACAACTTATAACTCGACTCCATAATATCATCGTGAAGACATGATATGATGATACTTTTGAGTCTTTGGTCCTGTTGACCACTCTCCTCTCATGTCGAAGTTCATCGAGCTTCGTGTTTAGGCAAACCTTCGCATAGCTTTGGGATAAATGGACCTTAATTAATACACTTGATATAATAAGATTCCATCCCAATCAAATAGCAAAGCATACACTTTTTCCATTTGTTAAATTTACCAACTTCAAGTCTAGGGCAACAATTGAATAAGCTCCACCCTTTTGTCGACTAGTTGGGGTACATCAATTTCACCATTTGGATCCCGATGAAAACGTTTTAGAGCGGCTTAAAAGAGGTTTTATAATCATCCTTGCTCTGATACCACTTGTTGTTCCCTATTCACTATCGTATAAAATAGTTAAGTACTTAAAACAAACTAATAGTGAATCAATGACTGAAAGGACATAAGTAAAACACACTGAATAATTTTCAACATAATATTCTTTATTAGAAACAAATAAAAAGAATACATTACCCAAGTACTATGGAATAGTACTTGGGATTGAAATGACAAAGGGTTGTAACTCCTCACTAAGCTCAAAGCTAAGTCCGAGCACAACCACAATGGAACCACCGAGCTATCTCGTGGACCGAGTTAGATTTGGAAGAGTGAAAGATGGCTGTGTGTGTGTGTGTTTGACAATTCACAAGCTTAAATCTTTCACTCCATCACTTATGCTATTTATACAAGTATGAGTTTTAACTTTATCCTAAGTGACAACCGACAGTTATGTAAGACAAAATCTTGATGTATTTTGTCTCTGCTTAGAAAGGCTATATTAAGTAAGAGACAAGGTTGCTTTCCATAAGTCGTTGATGACACCGAGCCCGATAGTTAGCCATTCGTGAAAGTTGACTTTGGTTGATAAGGACTTCGTTTTATCTAATTCAAACTTGTCCCGCCTTATCCCGCTCATTCTTCGCCTTCATTGCCTTCGCCTTCTACTTCGCTTTTTCTTCAGGTGTAAGTAGTCGGTGAGGAGTTTAGGATTCAGTGAGTTATTGTCATCACCACCCAATCCACCATCTTCTTCTTGACCCGCTTCACCCCTTAAGTTCCGCCTCATCGGTGGAGAGACTTCTTCTGCCTCTTCCCGAGTATCTCAAGATGGCTCACTCGTAGACTATGCACTCAAGGACTGTTAGTGTTTAACGGCCTAAACACTTAGGGTATTTTCGATTCAAATCCTAGACTTAAGGGGTTTGGGTATTTACTGAACCCAACAGTTATCTTTATATTTATGTTTGTTTGTTTCAAGTTATCTAGAGTTTAGTGAGTCGAGTCTTGGCTTAGCAACGCCATTCTTTTCATGCTTGTAACATAAAACATTTTGACTTGCCACCACTAAATCGCCTATCCAACCAAACCCTTTGTTTCCCTAACCGTAAGCCTAACGTTACAACCCTTTAAAAGACCTCTTAGATAGTTGTTCCTAGGTGCTTACGCCAAAGCGGTGGAGGTTTGATCTAGTCTCAAGTCTATGGTAATCTATGTACTATGACCGGTTAATGAGTGTTTATCTTCCATTTGATATATTTCATATACACCCGAGAGATGAGAGAATCCAAACACCCCTTGAGAGGTGCTAGTACATAATTTCCGTGCTTGTTATTACTATTGCGGTGCTTTTACTTGTTATGAATTATGTTAAACCAATGCTTTATGCCCCCTAACTTATAAATTGATTGGCCAAAAGCACATTTGCTTGAGGACAAACAAATACCAAGTGTAGGGATATTTGATAAAGATTTAAACGACACTTTTAAGGGTCATTTAAGCACTTAATTGCCCACTTTTATATCCGCATCGCTAATTTCGTTCCTTTTCACTTTTAGGTCTCTTGGAAGAAAATGTTGGAATGATGCATTTTCTAACTAAAAGGAGTGAATATATGAAGAAAATGGCTAAGTCAAGATCAAGACACTCAAGCTACTAGAATTACACCTAACGAATCCCAAACAGTAGGCTTACCGTCCTCTTTGTAATCGAATTTGTGACGACTCAAGAGCTTAATTTGTTATTTTACACCGACGGCCGGATTTGAAGAGGTAAGGCGTCACGAAGACTTTTCTTCTCGGACGGCCTAGATCCGTATTCGCACGACGCCACTATCAAGATCGACAACACACAACCACAACGTGACGCCGTCCCAATGATGACTTGGCCAAGATGAAACCCTAATGACGGCGATCGACGGCGTCCCAACTATAAGGTGATGCTGTCATAGCTTGTAAAATTATATATAGAAATCGAATTTTTAGAATTTGAAGAGCTAGACTTGTGGAGTAAAAACCTAAAACGATTTTGGTCCGGTTTGGACAGTATCTTAGGGTTCTCATACCCTATTTTACATCAAGATAAGTTATTTACTTCATTGATTTCATTATGTCTTCGATTGTATGTGTGTATGCTTGCATGTTTAACATGTCCGGCTAAATTTCTTGTGTGTTTGATTAGATCTATGAAACCTAGTTATAAATTATTGATTGGTTGTCTCTTATCTTAATTGTAATTGGCTTAGGATTGCACTAGGCCATCGTTGTGTTTTTAATGCTTGAGTATTCTTTGTGATCCTTAGTTTATACTCACTTAGCGGAATCGTAGACTAAATATCCAAAGATAACCTTATTGTTAGTTTATGAATCCTAGAGATCTCATAGGCAATAACCTTAAGGTATTCTCAAAGAGTTAGGGATAAAGAATACCCTACCACCTTAGAAGACACTGGCGTTAAGAATAAGGACGTGACAATTCAACCACCAATAAAAGATAACTAGGAGTAATAGTATCTAAGTAGACACATTCTTAATTATCATATGAGCACACATCAATAGACATAGACTACCCCTTAGTTTAGATAATTAGATAAGTAGAGTAATCGGTAGAAGTACCAACCCCCAAATCCAAACCCTAGATTTTACCCTTAGCTTTATAAAAAATATAAAAGATAAAATTAATCTTCCTCAACCTCAAACCTTAGCGTAGTACATCTCTCACTAGAATTCCTATTCCCCTAGAGAACGATATCAATACCCGAGGCTTACCCAATACTACACTACAACGATTAGGTTCACTGCCTAGGGTGTTGAAAAACTTGCTCGATGAAAAGGAAGTTTCCTTTGACCCCGAACGCGTTATACGCGCATCACTAATTTACTTAGTACTCATTCCTAAGTGAGTTATGACATTGAGATGTTAGTATAACCTATGCAAAGAAAGTGATCTAAGTTTATAAGAGATGGTAAAACAATTTTCTAACTTAGTGCACAAAATCTAGCAAATGTCTTATTGTGCATAAATAAGAAATCGACAAACAAGTGAATAAATGACATGGCAAGATTGACACTTATGTTATACAAGCAAACAATTTTAAAATAAGTAAGCAACATATATGCAAACAACATAAACAAGTAGTCATTTAGCATAGCATAAAAGAAAAACACTTTTCGTCATTTTGAGTTTAAATATGACGATGTATACCAAGCTTGATTAGTTTCCTTTAAACATATTACTAAATTATTTAGTTTCAAAAGAAATTGTATCAAAGTTCTAACAATACCAACTTAAATTGCTTGATTCAAAAATTTGAGTTTTTATGTTAACGCGAAACTTAATATCTTAGACATACTATAGTATTTGGTCTATCTCACTTATTTAAATTTAGACTCAGGCCATGAGAATATTTTTAGATGGAAGTAGACTCAATTACCTTTAAAATGATAGGTGGCTCGACTTGTACGGACTTACGGTTAATTAGTAATGATTTATTGAAGTTGGGCAAAAAAAACTGCAGATTTTACAGACGGATTCCAAGGAACCAAATTTAGGGTTCCGCCCTTTATATGATTTGGTTCCGTGGTCCTCTAAGACAGATTCACCCAAACTAGTATTTTGACATAGATAAAACGTGTGGGACTTACTAGATTTGATAGTAAACATTAAATACACATATTTAACAAGATTTCTACTTATGTGACTTACCTTAAACATTTACGGAGGTGATTTTTCATCTAAATTTATAGTTATCCCAAACACTCCTTTTAAAATCATATTTCTTCAGTAAATTTTCTATAAGCACAATACAATACTTACAAGTTCTTTCAAGAAACTTTTATTTTATTTTTCAAGAAAACCTTCAAGCTTGTATACAAAGTTACATTTAACAACAAAATTTAAGTATAATTAGCAAAGCATTTTTCATATTATTTTTCGCTCAATGGTAATTTGATACATGGATCGCACTCTATTTTAAAAACTATTTGTTTTGAAAATAAGAGCTACGTGGCTCGATACCAATTGTGAAAACGTAGGGGGGTGAATCGCTATCGCTTAAAAACTTTAGATCTTTAGTATCAAATCGCTTATGAAGCTTGTTATAATATGAAAGTTCCAATTATTGTTTGTGACCAATATAAATCATAGTAAACCAAGTTGTCACACAATCATGAACATCAAACCACATCACAAGCAATAGTATAGTGCAATAATAAAAATAGAGATAAAGAAAGGAAAGTGCAAACCGAACACGAGGATTTAAGGTGGTTCGGTCACGGATCTCCTCTCCGCCCTACTCCACTCCCCGAGTACCCAACTCGAGAGTTACTTCACTAAATCAACAAGCTCCCTTCTCGGTGGAGAAAACCTTACAATCGTCGCTTACACTATTCCGGTGCAAAGCTAAATACTGGGTTCTAGTTCGAGGTAGAACCAACCTAACGTCGCCTATACAATATTTACGACACTAATCTAGATGTCAAGTTCTTTTACAAGGGTACAACCACTCCCATTATGTTTTATGGCCCAACATAACAAACCTTGTGTTTTATGGCACAAACACATAAACCATCTAATCTAGTTTGGTGAAAGTGTTGGGATGATGCAATAATGTTTACAATAATGATCCATGACACAAATATCTAATGAATATGAATAACTACTTCTAAGTGAACTTCCATTGATAGGAAGCCTTCATGATGAAGATCACAAGTTCCCTAAACTTGTTGTGATAGATCTTCAGCTTGTGGTGAGTGGGGATGGCTAGATCTCCAAGCTTTCCTTGGTTGATCAAAATGTAGAGTATGCTTACAACAAAGATGAATGTTAGAAGCATTATGATCATGATGATTAGGGTGTTTATTGTATGTTACTACATTGTTAATGATTGATCTAAATGTATGTAAGAAGGTAGAGAAGATGTGTTTTGAAGTGGTGAAGAAATGAGAAAAAAAAGGGGCTTCTATTTATAGGAAAAACTGATCTGCAGTGACCACGGACCAAGGAACCAAAAAAAGGGCTCCGCCCTTTATAACTTTTGGTTCCGTGGGTGTCTGACAGAAAATCTAAAAATCTTTCGTCAAATCTTTCCAAGATATTACCATATCTTACTAAGATCACATTTGTATATTGAGTGACAATCTAACCAAAATATTCAAGAGATCTTCCAAGGATTTCAAAGATGATGATGTAATATGTATTTCTATTTTTAGATTAAAAATTTTATCAAAGTAAACTTGTAAAATGTATTATATAACTAGTTAATAAAATGTCTAGTTACCTTTTGTAAAAATATCTAGTTGCGTGCTTGTCAAAATAACATGTATTTTGTCAAGTGTAAGTAAACTTTAGTACTTGTATGAATATTGTAGTTAGGGTGTGTTTGGGGAGGGGCTTTTAGGGGGCTTATGGGGCTTGGGCTTCTAAAATAAGCCGACTTATATAATAAGCCTCGTTTGTCATGCGGGCTTATAAAATCATAAGCCCCTAAAGGGGGCTTAAAACTTTAGCCCCATAAAAGAGGCTAAAACTTTAGCCCGGGCTTATGAACCATAATTTACATATTTACCCACAAAATATCTAACATATACCATAAAACCTATTTAATTATATCCTTTTAGTAATTTTGCAATAATAAGCCCCAAATTTCACCTATTTGCCAAACAAGTCTACAAAATACCAATTTCAACTTGGTTTATAATAAAAGCCCTAGCCCTCAATTTCAACCCCATTTCAAGCCCCAAATTTCATTGACCATTGCACCAAACATACCCTTAGTTTACTTGTACACTTAAAAGTATATATTTGTTAGACATTTGTTAAACATTCTAAATGATTTGTTAAGGGGTTTGATCATAATGCCACATAACAAATATGTACGAACCTGTGTTGTAACATACGAGGACTTGAGACATCGAGAGGTGTTGAATGTATGTTGAGACAAAATGTGATTACAAGTAACTTTTACATTTTACGTTATGCATTACAAGTTACATGTTTGTCGTCAATCAAAACAAACGAGACTGTATAGATTAAATATCGTAATATTTGCACTAACAATAGATTATGTTTTGTGCAGGAACCTAGATCGCTTTGCCTAGAGGAAGCTTTCTCTTATAAGTATTCAGATTTACTATTGATGCAGTAGTGGGCTAATGGAAGTTGCTGGTGGAAGTTGCAATGATGGGTTAATGGAACTTGCTGATAGAATCAGCGTTAACATAATACGTTCAAATTTACTCTCAACCAGTTTCATCTTTAAAACAGGAAATCTAACTTAACAAGAGAGCTACTTTTACAAAGCTACTAATGGAGTTTGCAATTCTATATACGTGAAATTTTATTTTATCAGAACCTTGATTATGTATAAATCAGTTAATTAAAATTCTTTCTAATTAACATGTCAATAAACACAGGATTGTAGCTTCCAACTACCGTTGCGACTTACTATTACCTAAACCCGCCGGTCCGAGAAACAGGCTACATACTCAGCATGTAAGTTCTTAATCATACAAAGCATGCACGATAGCTGCAAATACATACTTACTTTACATCAACTGATATTTAGAAGTTAACAATTGTCAATAATGTTTAAATCGGGACACTGTACAGTTTAATTCCTAGAAGTGTTAATCCGACTTGCGATCGCTTTATACATACAATGAATTGTTAACAATCACGGTTATACAGAATGTGCAATTGCAAAAATATGACAGTATCGAACAGAAAAACTTAAGGAAATTAAACGTTCGGATTCTTACCTTATCCGAAAACTATAACTGTGGAATTACGCTAAACTGTTATTTACCTTGGCAAAGCGTAAGGTTTACAATCATCACCACTCTGCTATTAAATAACAGACATTTACATATTCTGATTCAATCCTTTTTCTTTCAATATTTTTCAGATATAACTCTAAGATATTTAGCAACGGCGACACCGGAACGTTACTTACATGCTTCAGTAATGAAGCACAGTCAATGCTAACAGAATGCAATAAGATCGTCTGAGAACAAGGACACAGAGATCCATACATACTACCTCATATTCTGATTTCGATGGAAGAAACTGCCCATCTATTTCAGCTTTATTTTGCCTCAGAATCAACGAAAGACAACTTCGTGTACATACTCAATGTTGTAATGGAAACTATACCACAATTGCTGATAGCACCTCAACAAAATCTACCAGCTAATCGCACAGATGTGCAGCAGTCTAATGAGATGCTTCGTCTAACTGTAACTAGCGACAATACAGAGAAATTAAATGAATTACCGCCCCCAAAATACATACTACCAGGCACACCTCTGAAGTGCAAGAACTCACCGTCAAGGCATACGACACAAAGTTATCTCCCCGCACACAGCTGATAAAAGACACCGCACATGGAGAACGGAAAGCAAGTACAAAAAGGACTAGGCAAGAATAATAGCATTAGCATATTAGTATGTGTAATAGATCATTTGTAAATAGAACAGTTTTCCTGGGAATAATGTTTCCATACAGATTACCGTTGTATAGCAATACAACTAAGGGTTACTTTTATCTATAACAAAGAACATTTGCAGTGTTACTGGCATGCGTAATTATAATAATGTATGTTGTAGGTTAACGCATATGTGGTGTTTCTATGAACTGTGAGTTATCATTGCTATTTATATCTTATATGCTACAATTGTCGCTATCAAGTCATGTTCAAAACGGGTGGTAATCGCAATAATACATTAACAAACATATGATTGACTATGTATTGTACATATAGGCTATTCTACAAAAGGATTGCAAATGTTTTTATAGTACGTATACAAATACGAGGATAATGGCGACAACATATAGCACCAATATCACTACTGCTACTAATTTCACATGCTTTCACACATAAACATAGCCAACGACGTATCTACCGATTACCACCAGTGACACACACAAACTACTATGAAAACTAATGAAAAAAAAGGCGAACTATCGAAAATACTCTAACCAACGAATAAAGCATCTGCAAACAACCTAATAGTCACAATAAATGCAACAAAAAATTATCGAACAACACCACTTGCAAATCCAAAAAACAGTTAATCCTATGCTTATGTGATAACCTTACAACCAGCAATATCACAGCTATTGACAAATCAACAAAACATTTCACAGCTAGAACATATAGGTTTTAGGCATTTCTTACAATGCGATGATAATGAAAAATAGCACAACACTAACAATATACATCAACCAAAGAACAAAGGCAATAAACAGCTTAAGACACTTAAAAACCATAGATTATATTAACATAAACGCTAACTACAATTGGATTTGGGATAGACCACCTAGTGATGGGAATGGAGAGTGGCACATTAAGATGACAATCTATGATCCCAATGGTGAGAAGTTTGAAAAGACATACTGGACTAAGCGAACTAAGAGGAAATTAAAAGATAAGTTTGATTCCAACGATATTCTTGAGGATAAACGTATTTACCTAGGTACGTAGGAGCATGACTTCGAGTCTAGCTACAAGACTCATAAATAAAGAAAAGCGCTTCGTGGGAGGCAACCCATGCTTAACTGATTGCTAGTCTGTTTTTTAATTTGTGTGTTCATATATCTTTTTTATTGTTGTTTATTCTCATGTTAGACTTTTTGAAAATGCTTTTTTTTGTTTTAAACCTCGTCTTAATTACATATAAATGTATTTTACAAAACGATAAGTGTAGGGAAGATCATATATGTTTTTAAGAACAAGAACATGAGAGTAAAAATAATTGAAATTGATATATATGTGTGTTTGTTAGAGTCAAATGCTTGTATCGAGTCATAATGGATGTTTTGCAGAAATTTTTCCAGGTTTTAATGAGGTATTTTTTCCAGAAGTTTTCCAGAAAAACGCAGCAGACCAGTTTTTGTCAGGACAACCTAACGACGTCAAGATTAACACCTGATGACGTCAGGCAATGTAGAAACAGAATATCAGTTTCATTTTTTGTGTAACTTGTAATTTTTGGAAATTCCCAATTCTTAATTTTCCAGAAAAACTACAAACATCCATTCCACAAGCATTATATCTTACTCGCTTTCTAGATTAGTTGCGTGTCATATATAGTTTTACCGCCGATTTTACGCGAAGGTTTCATTTGTTTACTTATAAGTATGCATGTTATATTGGACAAAAAGAAGAAACATATACTGAAATAAGCTCATTACTTATTCATTCTTCTTGGAGGAGGATTTAACCGCAACTTCACACATATCCTACCGAGCTAATCAGGGGAGTATTAGTTTCTTTCTATTTTACTTATCGATAAGGATTTAAACGTACACTTTTAAGGGTCATTTAAGCCCTTAATCGACCACTTTATATCCGTTATCGCTTAATTTCGCTCCTTTTCACTTTTAGGTCTCTTGGAAGCAAAATGTCGGAATGATGCACATTTGGACGAAAAGGAGGAAAACATGAAGAAAAAGGCTAAGTCAAGATTGAAGCCACTCAAGCTGCTAAAATTGAACCTGACGGCATCCCAAATAAAGGGCGACGTCGTCCCTCTCTACGGATTTGATAAATAATGCACCTGACGGCTCAGTGGACTTTTTGCTCGCAACACCTGACGGCGTCAGGCTTTGAAGAGGAAGGGCGTCGCTAAGACTTTTCATCTCAGACGGCCCAGATCCAGAACCAAAGACGGCGTCCCATATGAAGCCTGACGGTATCACAACTACAACGTGACGCGGTCCCATCGATAACTTAGCCAAGACGAAAACCCTAATGACGGCGATCTGATGGTGTCCCACCTATATGGCGACGCCGTCGCAAGTGTTAATCTATATATAGAATTCGATTTTTCTGCATTTAGGGAGGTAGAATTTTGGAGTAAAAACCCTAAACGTTTGTAGTCCGACTTGGACAGTATCTTAGGGTCCCAAACCTTATTTTACACATCAAGATAAGTGTTTTAATCCATTAGTATCATTATGTCTTCCATTGAATGTGTGCATGCTTGCTTGTTTAACATGTCTAGCTAAATTTCTTGTGTGTTTGCTTAGATCTATGAAACCTAGTCGTTAATTATTGATTGGTTGTCTCTTATCTTAAGTATAATTGGCTTAGGAGTGTAACTAGGCTATCGTTGTGTTTAAATGCTTGAGTAATCTTTTTGAACATTAGTTTATGAATCACTTAGCGGATTTCATAGTCTAAACATCCAAAGATAACCTTAAAGTTAGTTTATGATTAATCTAGCGGATTTCATAGGCAATAAACTAAAGGTATTCTCAAAGAGTTAGGGAAAAGGCACACCCTACGACCTTAGAAAACACACCGCGTTAAGAATAAGGACGTGACAATTCAACCAACAATAAGAGATAACTAGGGAGTAATAGTGTCTAGGTAAACACATTTTTAATCATCATACGAGCACACATCAAATAGACATAGCTACCCGTAGTATTAGATAATAGATAGTAGAAATAATCGGTAGAAGTACCACCCCCAAACCAGTTGTCCCGAGATTTTACCCTTAGCTTTCTAAAAAACCAATAAAAGATTAAAAAAAAATCGTCCTCAACCCCACCTTAGCGTAATACACTTCTTATTAGCATTCCTATTCCCTTAGAGAATGATATCAATACCCGAGGCTTACCCAATACTACACTACAACGATTAGGTTTACTGCCTAGGGTGTTGAAAGACTTGCTCGACGAAAAGGAAGTTCCTTTGACCCCGAACGCGCTTCGTACGCACATCAAGTTTTTGGCTCCGCTGCCGGGGAATAGAATAGCTAGTTAGATTTCTATCTCGTTTAGGTTTCCTTGCTTGATTCCTATCATGTAAGATTTCTTTTCTTATTTTTTAGTTTCCTTGTAGTCTATCCCTCTTCTTCGTGACTTTGTTAGTAATCCCATCACTTTTCATCATGGAAGGTGATAACCCGCCACCTTATCACCCAATTCCCATCGACCCACCACCAATTGACCCGCCAAGAGGCTGTACTCTTGATGAATACTCTAGACCGAGCCACTAAGGCTATAGGAACACCATTGAGCTCCCCGATCAAGCTCAAACTACGGCCCTGCGATCCGACACTATCCGGTTGGTGCAAAACGGATGTGCATTCCATGGACTTCATTTTGAAGATCCTAATCAGCATCTCAAGGACTTCCTTAAAATTGTTGATTCCATTGACCTTGATGCTACCACACGGGAGACCACGCGCTTGCGTCTCTTCCAATTCTCTCTATGGGACCAAGCTAGTAATTGGCTTGAGCGACTTCCCGCCGTATCTATCTCTAGTTGGGATGATCTCACCACTCATTTCCTCGCCCAATTTTCCCCACCGGGGAGAACCACCAAACTAATGAACGACATCTTGATGTTCCAACAATGTCAAGGCGAAACTCTCTACGAGGCGTGGACTCGATTCAAGGATTTTCTCCATAAAGTCCCTCGGCATTGATCTTTGGCTTCAAGTCCAAATCTTTTACGATCGTGTCAATCCCTCCACTCGACAAACCATTGATTATGCCGCCGGTGGAAGGCTGAGTAACCTTGATGTTGAAACATGTTGGGAAGTCATCGAGGAGTTAGCACAATATGAAGAAGAAGAGTGGGAGGATCCGGTACTCCCTGAAGAAAGTAGTTCGGATGCCCAAGAACAACTATTCAAGAGTATGGAGGCACAAGTAAATGAGTTGATGGAAATTGCCACACATGATCATAAGGAAAAATCTCGTGAACATATGGACATGGTCAAGGAGTTTTTGCTTCCAAGAAAATCGTGACAAGATGAATTCGAAGACATAATGTTGACATTTGTCAACAACCAAGAGAAAGAAATACAACGCCTCGGAGCTCACATGAGAAAAACCCACGACACTTTCTTGGAACTAGCTGACGACTTCATGATGAAACTCCGTGAAGAAATTGCAAAGAATAATATACCTAGAAAGATCGAAAAGGTATACGCGATGCCGGAGCTCGTAAGTATAAATCCTGAGCCCTCTTCAATCCCAACAAACGAGACAATCCCTCTCAAAGACTCACAATTTGGCAAGAGCTCGTGTCTCAACACTCCTTGCATAAAAGAAATATTTCCTATAGACGTGTTCATTGGAAGGATGCAAGTTTTACTTCCCAATTTCCATGACATAAGGAAACATTCTTTTAGGTTTAAACCGGGTTTATTAGGTAAAGATAGATCCTTAACTAAGAATCTCTTAAAGTTGATAGAAGATGATCCCTTTCTAGGAGAAAGACTTGATTTACCCGCTACACCAATAGAATTAGGTAAGGTTACAATGAATGGAGCACACCCCTTTGAGCATATAAATCACCCATCACCTTCTCCTCACGTGGCTTATTTCCACCCTAAGGGTGTGTTTCACTACTATCTCCCGCACTTAGACTTAAGCGTTGGGAAAACCTCCCCTTTATCCGTTAAATAAGGGTAGAGTCAAGCTCGTGACTCGAACAAAAACAAGCGCTTCTTGAGAGGCAATCCATGCTTAATTGTTTGCTTGTTTGTGTGTCATATATCTTTTTCATTGTTGTTTATTCTCATGTTTGATTTTGTGAAAATGCTTTATTTTGTGTTTAACCTCTTCTTAATTACATATATAGGTATTTTACAAAAAGATAAGTGTAGGGAAGATTACATACGTTTTTAAAAGAACATGAACATGAGAATTACAATTAGTGAAATTGATGTATATGTGTGTTTGTTAAAGTCAAATGATTGTATCGAGTCATAATGGATGTTTTGCGAGTGATTTTCCAGATTCTAAAAGTGTAATTTTTCCGAATTTTTCGAGAAAACGAAAGAAAGGCCGTTATGACAACTGACGGTGTCAGATTAGAACCCGACGACATCAGTCAAGAAACAAAGATATCAAATTTTTCGCTTTTAGTGCTATTTATAAATTTTTGGAAATTCTCAGGTCTTAATTTTCCAGAAAATCTGCAAACATCCATTCCACACGCATTATATCCTAGTGTAGTTGTGTCATATATAGTTTTATCGCCGATTTTACGCGATGGTTTCGTCTATTTTCATAAAGTGTGCAGGTTATATTTGGCAAGAAGAAGAACTCAACATTAGATGGAGCTTATCACGTATACATTCTTCTTGGGAAAGAATTTAACCACTACTTCACATGGATCCTACCGAGCTAATCAGGGGAGTACTAGTTTCTTTCTCTTTTACTTACCTCCCTTTATCATAACTTTGATACTTTCGGAGAACATTGGGGACAATGTTCAGTTTAAGTGTAGGGAGGGAGAATAAAACGGGAACTTAGAAACTATGCTTATCCTTGATTATTTGTCTTGTCCTTGGTCATTTGTGTAATAAACTATGAGAAATATTCGTTAGGGTAATTTTAGCACCAAATTTAAATTTTTTTATGACATGTACGAGCTAAAACTTTAGTCTTAATAAAGCGTCTCATGGATAGGAGTTATATGACTAGCACAAAAATCGTTTACCACTCAAAATTGCACCTAAAAAATGTGAGGTTCGCCTCTAGATCTTTAGGAATAAAAGCATTCACCTTTAATGCTTAGAGAGTCTGCCGGTAGTATAATAGATTCTAGAACTTGTTTTGTGATGCATTCTGAGATCGGTAGTGAGATTACACTTATGTAGTTAGGAATAACTAAATGATAAGAGTCATTAGGATAACCCTTGTTTGAAACCTGCATTATAATTACTTCTTCCACATCGGTCGAGTAATTACCCCACACCCTTGCGATGTACTCATATTTAGTACACGATACCCCTAGTTAACCCCTCAGAGCCTATCCTTTTCGCGGTTCTCATGATTTTTCGGTTTTTCCGGAATATCAATGAAGAGCATTGTTTACAATCCACCCCCAAATGTACATCCAAATCGCCTTAGCCTACCTTGTATGCACTCACCTTTAGTGCATTATTGTTATCATACTAAACCATTAGTTCAATTATCTAGTTACTTGCATGGTTGCTAAGTCGAGTCATATCTTTTGTACACAGTTTTGGGATGATTGGGACTCATGGGTAAAAGTAATATTTTATGGAGTGACGGGAAGGAACGTTAAATTCAAATTCCCTTTGTTTACGTAATTAAATACTCCAAGTGTTTTGATCTTTTCAAATCGGGTCAAATTAGTGTTAGAGTAATAAAAACTCAAGTGTAGGGATGGTCCTATAAATCCCTTATATTTTGATGTTATCGTAGAGGATGACAGAGTAAAAATATATGCAAAAAAAACAAAAGAGTGAAAAAAAAATAAAAAAATAAAAAAAATGAAGAAAAACATACGGGCTACCATCCTACATCTATCTTTATGTTTATGTTTTTCAATTTACGTATGTTTGTTTCAAGTTATCTAGAGTTTAGTGAGTCGAGTCTTGGCTTAGCAACGCCATTCTTTTCATGCTTTTAACATAAGATTTTTGACTTGCCACCGCTAAATCGCCTATCCAACAAAACCCTTTGTTTCCCTACCGTAAGCCTAAGGTTACAACCTTTGAAAAGACCTCTTAGATATTTGTTCCTAGGTTCTTAAGCTAAAGTGGTGGAGGTTTGATCTAGTCTCAAGCCTATGGTAATCTATGTACTATGCCAGGTAATGAGTGTTTATCTTCCATTTCCATTTACTATATTTCATATAAACCCGAGAGATGAGAGAATCCAAACACGCCTTGTGATGTGCTAGTATATAATTTCCATGCTTGTTATGACTATTGTGGTGCTTTTACTTGTTATGAATTATTTTAAACCTTTGCTTCATACCCCCTAACTTATAAATTGATTGGCCAAAAGCACATTTGCTTGAGGACAAGCAAAGACCAAGTGTAGGGATATTTGATAAAGATTTAAAACGTACACTTTTAAGGGGTCATTTAAGCCCTTAATCGACCACTTTTATATCCGTTATTTCATAATTTCGTTCCTTTTCACTTTTTAGGTCTCTTGGAAGCAAAATGCTGGAATGATGCACATTTGGACGAAAAGGAATGAAAACATGAAGAAAAAGGCTAAGTCAAGATCGAAGCCACTCAAGCTGCTAAAATTGAACCTGACGGCATCCCAAATAAAGGGCGACGTCGTCCCTCTCTACTGATTTGATAAATAATGCACTTGACGGCTCAGTGGACTTTTTGCTCGCAACACCTGACGGCGTCAGGCTTTGAAGAGGAAGGGCGTCGCTAAGACATTTCATCTCAGACGACCCAGATCCAGAACCAAGACGGCGTCCCATATGAAGCCCGACGGTGTCACAACTACAACGTGATGTCGTCCCATCGATAACTTGGCCAAGACGAAAACCCTATTGACGGCGATCTGACGGCGTCCCACCTATAAGGCGACGCCGTCGCAAGTGTAAATCTATATATAGAATTCGATTTTTCTGCATTTAGGGAGGCATAATTTTGGAGTAAAAACCGAAAACATTTGTAGTCCGACTTGGACAGTATCTTAGGGTCCCAAACCTTATTTTACACATTAAGATAAGTGTTTTAATCCATTAGTATCATTATGTCTTCCATTGAATGTGTGTATGCTTGCTTGTTTAACATGTCTAGCTAAATTTCTTGTGTATTTGCTTAGATCTATGAAACATAGTCATTAATTATTGATTGGTTGTCTCTTATCTTAAGTATAATTGGCTTAGGAGTGCAACTAGGCTATCGTTGTGTTTAAATGCTTGAGTAATCTTTGTTAACATTAATTTATGAATCACTTAGCATATTTCGTAGTCTAAACATCCAAAGATAACCTTAAAGTTAGTTTATGATTAATCTAGCGGATTTCGTAGGCAATAAACTAAAGGTATTCTCAAAGAGTTAGGGCAAAGGCACACCCTACGACCTTAGAAAACACAACGCGTTAAGAATAAAGACGTGACAATTCAACCAACAATAAGAGATAACTAGGGAGTAATAGTATCTAGGTAAACACATTTTTAATCATCATACGAGCACACATAAAATAGACATAGCTACCCATAGTATTAGATAATAGATAGTAGAAATAATCGGTAGAAGTACCACCCCCAAACCAATTGCCCCGAGACTTTACCCTTAGCTTTCTAAAAAACCAATAAAAGATTACAAAAAAATAATCATCCTCAACCCTACCTTAGCGTAATACACTTCTTGCTAGCATTCATATTCCCCTAGAGAACGATATCAATACCCGAGGCTTACCCAATACTACACTACAACGATTAGGTTCACTGCCTAGGGTGTTGAAAAACTTGCTCGATGAAAAGGAAGTTCCTTTGACCCCGAACGCGCTTCGTACGCGCATCACTTACCTTCTTTTATCATAACTTTGATACTTTCGAGGAATATTGGAGACAATGTTCAGTTTAAGTGTAGGGAGGGAGAATAAAACAGGAACTTAGAAACTATTCACTCGCTTGATTATTTGTCTTGTCCTTGGTAATTAGTGTAATAAACCATAAGAAATATTTGTTAGGGCAATTTTAGCACCAAATTAAAAAAAATTATGACATTTACGAGCTAAACTTTAGTCTTAATAAAGCGTCTCATGGATACGAATTATATGACTAGCATAAAAACCGTATACCACTCAAATTCCACCCTAAAAATGTGAGGTTCGCCCCTAGATCTTTAAGAATAAAATCATTCACCTTTAATGCTTAGTGAGGGTACCGGTAGTATAATAGATTCTAGAACTTGTTTTGTGATGCATTCCGAGATCGCTAGTGAGACTACACTTGTGTAGTTAGGAGTAACTAAATGATAAGAGGCATTAGGATAACCCTTGTTTTAAACCTGTATTATAATTACATCTTCCACATTGGTTGAGTAATTACCCCACACCCTTGCGATGTACTTATCATTAATACACAATACCCATAGTTAACCCCTCAGAGCCTATCCTTTTCGCAGTTCTCATGATGTTTCGGTTTTCCGGAATATCAATGAAGGGTATTGTTTACAATCCACCCCCAAACGTTAGACCCAAATCGCCTTAGCCTACCTTGTATGCACTCACCTTTAGTGCATTATTGTTATCATACTAAACCATTAGTTCAATTATCTAGTTACTTGCATGGTTGCTAAGTCGAGTCATATCTTTTGTACACAGTTTTGGAATGATTGGGACTCATGGGTAAAAGTAATATTTTATGGAGTGACGGGAAGGAATGTTAAATTCAAATTCCCTTTATTTACGTAATTAAATACTTAAAGTGTTTTGATCTTTTCAAATCAGGTCAATTAGTTTAGTTAAATAAAAACTCAATTGTAGGGATGCTCCTATAAATCCCTTATATTTTGATGTTATCGTAGAGGATGGTAGAGTAAAAAGGTATGAAAAAAATCGAAAAAGAGAGAAAAGAGTTGTCAAAAAAAATGAAAAAATGAGAAAAACATACGGGCTACCATCCTACATCTATCTTTATCTTTATGTTTTTAAGTTTATGTTTGTGCTTTGTTTCAAGTTATCTAGTGTTAGTGAGTTGAGTATTGGCTTAGCAATGCCACGCTTTACATGCTTGTAACATAATATTTTTGACTTGCCATCACTAAATATCCCCTATCCAACAAAACCCTTTACTTCCCTACCCTAAGCCTAACGTTACAACCCTTCTAAAGACCTCTTAGATAGTGATTCCTAAGTGGAGGTTTGATCTATTCTCAAGCTTATGGTAATCTATGTACTATGCCAGGTAATGAGTGTTTATCTTCCATTTCCATTCATATTATATTTCATATAAACCCGAGAGATGAGAGAATCTGATGTGCTACGTGTGTACAAGTTTTAAATTTATAAATGACGATTTACCAATTTTACCAATAACACATACGAGCAAGTGCACTCGTCCGTTATAGCAAGATTTTGAAGGTAAGTCGGGATCGTTCGCAGGGATTTGTGAGTGAATATGATTAACAAGTATAAATCAACTAAGGCAATCCAAAAGCAAATAATAACGAGAAGAGATATAATGAAATTCAGATGATTAAAAACTAGACTTGCTTAAACTAGTTTCTTACCCATGATTAGTATGATTGTGTTAACCTCTTAACATGTTGGTTATGATAATTAGTTAGCGTACTAATCTATTGTTCTTACAAGTTAAACCTTCGTCACGAGTTTAGTTCATAAAAACAAGTATTAAGTTTAACCAATCAATTCAAGATCAACTCAAATTTCATAAGTTTACTTTCATAAACTTAAACACAAAAACATCCATTTGTCTTATCAAATTTGCTTAAGAAATGGTCAATACAAAAGGTAACCGATTATAGACAAAAGATTACAACTAATTGTGAACAACTAATCTTACGACCTTTTAGATGTTTCCAATCAATCCAACTTGATAATCAAAAAGCGTTCTTATTAAAACCACACTTTAGTTTCTTTGTTTAACCAAGAATAATGGGTGAAAACAATCATCCATAGACAAAATGATTATAACTAGTTGAATAACAATAAGTTCTTTCGACCTCTACGATTACTATCAACTAGTCAAACTTGATTAACAAAGGCCACTATGAAACTTTAGCACAATTGGATCTTAGAATCAATTTGAAATTGAACTAAAACATGTTAACACAATCATAAACTAATCACATGATAATCAACATCATTTAAGCAAGTGTATAAAGAAACTAGCCACTCATAGTAAACATAAACATAAACTCAGAACTTTGAACATTAGAAAACATGATTAAGAGTCTTACAATGCTTGGAATAAGATTACAAATGGTGGAGTAATGATTCCCAAAGTATTGGGGTTGACTTCTTAGGGGTTTGACCTCCAAATGTTGACTTATTGGACCTCCAAACTTTCCTGGAATTCTAAGGACGAATTTGAGAGCTAAAAGCTTTGTGTTTGATGAGTAAAGAGTTGTATTGAAGTGTGTGTCTCAAATGCTCACAAGAGGTCTCTATTTATACTAGTTCCAAGGCCTAGGGTATTAAATGTTGAACTTGGCCTCCAAGGAGTTAGGAAGGGACTAGAATACACCAAGGGAAGGACCTAGAACTGTTTGGATGCAATGGGGAATCTTAGTGATGAAGAAATAGCATAACCAGGCCTTCCATCCGAATCGGAACCATGTCCAGCCGAGCGGCTGGTCTTCTTGCACTAACCCAGCCGAATCGGTTGCGGGCGGTGACCGATCGGCTGGTCCGTCTTCAGGGAATATCTTTTGACCACTTTCCAGCCGATTTGGTTGCGGGTTGCGACCGATCAGCTGGTCTTCCTGAATGATGGAAAATTGACCTTTTTGCTTGATTCTGACTTGTAGAGCTTGGTTCTTCAATCATCTTGATCTTCTACGATACTTGAAATGCTCACTTGTGCTTGACATGCTTCAATGAAACGGAAATCTTCTTTATTGAACATTCTTTTAACTTTTCCTTCCGTTTCCCTGCACTTAGTTATAAATACTAGACAAACATCTTTTGATGCGATTAAGCACTAAAATCATATGAATATAACCAAATAACATATACAAAAGCACACATAACGCTACTAAAAACATGTACAATATGAGCGTTATCAGAATCCAAACACCAATTGTGAGGTGCTAGTATATAATTTCCGTGCTTGTTATGATTATTGTGGCGCTTTTACTTGTTGTAGACTATCTTAAACCAATGCTTCATGCCCCTAACTTATAAATTGATTGGCCAAAAGCACATTTGGTTGAGGATAAGCAAATTCCAAGTGTAGGGATATTTGATAAGGATTTAAAACATACGTTTTTAGGGGGTTATTTAAGCCCTAAATCGACACATTTTATATCCGTTACTGCTTAAAATCGTTCTTTTTCACATTTTAGGCCTTTTGGAAGCAAAATGCTGGAATGAAGCATATTAGGACGAAAAAGAGCGAAAACATGAAGAAAATGGCAAAGTCATGATCAAAGGCCATCCAGCACACCTGACGACGTCCCAACCAAAGGACGCCGCCCCTTTATTGAAGACTTGATCAAAAGTGCACGCGACTACCGTGAATTTCGGTCCTAAAGCTCGACGGTGTCACGCCTAAACTCTAGAAGGCGTCACTTATAAAATCTACACCAGACGCCTAAGATCCAAGATTCAGATGACGCCGCTATATAAGACTAACGGCATCACACATCTTAATCGACGTCGTCCCAACGATGACTTGGCCCAAACGAAACCCTAATGACGGCGACCTGTCGGCGTCACTAGCAAAAGGTGACGCCGTCGCAATTGTAAATCTATATATAGAATTTGATTTTTCTGTATTTTAAGAAGTATAATTTTAGAGAGCAAACCCTAACTCAGTTGTAGTCTGACTTGGACAGTATTCTAGGGTCCCATACCCTATTTTATATCACAAGATAAGTTTGTTTATCCAATTTACCATTATGTCTATCCCATGTTCAATTGATTGTGTATATGCTTGCTTGTTTAACATGTCTAGCTAAATTACTCTTGTGTTTGCTTAGATCTATGAAACCTAGTTATTAATTGTTGTTAGGTTGTCTCTTGTCTTAACTGGTAGACGCTAGAGTAAGGAAAACTGGCTTCTTCTTTAATTGTTGCGAGCTTGAACGTCCTAAATAGCAAAAAGCCTTTGAGTGCACAATAGGCATTCGTTGTGTTTATTGTATGAATTGTAGCTTTAGGATAGTAGTATATTCGGGGGAGATGCTATTGCACTTGCCGATCCCGGGTATTCTAAAGGAGAGTTGCAATTCATAGAACTAGGGAATTAGGCACCGCCCTACCACTAATCGGAATACAACGCACCAATTAAGATAAAGGAAGTGACAATTCAACCGACCAATAAAAGATAACTAGGGAGTAATAGCATCTAATTGAACACATCTTTAATCATCATACGAGCACACCTCAATTAGCATAATCTATCCATAGTTAATTAGATAATTAGATAAGTAGTTAAAGTAGTAAAATCGGTAGAAATACCACCCCCCCCCCAATCATATACCCCGAGATTTTTACCCTTGCTTTCTAAAAAACATAACAAAGACTAAAAAGAATCATCCTCAACCCCACCTTCTCGTCATATATCTCTTTCTAGCATTCCTATTCCCCTAGAGAATGAAATCAATCCCGAGGCTTACCCCATACTACACTACAACGATTAGGTTCACTGCCTAGAGGGTTGAAAATCTTGCTCGTAGAAAAGGAGGTTTTCTCGACCCCGAACCATGCTATCAAATAGCATCTAAGTAAACACATCTGTAATCATCATACGAGCACACCTCAATTAGCATAATCTATCCACTAGTTAATTAGATTAGTAATTAGTAAAAGAAGTAGTAGAAATCCGTAGAAGTACCACCCCCAATCTTATACCCCGAGATATTTACCTTTGCTTTCTAAAAAAACCATAAAAAGACTAAAAAGAATCTTCCTCAACCTCACCTTCTCGTCATATATCTCTTTCTAGCATTCCTATTCCCCTAGAGAACGAAATCAATCCCCTGGGCTTATCACATACTACACTACAACGATTAGGTTCACTGCCTAGAGGGTTGAAAGACTTGCTCGTATAAAAGGAGGTTTTCTCGACCCTGAACCCACGCATCAAGTTTTTGGCGCCGCTGCTGAGGAATAGAATAGCTAGTTAGACTTCTATCTCGTTTAGGTCTACTCGCTTGATTCCTATCAAGTGAGATCTTTTTTTCTATTTTTCATTAGCTTCCTTGTAGTCTATCCCCCTTCTTTGTGTTTGTGTTCGTAATCTCATCACTTTTTATCATGGAAGGTGATAACCCAACCAATAACAATCCGCCACCCAACCATCCACCATAAAACCCACCAATTAATCGAACCTATGCCAACCAACTCCACGCCCGTATCTATAGTGAAATTGGGGAGCTTAGGAAATTGAATAGGATAATTGAAAACGCACTTGAGAAAGCACGTAAAGATACGACTAGTACAATAGATAGCAGTTCCACCACGAGTGATGATTCGGATGAATAGCTTGAGGAAGGAGATTATAGAGTGCTAGAAATTATGGAGGGTAATGAGAAAGAGGAACTTAATGAGTATTTTGAGTCATACCCCAATGGAAAGGAAATCACCTATCACTATAACGTAGTTAATAACCCGCGACCACCTTTCGACCCATGCATAAAAAAGGGTGGCCTTAGAAACATTAAAATATTGTGCATGATTGGATACTTATATAGGGATCACACTTACATTGACTATAAGGCTCCTATGAACATAATGTCTAGGCACTATTACAATTGGATCATGAGTAAAAAGCTAGGACCAAGGAAATATCCCTTTTACCCTAGGAAATTGAATAACTTTGTTGGGAGAGCTAGAGGATTGCATGTCTTTGTAGGTAATTTCACATATAGGTGTGATTTCATGATCTTGGAAGATGTTAGAGGCATCATTGATGGATTCCTAGGAGATGTAATACTTGGAAGACCATTTATTGAGGAATCCATGATGATTTATGATCCAGAGGAAGGATAGCCAAGTTCTCAAATGGGACCGAATGTGTTAAGTATGTAATGAATTGCAAAAATGAAAAATTTAAGGGCATTGATGAGTTAGATGTGGATAATGTTCTGGCTTTTGAGGTTGATTGTAAGGATAAAGTCTACTACACCGCTTGTCTAAAGTTAGGCCCCGAATATATTCGTGATGAAGGAAGAGTCAAAGCATTCGAATGGGCATCTAAGATATGCGGAAAATAAGAGTACGACTTTGAGTCTAGCTACAAGACTCATAAATAAAGAAAAGCGCTTCGTGGAAGGCAACCCATACTTAATTGTTTGCTTGTTTTGCTTTTCAATTTCGTTTGTGTGTTTATATATCTTTTTCATTGTTGTTTATTCTTATGTTAGACTTTGTGAAACGCTTTATTTTGTTTTTAACCTCGTCTTAATTACATATAAAGGTATTTTACAAAAAGATAAGTGTAGGGAAGATCATATATGTTTTTAAGAACATGAACATGAGATTAACAATAATTGAAATTGATATATTTGTGTGTTTGTTAGAGTCAAATGCTTGTATCGAGTCATAATGGATGTTTTGCAGAAATTTTTCCTGGTTTTAATGAGGTAATTTTTCCAAAATTTTTTCCAGAAAAACGCAGCAGACCACTTTTTGTCAGGACAACCTGACGGCGTCAAGATTAACACCTGATGACGTCAGCCAATGTAGAAACAGAATATCACTTTTTGTGTAACTTGTAATTTTTTGAAATTCTCAATTCTTAATTTTCCAGAAAAACTGCAAACATCCATTCCACAAGTATTATATCTTACTCACTTTCTAGATTAGTTGTGTGTCATATATAGATTTACTGCCGATTTTATGCGAAGGTTTCATTTGTTTTCTTATAAGTATGCAGGTTATATTGGACAAGAAGAAGAAACACATACTGGAAGAAGCTCATTACTTATTCATTCTTCTTGGAGGAGGATTTAACCGCAACTTTACACATATCCTACCAATCTAATCAGGGGAGTATTAGTTTCTTTTTCTTTTACTTACCTTTTTTTATCATAACTTTGATACTTTCGGGGAACATTGGGGACAATGTTCAGTTTAAGTGTAGGGAGGGAGAATAAAATAGGAACTTAGAAACTATTCACTCACTTGATTATTTGTTTTGTCCTTAGTAATTTGTGTAATAAATCATAAGAAATATTTGTTAGGGCAATTTTAGCACCAAATTTAATTTTTTTTATGACATTTACGAGCTACACTTTAGTCTTAATAAAGCGTCTCATGGATAGGGATTATGTGACTAGCACAAAAACCGTATACGACTCAAATTCCATCCCAAAAATGTAAGGTTCGCCCCTAGATCTTTAGGAATAAAAGAATTCATCTTTAATGCTTAGTGAGTGTACCGGTAGTATAATAGATTCTAGAACTTGTTTTGTGATGCATTTCCAGATCGCTAATAAGACTACACTTGTGTAGTTAGGATTAACTAAATGATAAGAGGCACTAGGATAACCCTTGTTTGAAATATGTAATTTAATTACCTCTTCCACATCGGTTGAGTAATTCTCCCCACACCCTTGCGATGTACTCATCTTTAGTACACGATACCCCTAGTTAACCCCTCAGAGCCTATCCTTTTCGCGGTTCTCGTGATATTTTGGATTTCTGAAATATCAATGAAGTGCATTGTTTACATTCCACCCCCAAATGTTACACCCAAATCGCCTTAGCCTACCTTGTATTGTAGGATATTGGATTTCACAAACACTCTAAACCATGATCAAAGTAGGCGTATAAGTATGTTAGAGAGAGAAAGTTCTAGTGAGAGAAAGGAAGAGAGTTGGGAACTATAGTGAGAGAAAGAAAATATTATTATGAGCTCCAACTCTCTACCTTGGAAGGTAGAGAGTATTTATAGTCTTACAATAAACGCCACACAACGGTGTGGATCGGGCATCTGATGGTAAAGACCCGTCCGTCCTCCACGGTGTTACTTAACAAAGTACTACTTAACTTAAAATAACTACGACTACGAGCTTTTAACGATTACATATACTTGAGGTGTGACTCTTTAATACCGGAATTTCTAATTCCTAACAATCTCCCTAAGGAGGTCACCTCAATCGTGTACTAAAATTACATTAGAATACAAACCGATATTACATTAACAATTGTTCTTGCATTCTTGAAGTAGTACTTTGCTCCGAAGCTCGTAGTCATTGAATCATCTCATTGCATGTTTGGTTAATCCAAGTGGAGGTCTTTCTTGATCCACGTGATAATGATTTAAAGCCGACTTTTGAGATCATCACCAACAAAAATCTCGAGAAATCCATTGTGGTGTTGGTATTATGTGATGTTGTGACTTTCGGACCGACATGCTCACATTTCGATCATGATATCTTCTCATCGTAGTAGCGAAGCTTTCGCTGATTCATGATATTGGCGCAGCAGAAGCGTAAGCATGGAGTGAAAATATCGAGTCATTGATGCACTAATCATGATTTCTTTTGAGATGAATGTGATAAATGAGCATGCGGCTATGGATTGACCGCTTCATTACGATCACCGCAAACGTGGGACGACTGCATACAACAGATTAGCAATAAATCACACGAAAGTGTCTTTGATCACTTCGCTGAATTGAGGTACATGGCCCACGTTCCCGCTGATCGAGACAAGTAACTGTGATCGGGTATAATTCAAGAATTTCCTTGACAGGTTTCAAATGCTCTATTTGTTCTTAAACCGAACGTCTCAAAGAAGACAACACGAGTGAGTGAACCGTGAATATAAATCCACCGATTGATGAAAAGATATTTGAAAACAATCGTGTATTGCTCAATAGAAATTGTTTTTGCAATACAACGAAGGTTTTAATGAACATTAATTATCAATCATAAAACACCTTTTGATTTGAAATATCCGCATACGGTCGATTTGCTAAAGAAAAGAATTTTAAGCACAAAGACCGGTTTTCAAAGGTATCCATCAATCCATAACTCGAACGTGATTGATTCAAAAGATTGAATCGCCCATTGTTTCATTCGGTTGTCACATGGTTGATCTATTTGATAGATCTCACATGCCACCCACCGTGAGCTTGTTTGATGTTGGCTCCGTAAGGCTTTCCATCTTCATTGTGAGTATGTTTGCATATCACTCGGATGTTCCGCAATACCACAAGGATAATGCGTAAGACTCAAGATAAAATCTCTTTCCACATTGTGTGAAACAGAGAGTCTTCAATGAAAGTGTCCTATTGAGATTTATTGATGATCTCGTGGCTCTAGACTCAACATGTGCATATTAGGTTCTGTGGGAGACTAGGAGAGGGTCTCTTCTTCAATATCAACAATCTCTAAGAGAAAGTCGATAGATTATGTAGGTTCCCGTGAGAATGAAACAAGCCCTTTTAAGAGGAACTTGAGTAGCTTGGGAAGTTAGTGCAAAGGCGTCACCGGGTCCATGACGTCTTGTCTTCAATACCGATGTTACCATCGGTAGCATATGAATTGAACCCGTTTACGCCCTAAGGTTGAAAATATGGAGGGCTATTTGTTTTCACCCTTTTCTCATTCAATTCTTTTTAATTCTTCAACCCCTTGAGGCTTACCGAGACTTCATAGCAAGAACCTTGTTGGGTTTGTTCGAAGACTCGCCTCTGTCTCATCCGCACTCTTCCCATATCTAACTTTTCTCCTTTATCATCATACCCAAGGACTTCTACACAAACTAGTGGATTGTCCTGGTAGATCCCTCCGGTTCAGCGGATCATGGGAACCAATACCTAACCTTATCATCCTTATATCACCGTACATAAAGTAAATTTGGTTGGTCTATTTGGTATTGTTCATACGCCATATGAACCAATTGAAAACCATTTGAAAATCAATCGAGATACTTGTGATATATTATCAAAACATTTTGTACTGAATTGTTTTTGATATTTTTAGAACAAGTGCTCCCCCTCAACATGTGCATCAAATGTTTGAAATCATTTTGCACACGGAGGCAAGAGGAAGAATTAACTTCTTTGATTACCATTTTCTAAAGATATCAACATCACTTCCCTAATCAAGACAAGTAGATAAAGCATTTTGGGAAGGATGAGGTTTTCATAATTTTGCTCCCCTCAAGATGTGCCTCGAGATTTGAAAAGAGTTTTGCACATACTAGAGGGAACCGCACATGATGAGATAAGTGATCACGTTTCAAATCTTAGGTTTAAGATAGATGCTCCCCCTCAACATGTGCATGGAAAATTTGAAATCGTTTGTCACATGTGGGAAGGATAGCATGTACATCCTTATAAAACCATTTACCGAATTATCAGTTTAAATCCAATTTAAATCACACATTCTCCCCCGATCACAATTATCAAATCATTTGAGATTTGTGATCTCTTATTGATTTAAATTGATTTTGAAAGTGTTAGGAATTAGAAAATTCCAGTGTTGAAAGAGTCGGTCACCCCAACTATTATCTAGCATAAGTTAGCTCGTAGACTAATCATAAGTTACTTATTTAGGTTGTTCTGTAGTTAGTCAGTAGCGTAATATAGTTTAGTGCAACACCGTGGAGGAAGTTCGGTCTTTACCCACCGTATCCCCGATCCACAGGCCGTCGGAGGTCGCTTAGTTTGTAACCTATAAATACCCTCACCTTGCAAGGTAGAGGGTTGGATGTTCTTGGTAATCTAATATTCTACAAGTTTCTCTCACTAGAATGTCCCACTCTTTCTCTCTAAAACCATCTATGTGCTCCTTGTGTTAACGTTATGATGTGTATGTGAAAAGTAATATCTTACAATTGGTATCAAGAGCCATGGTTAGATCATATCTTGCACATCTTTGGATTTATAGTGGTTTTAGGTGGTTTTGAGTTTGAAAAGTTTAGTGGTTTTTGCATCATTTGGTTGATTTCTTGTGTTAAAGTTTGAATTTTGTTGGTACTTTTATGTTTAGAATCATCACAAGTGTTTAGGTTTTCATTTGGTAAGCTTGAATCATCTTGGTTGGGTTGTTTTGGACTGAAAAGTGATGTTTATATGGTTTTCAAGCTAGCGACTTAGCTCACGGAGTATTTTCTTGGTAGCGACTTGCTTCACATTTTGTAGCGACTTACGGTGTTGGAACTAGCGAGTTAGATCTAGCGAGTTAAAGTACAAGTAGTGGACTCTCCACTACTTAGCAATGACTGGTGGTAGCGACTTGGTGCAGAGAGTTGCTCTTTAGCGACTTGCATTGTTAGCGACTTGAGTAGCGAATTGCTGATGAAATTTTGCTAGCGACTTGAGTGTTAGCGAATTACTACTTAGTGACTTACATCTGGCTAGCGACTTGGAACTCTAGCGACTTGGCATGGTAGCGAATTAAGTGTTGGCGACTTGGTGTAGTATCTTCTAGCGACTTGGGATTTGTGCTATTTAGTTGGTAGCGAGTTGATTCTAATTCTCTAGAGACTTGGGGAGAAATTCATAATAACACAATGTCAGTCATCACGGATCCTTTAATCACCAAAGTACTTGCTCTCTATGACACAAAGATGAATAGTGAAAGTAATGCCTATCCGAAAGCCACACACTTAATGATTCAAGATCGATCAATCGTAACAACTCAAATAAATCACTCTTAATGTCTTCGATGATGCTAAGAATGTGGAATGCACGGTGAGCCTTTTCAACATCTCGTGACTTCTCAAATTACTCTTACTCACAACCATGGATCGAGCAAGTTGTGCCATCCTTCGTCGATTTTCCCACTTTAACAAGAACTGTTTTGCTTAACTTAGAACGATCGAGGTTTCAAATTAACAAAGAAAAGATCTCAATCGATGATTCTCATGTCGCTCTCCAAACCATCGTCAACCAATTTCACCCACTTATCCGGAAGAATACTCCTCATTTTGATAATATAATGAGTGGAATGTCTTTCAAGAAGCACACGGAATGGAAATTCATGAGTTCGAAACTCATTTATTCAACTTATGAGTAATATGGAAACATACATTGAGGAAGCTGCTAAAGAGAATAACAAGTCAAGGAATTGAAGCAGTGTCAAGAGTGTCCATGGAACAATGATGACGTGTCATGCTTCATTCCAGTTGAACCCAGAAGACAACGTGTGCGTAATCTCGATTGTGATGGAAAAGGATGAAGAGAACATCATCGATCTCAAATTCTCGTCGAGAAAAGGTATCAATCAACAAGGTACACTTATCTCGATCACACAAATTCTCACAAAAGGTACATGACTCTTACCACGAACATAACAATGTGGAATCAATCTTTGTTTTGTGCGAATCTAATGCTAGTAACATGATTGAAAAAGGGTATATGATGAGCTTTCAAACAAATTTTCAATTCTTGAAAACACCGTATCTCTTTGCAAACCGAAATACAACATAAGAATGAAATGTTTTATGCAAATAAACAAGGCGAAGAATGGAACTTCGAATTTAGAAATTTTTGAAATTAATCGGTTAAAATCCCGTATTCGGGACAAAGATTCGACCATAAGAAATCAAATCGCTTCTTTCGGATGCCCAAAATATTTGTCATGAGATGAGTGATACACTAGAATCTAGGAATTACGAACTAGCTCTATGTGTCCAACCTTCTAAGAGAAAATGAGCATTTAAGAAAGAACCTTGAGGAAACAAACTCTAAGTTAGTCAATCAATCTAACTTGATGAATGATATTGATGACCTCAAAGCACAAATTCGGGATAAGAGCTTCAATATTGTTGCCCTAAAAATGAGCTCGGGAAGTATGTTGGAAATAGGATGAACACTAAGTTTGCAAAACCTTCAACTTTGGGAAAGTCAACGGTTCGTAACCACTTGAAACGAGCAGTTATTAAACAACCTAATGCCTTTAGGTGCGAAAGAGCTAAACCATTGAAATCTAAGCTTACATCCCAAGTTGATAATAAGTCATTTTGTCAAAACCGGTCACTTCATTGCCTAGTTCGGATATGATGAATCCCAAGCATAAGTCTAATGATCATCACCCACAAATCGAAATACTATAAGCTCAACTAGGTATCATGCAAAACATAGTCTCATCGATCAATCCTCAAGAAATTCTCGATCACAAAAGACAAATAGTCAAAACAAGGAGTGCACTCATTTAGTTCAACTCATCGTGGCTTCAAATGGATTCCCACGGTAGATTATTTAAGTTTGCGGGACTTAAATGAACTTACATCCCTAGATCATGCCTCAAATGGATTCCTACTGTAAACTGTTCAAGAATGTAGAGCCTAATAGGATCCCCATTAATGATAAGTCGTATTATAACGTGATGCATCCAAATGTGAGACTAATCATGTCACTAACTCTTCTATGTGCAAATCTACATGTGCTTCAAAGACAATGTGCTCGATCTTTTCGGTACAATGCTCAACTCAATCAGAACTTCATGACTTGGTTCCCATCGAAATGAACATAGCTCATTCAGAGCTATAGCGTGCAACAGATTGATGCACTACTTACTTTGACTCCTATTCATCATTGAATCAGACTCGTTCTTTCATATCTTTGTATAAATCAAGTCTCTTAAAAAAAAAAAAAAAAAAAAAAAAAAAAAAAAATCATGTTTAAATTCTTTAAATGTACAATTTTATCACGTTTTTCCTATCTAATAAAGAATATTTTTCACTGTTATCGATAACATCTACGGTCCTAGAAATGTCATTCAATAATGGCACGGGATCATAGATGAAGTTTGAACAATTGAAATATTCTTGCTTCCATTTTATCAGGGTAAACTTATGTCAATCAATGTTCTTTGATGAACTTGATTGAGGGGGAGACTATGTATATGCTTTTTCTTGACTACCTATGCCATTTGCTTCTGTGCTGGTTATAATGCTTGCTCGTTAGTAAGTTGAGGTCGTGTCTTGCCTCTGTAACTATCGAGTTATGGTTTTTGTTGGTTGTGGTCGTATCTTGCTCATAGGATTATCAGTGTGTACCTTCGTATTAAGTGCCTAGTTTTAAATGCTTATTGGTCTAAATGATTAATTGATTCATGTTGATCATTGTGATAATCTATGCTAGCGACTTAGTCTATATTCTGTGTTAGCATCTTACCACTCCTTCCTCAAAACCATAGGGACCAAACTTGTCTAATATGTGAATGTTGTGTTGCACTAGCGTTTAACCTCTCATTCTAAAACCACGAGGACCAAATGTGTCATAGTGCCAAAGATAGCTTGAATACCCCTAGCGTATTACCTGATTTCTTCTCAAACAAGTTTCTTTTTTTTCTTTCTCTCTCGTTTTTCTCTACCTAGCGACTTAGAAAAAGGTTTGTCTCGAATCACTCTAATCTTAGCTCTCTTAAGTGTTTGTGTTGTGTTTCTAACTTGTCACGTTTACCAGATTCGAACGTGCATCTCGTGTACTGTGACTGTTGGATTCCATCTTAGGTTCGAAGGGTTGATGATTATTATGATTGCATATATTCTAAGTGTTGGTGCATTATTTTGTGATTGTTGTATATGTTACCATGAAAGGATAATGATTGTTTGGTGGATTGGGTGGTTTGCCTGTTGAATTTTTGAGTGTTCTTGGTGGCGAGTTAAATTGTTCTTGGTAGCGACTTAGTCTGAATGTTCTTCATAGCGAGTTAGTGTTCAAGTTAGAGACTACGTCTCTGTAGCGAATTAGCTCGCTAAATTCTAGCGACTTGGTTAGCGAGTTAGTAGTTAGCGACTTGTATTTACAAGTTAGCGAATTAGTTACCTAGCGACTTAGTTGACTGTTTTGTAGCGACTTGGTTAGCGAGTTAGCAGTTAGCGACTAGTATTTACAAGTTAGCGAATTAGTTACCTAGCGACTTAGTTGTCTGTTTTGTAGCGACTTGGTTAGCGAGTTAGCAGTTAGCGACTTGTTTTTACAAGTTAGCGAATTAGTAACCTAGCAACTTAGTTAACGAATTGATAGCGACTTGGGTGTGTTACTGTTCATGGCAACTTGACCTTACATGCTAGCGAATTAGCATAGCGACTTAGAGTGCTAATCTTTTAGCAACTTGTCTGTGGCTCTAGATGACGACTTGTCTTTACAAGTCTGCAACATTGTTCACTTTCTTGTTGAGAATTAGTATTAGGGTCAAGGATTATTAAAATGTTCAAAGGTCTTTGTGCTAAAGATGATCTCACTCTCTCAACACTTAGGATCTCCTTATTCGACTTGTTGAATCAACATACTCTATGTAATCTGTTATGACATCTCTGTTTAGGCAAAAGGTACTTGGCTTATCTCACGACTGCCAAATGTTACTTTTTGCCTCATACATATTTGTTATATCACTTTTACATATGTATCTTGGCTCATGTCATGATCTCTTTGAAATGCACTCTTTTGCCCTTTAAATCACTTATATGCTCGTCATGTAATTATTTATCTATATGACTGTACTTCATTGTAATATCTCAATTATGAATGTTATCATATATCTGAATGTTGTCATGTACTTGTTATCTATGCCTCTCTATCTTTCTCTGTATGTGTTTTGGAGACTCCTTCTGAGTTACTACTTCTATGCCATAAGGGTGCTCTCAATGTTGTCTCACTAACCTGAACCACTCATTACTGTTGATTGTATGATTGCTCAGAATATCAATGGCAAGTTCAATCCCAGATAAGAGTGCTACCCCTTCGGCATCATCCAAAGTTCTCTCAGACGAAGAAATCCTTCCCAGGAGTCAATGGGCTGATATCGGAAAAAGCAACTGTTATGTGGACTTACAAAAGCTTCAACATAATCCGATACTCAAAGTTTCTATTGACATCCTCAAAAACACAAACTTCTTTGGAGCTATTACCCAGCAATGCTCAATTCCCTCCATTTACATTCAACATTACGGAACACCATTCAATGGGACAAAATCACATTTCGATATTCTTGCATCTTTGGATGATATGGAGTTCACAATTGATTCGATATTACGAGCAAGGCTCTTGGAATCACACCATGTAACCCCGACTTTCGTTACGAATCTCCACACAGTCTTGACGACTTGATTGTCTTTCTTATTGGATTAGGTTATCGAGCGACATTTCAAGAGCATCGACATCATCATGGACACATGTATCAACCACGAGAGCCATTACGACAATTCGAACTTGTGCTTATCGGCAAAACATCGGGGTTCGATAAAGTGAGAATCCTATCTTACAAATCCTATGGGAATCGTTAATAGGGTTGATGTGAATGTATCGATCGAATTTGGGAAGAATTTTCGTTATCAATGAACACATTCATATCCTGATGAATCAATTTCGAACAAAGCTCAAGGCCGAAAGAAGCGAGAACAAGCTTGTAATTCCCAAAGATCGATTCTCTAAGCTTGTTATCCAAAGACTTACAACAAACTCACAAATTCAATCCTAGGGTGAATCAACTCTACATAAATTTGAAGAAGAATATGTCTTGGGAAACCTAAAATATGTTCCTAGAGGTGTGGTCAATGAAATATTTGGTTTGCCAATTCGATCATCTTCTCATGAAGATATCAAAAGACGGACTACTTCAAGCAATACAAGAAAAGAGAAACCAAACTCTCTCACGATGTCACACCTCTCCTCTACAACCAAACGCTCCCATGACAAAGTCACCTCACAAGCATCCTATGCATCTCTTCCTAAAAGAGGCGTGAAAGGTCATGACGGACACCACATCCAAGAAGCGGAATGTTAAAGGAAGAAAGTGGAGGAGGCGGAAAGAAAACCGAGACACCAAGGGATGCTACGTGTTAGCGATGAAGATGATCTTGATCGCAACTTGGAATTCAAACAAAGCCTTGAAAGTCGAATGTGAAAGCTCCGGTGGGTGGAGTTGTGTTAAGAGAACCCGCTCAACTACCTCAACAAACAAACCCAATTACACTTGACAAGGGTAAAGGAGTTGCAAGTGTTGGCCCGAACAAGCCGCTCACATGTCGTTAACTATCTCATCATCTCCATCAAGCACCACAAATCCATATGAAGAAGAGAAGAACAGATTCATCTCATGCAAAAGAACAATCTGGAGTGGTCAAGGTGCCTGAAACATTTAAGGAATCTCTTACACTTGGTGAGACTCAATCTGGCTTGAAGGTTGACACTCTGTTACAAAAAGGCTCGCAGGAGAACCTTGAAACAAGATCTGATGAGACCTTGAAGATGGATGAACCAAATCTGTCTACCAACTCATTATCCTCACTTAAGAATCTTGATGAAGATTTTTCATTTGGTGATCAATTCATCAATGACAAATCCTTAAACACTGCACAATCCATGTATAATGTCGCATTCATCAAGATCGTCTACAATTCCTCAATGACCGCATCTTCACTATCAACCGCACTTCCACCACCCCCTTACCCTCTCATTCAAGCGTGCACAAACACCACCAACTCCGAACCCGTCTTCACAATTGCGGATGAAGTGGCTCCACCGACTTCCCTCCACGATTCTCATACGATCAACTCTTGGATAAAGCCATTAAAAGGATAGAAGCCTTTGGAGGCAACTTCCCTAAATCTGTTGATTCTCCGGTGGATCGTGTCTCTGATTGGAGCACCTCAACTTCAATGAAGCGATTCTTGATGCTATTGAAGGAGAAGTCGAGGATGTGGAATGGGCAATGGAGGCTCCACTTCTTAGGCGATTCAAGGACCTCCCATCTCCGATATGAGAGCAGCCTCGTGTGAAAGGATGTATGAGGGTGAGGAGGACAAGCATGAGGTTCACAATAAACTCTATGAGGCACTTGAAGAATCCATTAAGTTCGACAATTATGAGCGGTTTAAGATTGAAGTCGGAGAAAAGGAAGCTAAAAGAAAAGGAGAACAAGTGTAATGGAAGCATTGATAAAGGATCGCAAGATCCACCTCCACCCCACCACCAACGGGAGCTGGAACTTCGGATCGGTAATCCTTCTACAACAACCAACACACCTCCATCACAACCACCATCATCACCGCGAAATCTTCCGGTCAATCGGATCCGACAAAGAGCGGTACTCGGAAAAATCTGCACGCCTGAGACGACGGTTGATTCAAGGTTCACATCCACGTCCACCTCTATTCACGATGATCAAATGGTTAACGAAGAGTCGCATATCATGGCGGACTCGAACCGAGATGAAGATGATGCATCTACAAAGCATATTCCTAAGCCCTCGGATGGTGGTTTGATTCTTACATGGTGGGAATCGCACTAGCTCATCGAGTTGCACCTTCAAGAGACACTATTCAAAGGCGCATTATGGAAGATAGACCTCCTTCCCGGAACCCACATGGACCATCCAGTCGACTCTATGATTCCCGACAACAATTGGGCATCGGTTATCACCAATAACTACGAAAGTCCGGTGAAGACTCTCTTCTACACTACTTGGTGATATGGGAAGCTTCATAAGATGGTTTTGTGAACGGAAGAGCATCTCATCTATAACACCAAGAGATCTTGAAGGTCAAGCTTACGAAATTGTCAAAGTCTTCCACTCGGATGCAAATCATCTTCAATATCGGATGGAAGAATGCCATAAGATGCTAAATGACCAAGTCGGTGATCAAATCGATCGCCTCAATGTCAACAAATCTCTTCCTCTTGGTGGTGAACACGTCGATGACCATTCGTGCGTAATTCTTCTTCAATCACGACTTGGACTATCTGTGCTCGCTCTCGAGAGAAGACCCGCTCTATCAATATCAAAGATGAAAGTCGCAACCTACTCGATCGGGGCTTGAGCGGATGGTTCCCGATCAGTGCGGGCAAATGAAGAACAAAAGTATGATATTGCGACCTCTTCACGGTATTTCTCTTTGGTGGTTCAAAAAGAAGAAGTTCTACATTGAAAGACATGGTCTTTGATAAAAGGCGCAATGATGTCGGTTCAAAGGCGCAAATCTTAAGTGTTGTTAGTGTAGAGATCTTCCCTATCTATGGATATGAGTACTTGAAGAAGATTGTCCTTAAAAGAGGCGACTTCAAAGTGTATACTATTGAAGAGAACGACTTCAAACATCTTACGCCAAATGATTTCAAGATCTCTATCTCTTAAATCTTCAAGGACACCTTGAGCACTTACATGACGTGAGAAAAGGCCCTCTCTGCGGTGTCACTCTTTGGATCGGGGGCTTAGTCATTCAAAACGAGTTGAGGACTTTCGACTTGGCATTGAAAGCTACCAAACCAGGATCAACCTTACAAGTCCTCAATGGAATGCAAGCGGGCATGAATTTCATCGAGAATACAAAGTCCTTGACACCCCTAGAGCCGTCATCTTCACCGGCGGATATGGATCTCGTATGCTTATGCGTCTATGTGAACTCTACAAGTTTAGTGATGGTGCGCTCAAATTGGTCAAGAAGAACTTGACACCAGTGAAAAAGCCAAACTTGATATGAAATCTTGGGTTAAAACTATGTTTTGGATGATGATGACGTAAAGAGATGTGAACACTTCATTCTTTGCAATCGGACGAAGACTCAAGACACGAAGGATCTTCCGCAGACCTTGAAAGTTTTGTTGGTGGAAGGCTTCGTGATGGTCACTACAAACTTCTTAGAACTGAATGAAGACTTCTTGGGATCTTGTTTATGGCGTATCTTTAACTATGTGTAATATGTGGTGTAATAACTATGAACAACTGTAATACATGTAATAGTGCTAGGATTTGTCTTGTGGTTTCCCTTGTAAAAGAGAAACATATGTGTTGTCCATTTTTGATCATATAAAATCGGACACATTTTCTCTACAAATATTTTACCTTATACATATTTAAATCACTTGAGATCCAAAATCTCAAAGGATTTAAGATTTTGATTGGGGAGAAAATGTGATATAAATATGAAACATGTTAAAAGATAAGATGACCAATTTTGTGTGCAAACTTCTCTCTTATATGTGCTAAACAATTTTCGAATCTCGAAGCATATATTAAGGGGGAGAACTCTCTTTGCAAATTCATTTTTAAATATTTTAAGGTACCTTGATCATATGGCTTCTAATCTTTTGATGGTAAAGGGTTCCCTCTAGTATGTGCAAAACTCCTTTCAAACCTCGAGGCACATGTTGAGGGGGAGCGAATTTATGGAAACCTCATCCTTCCCGGAAATGCGATATCTACTTGATTTAATATGGGAAGTGATGTTGATATCTTTTAGAAAATGGTAATCAAAGAAGTTACTTCTTTCTCTTGCCTCCGTGTGCAAAACATTTTCAAATACTTGATGCACATGTTGAGGGAGTTCTCGTTCTAAAATATCAAAAACAATTCGGTACAAAATGCTTTGATAATATATCACAAGTATACGAATTGATTTTCAAATGGTTTTCAATTGGATCCAATGGCGGACGAACAATACCAAATAGACCGACCAACTTTACTTTATGTGCGATGATATAAGGATGATAAGGTTAGGTATTTGTTCCCATGATCCGCTGTAATCGGAGGGATCTACCGAGGACAATCCACTAGTCGTGTAGAAGTCCTTAGGTATGATGATAAAAGGAGAAAAATGAGATATGGGAAGAGTGCGGACCAAGGCGAGCTAATCTTGGAATAAACCCAACAAGGCTCTAGCTATGAAGTCTCGTAAGCACCGGGGGTTGAAGAATTAAAAGAATTGAATGAGGAAAGGGTGAAAACAAATAGCCCTCCATTTATTCAACCTTAGGCGTAAACCGGGTTCACTTCATATGCTCGATGGTAACATCGGTATTGAAGACAAGGCGTCATGGACCCGATGGACGCTTGCACTTCAACTTTCCAAACCACTCAAGTTCCTCTTAAAGGGCTTGTTTCATTCTCACGGGAACCGACATTATCTATCGATTTTCTCTTAGAGATGGTTGATATTGAAGAAGGAGACCCTCTCCTAGTCTCCGTTATAGGATCCAAATATGTACAAATTGAGTCTAGAGCCACGAGATCATCAATAAATCTCATTAGGACACTTTCAATGAAGACTCTCTCGTCTCACAATGTGGAAAAGAGATTATATCTTGAGTCCTCGCATTATCCTTGTGGTATTGCCGGAACATCCGAGTGATGTGTTTACATATTCACAATGAAGATGGAAAGCCTTCTCGAGCCAACATCAAACAAGCTCACGGTAGGTGGCATGTGAGATCTATTATATAGATCAACCATGTGACAAGCTGAGCAGAAACAATGGGGCGATTCAATCTCTTGAATCAATCACAGGTTCGAGTTATGGATTGACGGATACCTTTGAAAAACCGGTCTTTGTGCTTAAAACTCTTTTCTTTAGCACATCGACCGTGTACTCATTTTTAATCAAAGGTGTTTTTATGATTGATAAGCGATTTTCAATAAAACCTTCGTTGTATTACAAAAACAATTTCTATTGAGAAATACGATTGTTTTCAAATCTCTTTTCATCAATCGGTGGACTTAAAATTATTTGGTTCACTCACTCCGTGTTGTCTTCTTTGAGATGTTCGGTTTGAGAACGGCTAGAGCATTGCGAAACCACATCAAGGAAATTCTTGAGTATACCGATCACAGGCGATACATGTCTTGATCAACGAGGAACCGTGGGCGTGTACCTCAATTCAACGAAAGTGATCAAAGACACTTTAAATGCGATTTGTTGCTAATTGTTGTATGCGTCGCCCGACGTTCTGGTGATCGAGAATGAAGCGGTCAATCCATAGCCGCATGCTCATAACACATTCATCTCAAAAGAAATCATGATTAGTGCATCAATGACCACGATATTTTCACTCCATGCTTCGCTCTGCTGCGCCAATATCATGATTCAACAAATTCTTCCGCTACTACGATGAGAAGAATTCATGATCGAGAATGTGAGCATATCGGTCCTAAAGTCACAACACCACAAAGGATGCCTCGAGATTGATGATTGCCGATGATCTCAAAAGATGGCTCCTTATTATTATCTCATGGATCATTAATGACCTCCACTTAAAGTACAAATTTGTGCGAGACTTTGAAGTTGCGCTACTTATGCAAAAGATTGCAATATTGAAGTTGTTCTATCTACGAGCTCAAGAACAAAGTCAAGACTAGAATGCTAGGATTTGAAATGTAAAATATGGGGTGACCTCCTTAGGGAGATTGTTAGGAATTAGAAAATTCCGGTGTTGAAAAGTCGGTCACCCCAACATATTATCTAGCATAAGTTAGCTCGTAGACTAATCATAAGTTACTTATTTAGGTTGTTACAGTAGTTAGTCGATGGCGTAATATAGTTTAGTGCAACACCGTGGAGGAAGGTCGGGTCTTTACCCAGCTGTATCCACGATCCATGAGGCCGTCGGGAGGTCGTTTAGTTTGTAACCTATAAATACCCTCTACCTTGCAAGGTAGAGGTTGGATGTTCTTTGGTAATCTAATATTCTACAAGTTTCTCTCACTAGAATGTCCCACTCTTTCTCTCTCTAAAACCATCTATGTGCTCCTTGTGTTAACGTTATGATGTGTATGTGAAAAGTAATATCTTACAGAAAGCTTTTAAGGGGAATTGTGACTTGATTATGAAAGCGTTTTAACTGATAAGGATCGGATTTTAAGACTTTAAACTCCATTGATAAAACATGCATGTATATCTTTTGAAAACAATTGAATGTCAAATAACTTTTTAATTTAATTGAAATCATTCTCCCTCAATCAATGACATAGGTTGTTGATTGAGAGATTGATATTTTGACAAATAAGTCGGATGATTATCAAAAATAGAGGCGAGTTATTTTTCAAAGCGAGTTAGTTTTCGTGAGATAAATGTTTATAGAATCGAGCATGGAATTTTGAAAAACATGATAAAGAATGGCTCTGTTCTTTCTTTAAAAAGCGGTTCTTGCTGAAATGACAATAAACCATCTTTTCTCTTTCTCATTTTTTTTTTTTTTTTTTTTTTTTTTTTAAGAATTGAACAACATCTAAAGTCCGTGTCATTCTTTGAATGACGATTACAAAACCGTAGATATTGTCGAACCGAGAAAAAAAAAACATAACAAATTGACAATATTTTTGAAGATTTTTCGATTTTTTTTTTTTTTTTTTTTTTTGGATTTTATGGATTTTGAAGGTTTTATATTTTCTATTTGATTTTTGAAGGTTTTATAATTTTGTATTTTGATTTTCGAATAGATATATACAAGAGATAGATGAAGATAGACCTTTACTCCTCGTGCTTCCTCACGAAGGCGTTTGAGTGTTACGGTTGAAGGCTTTTCAAGCCAAGGCGTGGAAGATTAAACTCAAAGCGTTCTCTTGGAAGAGCTTTGGTGAAGATGTCGCTAAGCGATATTGAGACCTCACAAAATAGAGTTCCACCACTCCTTTTCCACTTGTTCCCGATGAAATGATGTCGAATGTCGATATGCTTTGCTCTTGAGTGTTGAGCGTTGTTGCATGAGAGAGCAATAGCACTTTATTATCACAAGATGCGAGAGGATTTTGTTGAATTCAAAGCCATAGTCGATAATTGAGATCTCATCCATAAGATTTGAGCACAACAAGATGACATGGCTATGTATCCGACCTTTGTAGAGGAAATAGAAGTACTCATTTGCTTCTTTGAAGACCGACTCACAAGCTTATCACCCAAAGCGAGCACCTCGGACGTGCTTGACAGTATCTTGACACCTGCATGATGCGCATACGCATATCTTTGTTAGTGACATACCGGTGTCTTTCGGGTACCAAAGTCCCATATTGATGGTTCCTTGGAGATACGAAAGACCCTTTTAATCGCTTCAAGGTGCTTTTAGTAGGCTTAGCACGGTATCTAGCACACATGCAAGCAATGAACAAGATGTACAGTCTACTAGGCGTGAGGTACATCGGGGATCCAATCATACTACGATATTTCCTTTGATCTACCATGATCCTGAGTGGTCCTCATCCGACTTGGTTCGTTCGATCATGGGAGTGTCGACAAGGTTACTAGAATCAAACCCAAATTTCTTTAAAATCTCATTTGCATATTTAGATTGATTTATGAAAATGCCTCGGGACATTGTGAAATTTGTAATCCCAAGAAAAATGACATTTGTCCCATCATTGACATTTGAAATTTTGAACCCATTTCATTAGAAAACGATCACATTCCATTGGGTCGATCGAGGCAAAATAATATCATCAACATAAATTTGAGCCTTGAATTAAGTGTTTGCACGACTTTACGGTGAACAAAGTAGGATCAACTGCTCCTTTGCTAAATCCGGTAGATAGAAGAAACTTTGATGATGTATCATACCATGCCCTTGGAGCTTGCTTCAACCCATATAGGGCCTTTTTCAAGCGATAAACATGAGTAGGATGCTCGGATTCACAAAACCCTACGGGTGGTGGCGTAAACCACTTCTTCGGATCTCCATTAAAATCACGGTTTTCCGTCCATCGATAAACAACCATGTTCTTGCTAGCAGCATTAGCCAAGAAGATTACGATCGCCTCGTCGAGCAACTGGAGCAAAAGATTCCTCAAAGTCTATACCTTCTTGGCGATAACCTTTAGCCACTAACCTAGCCTTATTTTTCAAAACATCACCATGCTCATCAAGCTTCACTTTGAAGATCCACTTAAGAGCAATGATCATAGCACAATCTGGGTTGGTACTAATTCCCGTACATCTAATCGATCAAACTCATGAATTTCATCTTGCATGGCATTTGATAAGGTTTTAAAGGTACCTTTTAAGGGTCATTTAAGCCCTTATTCGATCATACGTATCCGTTATTGCTTAATATCGTTCCTTTTCACTTTTAGGTCTCTTGAAGGCAAAATCTTTGGAATGATGCTTATTTGACGAAAAAGCGCGAATATCTGAAGAAAATGGCCAAAGTCGAATCGAGACACTCAAAGGCTGCTTTGAAACATAAAGCGGCGGCGTCACTGCATATCTGCGGCGCCGTCGGGAAGGAATTTGCTGACGGGTCGAGCGAAATTGCATGTTTTCAAGGGCGACGTCGGGTTCTAAAGGTAGGCCGTCGTTACTCGGGCGGCCTAGATGCGGCCAAGGCGGCGTCGAGGGTGAAGGGACGGCGTCACGGTCATAAGGTGGCGCCGTCGCAAGGTTTACGTGGCCAAGGCGAAACCCTAATGGCGGCGACACGGCGTCACGAAACATAAGGTGGCCGTCGCGGATGTAATCTTATATATAGAATCCGAATTTTTCGGTTTTGTGTGTAGTCTTTTGGGTAAAACCTAAAACCGAACCAAGGCTTTCTTGTGCGATATTTTAGGGTTCTAAACCTATTATACATCAAGATAAGTATTTACTTCATTAATTTAATTATGTCTTTGATTATTTGTGTGTATGCTTGCATGTTCTCCATGTCCGGCTAATTTATTTGTGTGTTTGCTTAGGAATATGAAACTTAATTATTGAATATTGATTGGTTGATACTTATCTTAGTTGACTAATGATCTAGAGTCGCTAGATTATTCGTTGTGTATAATGCTTGACTTTTCTTTGTGAACTTTAGAATATAATTATCTAGGTAATTGTAGGATAAAGTATTCAAGGACAACCGTAGAGTAGGCGTCTATAAATCACTAGAGGATTTGTAAACAAGACCCTTTGGTAATTTCAAAGAGTTAGGAAACAAGCACGCCCTATAGCCTTAGAATCACAATGCATGACTAGGAATAAGGGCGTGACAAATCAACCATCAATAGGAGATAATTAAGGAGTAGTAAAACCTAAGTAAACACATCTTTAAACTATCATACAGTACACATCAATTAGACATAGACTATCACAACCTTAGCTTAGATAATTAGATAATAGTAGAGTAATCGGTAGCAATACCAACCCCAAATCAATACCGAGATTCGTACCTTTTCCATTTCTACAAAAATATAAAAATACAAAATAATCTTCCTCAACCTCAACCTTAGCGTAGTAACTTCTCACTAGCATTCCTATTCCCCAGAGAGCGATATCAATACCGTGGCTTACCTAATTACTACACTACAGCGATTAGGTTCCTTTGCCTAGGGTGTTATAAAACTTGCTCGAAGAAAGGAAGTTTCCTTGACCCCGAGCGGCGTGTGGCGTTATCAAGTTTTGGCGCGCATTGCGGGGAATAGAATAGCTAGTTAGTAGTCCACCTCGTTTAGGTTTCTTTGTGATTCCTATCAAGTAAATTTTTCTCATTTTTAGCTTTCTCTTAGTCTATCCCCTTCTTCGTGACCTTTGTTCGTAACACCCATCACTTTTCACCATGGAAGGTGACAACCAACCACCACTCATCAACCCACGCGCAAGCGACCGCCAAGAGCCCGTACTCTTGGTGAGTACTCGAGACCAAACCACCTAGGTTATAGGAACACCATTGAGCTTCCGACCAAGCCCAAACTACGGCCTGCGATCCGACACCATCCGGTTGGTGCAAAGCGGATGTGCATTCCATGGACTTCGTTAGAAGATCCAAATCGACATCGAGGATTTCCTCAAAATTGTCGATTCCATCGACCTTGATGCTACTACTCGGGAGACCCGCGCTTGCGTCTCTTCCAATTCTCTCTACGGGACCAAGCTAGTAATTGGCTTGGCGACTTCCATGGCTCCATCTCAAGTTGGGATGATCTTACTTCTCGCTTCCTTGCTCAATTTTTCCCGGGAGAACCACTAAGCTTAGGAATGACATCTTGATGTTCCAACAACGTCAAGGTGAATCTCTCTGAAGCATGGACCCGATTCAAGGACTTACTTCATAAAGTCCTCATCACGGCATTGATCTTTGGCTCCAGTCCAAATCTTTTATGATCATGTCAACTTTCCCACTAAGCGATCCATTGACCAAGCGGCGGTGGAAAACTTAGTGATCTCACCGCGGAAGAATCATGGGAAATAATAGAGGACCTTGCCCTCTATGACAACGAAAGTTGGGATGACCCCGTGAACTTCCCAAAACCGTCAAGGCAATCTCCTTGCCTCCTCCCGACCGTGGGATGATTGAACTTGAAGATCAAGTTAAATTCCTCATGAGTTCTACAAAATCCTAAGTCTTCACGACAAGTGAATCAAATCACTCTACCTTGTGAGTTATGCGGTGGTCCCCATGACACTCGTGATTGCTCAAGGCTCTCGAACAAGCTTTGCGGACTCGCCTCCATACGTGCCGGCGGAGGCGGGAGATAAGTGGTACACTTTCAAACCCGAACAAAACAACTTAGGAAACTCATACAACCCTCATGGAGAAATCACCCTAATCTTAAGTGGAACCAAAACTCAAGCACACCCCAAAGCTCATCTAGTTAGCCTATGATTCAATTCTTCTAATCTGGGAACCCCAATATTGAAGCAATTGCATCTAGATTTTGTCATCCCAAGAAACTCGATTGAATAAGCTTGAAGCGAGTTTAAGCAAAAGCAGGCGAGATGACAACCAAGCTTGATGCCCTCTTAAAAGCCTTCAATGAGCGGGAAATTGGAGCACTCCCAGTGATACCATAAAGAACCCAAAGTGAATTCGATTGCATCGACTTCATGTTCTAGTTCATCATGGGAGAACACACATTCATGCCCTCTCACTGACGGTTCACTCGGTAAATGCTATCAAAAGGGTTCCAAGTCATCCAAGAAATACCAAGGCCGGCACCTTTGGTAAAGCCTACTCTGAGAAACCCGTTAGCCAAGAATCAAACCTAGTTTAGAGGAGGTACAAGGAACTCTATCAAGAGAAACCAATTCTTGAAGTCTTAGCTCATGCACCTTATTATAATGCTTTAAAGAAAAATATGAGTTAGAACTTAGGCTTGGGAAACATGGGTCCGCCTTTGTGCGAAACAACTTACCTAAGTTAGATGATCCGGGCTATTCACTCTTCCGTGTAGACTTGGAACTTCCAAGCCACTCGATGCTTTAGCGATTTAGGATCATGCATCAATCTCGTTCGTTGTCCCTTCATAGAAGCCTCAACTTAGGTAAAATTGAACCAGCGGAAACTATCTTAGGATTAGCGGACGGTAGTATAGCACGTCCGGTTGGAATAATAAAGGACATGGTAGTACATGTAGGAGAGTTGACTCTTTTGGCCGACTTTCATGTGCTAGACATGAATAAGGACCCGACATGCCCATTACTAGTTGGAAGAGGATTTTTAGCTACCGCTAGTGCCATCATCGATTGTAAGATGTCCAAAATAGTGGTAGGAGAGGGAGTGCTAGATCGGTTCACGATGTCAAAAGGCATTCGTACTACAAGGATGAGGAAATCCCACAAGAGATTAGGTTGGATAGAGAGCCTTCTCGATATGGACCTTGGATTGAGAAGAACATCATAGGCCCCAAAGACCTTTTTACCTAGATAAGGCCTTTGCTAGTGTAGCAACTTTCCAAGAACAAGAATTGGCTAGGGATATAGAAGTGAACCCGTTCGAGGGGCCTTAGTATTTAGGAAGATGACCGAGTTCCTAGGATGCTTGCCGTTAATCTTGTCATGAATAAATGGATAGTTGAGAAATCCGAACACATGTGGAATTGGAATAGAACGCCTAGCGATGGTAATGGAAGGTGGCACATTAGGATACAAATCTATGATCCGATGGTGAGATGTTTGAAAAGGCATATTTAACGAGCGTACTACTAGGAACTTAAATGATAAGTTTGATCCCTACGACATTGTTGAGGATAGACTTACTTATATCGATGCGTGGGAGTAGGACTACGAGTCTAGCTACAAGACTCTTAAATAAAGAAAAGCGCTTCGTGGGAGGCAACCCATGCTTAATTGTTTGCTTGTTAGTGTCATATATCTTTTATTAATTGTTTGTCCTCATGTTTGAATTTGTAAAATGCTTTATTTTGTTTTAACCTCGTCTTAATTACATATAAAGGTATTTTACATAAAGGATAAGTGTAGGGAGGATTACACGTTTTCATAAAGCGTGAACATGAGAATAACAATTAACTAAAAGATATATATGTTTGTTTGTTCGAGTCAAATGCTTGTATCGAGTCATAATGGATGTTTTTGCGAAGTTTTCCAGTTCTAAAGATGCAAATTTTCGAAATTTTTCGAAAATCATGAGACCGGTTTTGTCGGGATAACTTGTGGCGTCGAGATTGCAACTGACGGCGTCGGGAAGGAATAAAAACATCGACTTACTTTTCTCGTTTTACGAGCTACTTGTAAAATTTTGGAATTTTCGGATCTTAACTTTCAAAACAAATTACGTAAACATCCATTCCACAAGCATTATATCCTAGTTTAAATCGAGTCTTATGTATATTATTACCGCCGATTTTCTGCGAAGGTTTCGTTTGTTTTCTTCTAGTGTGCGAGGTTTAGTTTGTCAAGAAGAAGTTACACAAGTTTGGAAGGAGCCTTTTCGCAAAAACTCTTCTTGGAAAGATTTAACCACCACTTTTACGGATCCTACCGAGCTAATCGGGGAGTATTAGTTTCTTTCGTTTTAATTACCTTCTATTATCATAACTTTGATACTTTCGGGAACATTGGGGACAATGTTCGGTTTAAGTGTAGGGAGGGAAAATAAAGCGGGAACTTTGAAACTATGCTTATCCTTGACTATTTGCTTTGTCCAAGTGTATTTGTGTAATAAACCATGAGAAAATGTAGGTTAGGGTAATTTTAGCCAAATTTAAAATTTTTCATGACGTATAAAGTGGGCCATTAGTCTTAACAAAAGCGTCTCATGGATAGGAAGTTGCATGACTAGCAAAAAAACCTTACCACCTAAATTCCACCCAAAATGTGAGGATCGCCCTTAGATTAGTAGGAATTAAAGCATTCATCTTTAATGCTTAGAGTGTGAACCGGTAGTATATTAGATTCTAGAACTTGTTTTGTGATGCATTCGAGATCGCTAGTGAGACTACACTTGTGTAGTTAGGAATAACTAAATGATAAGAGGCATTAGGATAAACCCTTGTTTGATACACGTAATATAATTACTTCTTCCATATCGGTTGAGTAATTCCCCCACACCCCTGCGTTGTACTCATCTTTAGTACACGATACCCTAGTTAACCCCTCGAGCCTATCCTTTTCGCGGTTCTCGTGATGTTTCGGTTTTCGGGATATCAATGAAGAGCATTGTTTACCCCCTTTGAATATACACCCAAATCGCCTTAGCCTACCTTTATTGCACTCACTTTTAGTGCAAATTTATGTTATCACCCAAAACCCTTAGTTCAATTATCGGTTGCTTGCATGAGTTGCTAAGTCGAGTCATATCCTTTGTATCTGATTTTGGGATGATTGGGATTCATGGGAAAAGTTAAAGTTTATGAAATATAGGGAAGAGAGCGTTAAACTCAAATTCCCTTTGTTTGCATAATAATGTACTCAAGTGTTTTGATCTTTTCAATTCGGGTCAAATTAGTGTTAGAGTAATAAAAACTCAAGTGTAGGGATGTGTCTATAAATCCCTATCATTTTGATGTACCGTAGAGGATGGTAGAGTAAAAGTGTATGCAAAAAAAAAAAAAAAAAAAAAAAAAAAAAAAAAAAAAAAAAAAAAAAAAAAAAAAAAAAAAAAAAAAAAACCATACGGGCTACCATCCTACATCTATCTTTTAAATTATGTTTGTTTATTTTCGTTGCCTAGAGTTTTAGAGTGTCGAGTCTTGGCTTAGCAGCGCCATTCTTCGTATACTTGCAACATAGAGATTTTGACTATCCACCACTAAATAGCCTATCCCACCAAACCCTTCATTTCCTACCAGTAAGCCTAACATTACAACCCTTTAAAGACCTCTTTGATAGTCTTTCCTAGGTGCTTCACGTAAGCGACGGAGGTTTGATCTATTCTCAAGCCTATGGTAATCTATGTACTAGGACCGGTTAATGAGTGTTTATCTTCCATTTCCGATTTGTTATATTTCATATATACACCGAGAGAGATGTGAGTATCCAAACACCCCATGTGAGGTGCTAGTATGTAATTCCGTGCTTGTTATGACTTTTGGGGCTTATATGTGTTGTGGACCGTTTTGAATGAATGCTTCATGACCCCAACTTATAAATTAATTGGCTAAAAGCACATTTGCTTGAGGACAAGCAAATACCAAGTGTAGGGATATTTGATAAGGTTTTAAAGGTACCTTTTAAGGGGTCATTTAAGCCCTTATTCGATCATACGTATCCGTTATTGCTTAATATCGTTCCTTTTCACTTTTAGGTCTCTTGAAGGCAAAATCTTTGGAATGATGCTTATTTGGACGAAAAGCGCGAATATCTGAAGAAAATGGCCAAAGTCGAATCGAGACACTCAAAGCTGCTTTGAAACATAAAGCGGCGGCGTCCTTGCATATCTGCGGCGCCGTCGGGAAGGAAACCCTGCTGACGGGTCGAGCGAAATTGCATGTTTTCAAGGGACGACGTCGGGTTCTAAAGGAGTAGGCCGTCGTTACTCGGGCGGCCTAGATGCGACCAAGGCGGCGTCGGTGAAGGGGACGGCGTCACGGTCATAAGGTGGCGCCGTCGCAAAGGTTACGTGGCCAAGGCGAAACCCTAATGGCGGCGACACGGCGGCGTCACGAAACATAAGGTGCGCCGTCGCGAGATGTAATCTTATATATAGAATCCGAATTTTTCGGTTTTGTGTGTAGTCTTTTGGGTAAAACCTAAAACCGAACCAAGGCTTTCTTGTGCGATATTTTAGGGTTCTAAACCTATTATACATCAAGATAAGTATTTACTTCATTAATTTAATTATGTCTTTGATTATTTGTGTGTATGCTTGCATGTTCTCCATGTCAAGCTAATTTATTTGTGTGTTTGCTTAGGAATATGAAACTTAATTATTGAATATTGATTGGTTGATACTTATCTTAGTTGACTAATGATCTAGAGTCGCTAGATTATTAGTTGTGTATAATGCTTGACTTTTCTTTGTGAACTTTAGAATATAATTATCTAGGTAATTGTAGGATAAAGTATTCAAGGACAACCGTAGAGTAGGCGTCTATAAATCACTAGAGGATTTGTAAACAAGACCCTTTGGTAATTTCAAAGAGTTAGGAAACAAGCACGCCTATAGCCTTAGAATCACAAGCGCATGACTAGGAATAAGGGCGTGACAAATCAACCATCAATAGGAGATAATTAAGGAGTAGTAAAACCTAAGTAAACACATCTTTAAACTATCATACAGTACACATCAATTAGACATAGACTATCACAACCTTAGCTTAGATAATTAGATAATAGTAGAGTAATCGGTAGCAATACCAACCCCAAATCCAATACCGAGATTCGTACCTTTTCCATTTCTACAAAAATATAAAAATACAAAATAATCTTCCTCAACCTCAACCTTAGCGTAGTAACTTCTCACTAGCATTCCTATTCCCTAGAGAGCGATATCAATACCGTGGCTTACCCTAATTACTACACTACAGCGATTAGGTTCCTTTGCCTAGGGTGTTATAAAACTTGCTCGAAGAAAGGAAGTTTCCTTGACCCCGAGCAGCGTGCGTGTGGCGTTATCCCGATGAATTTGCTCACGAAGTTCATGAGCCGTGACCGGTCTTGATCATATGCTTGGAACAACACGAGTCCGGTACCACAAAGCGATTTGAGCGATCTGCGGTTGAACCTGAGACAAGAATGGATAAGCGGATAATTGGGATCCCCATGCAAGAATGGGTTCCATTTGGTTAGTAACAATGGTTGGAACACCCACATCGAAATAGAAGCATTCATATCGAAATTAAGGAAATGGAATCATTATGAATAGATTAAAGGTACTAGTATGCGTATTAGCCCTATTCAAAGTGTGCTCACTTCTTGAGGGAATAGTTCTACCAATAGGCATCCATTTTCTAGTGGGCATTATGCGATTAGTCTTATGACCAACGGTATCCAATGATAGCCTAACACTAAATGTTCTTCTGTGGGTTTCCTTTGTTTTCTAACTTTCTTTCGCCTTTGCCTTTTGCCTTCTTAGCATGATAATTTTCATTGACAAGATTCAGAGGATTTGTGATTATTAGACAAAGTATTCATACCATATTCATGATTAGCAATAGAATTCAAGCGAGACATCATTACAAGGTTTGCAAATAGTATCGAATTCGACTTAATTATAAAGTGCGCCTATGGCTAATACTAGAATCAACACGATTCGTTTTATTCGGCTCAAACTTAAAGTTCCTAGGTTGGTCTTCTACTCTTTTCAATGCGCATTCTCGATTGCGAGGTCCTATCATTCCTTGTATTGTCTTGAGACTTTGACTGCTAGCTTTAATGTCATGATTACTCTGTAGGGAATGGGAACATTAGTTGGTTTTGCTACTATTTGCTTCACTGTTTAGATGTCTTTGGGATCCGAACTACATGCAGCACACTAAGATTAACTTTTTAACACTTGAATTCTTTGGGATTTGAACACCTAGAGGGCACACTCGAGTTCACATTCTTAGCACTAACATTTGGAATCGAAGCGCTTGAAGGCACATTAGGGTTCACATTCATAACATTTGTCATTGAATGACTTGCATGCTTGGCACTAGGCATAGAACATGGTATCAAGGATTGACTTGCTCACCTAAGGTTTTAGGGCATATTGTAATTAGGCATTCTAGAAGTTCTTGAGATCGTTTGGCATATAAGCATGCATGGCCAATTGCATTATCATCGGTTTTCTAACTTATCCTCTTCTACAATCTCACGGAGACATTCTAGGCTATCCTTAAGATGTGAGAAATATGTTTGAATAGCAAGTTTGTTATTCCTAAGATGAGGAGGAGCGTATTTCACAGACAAAGCATATTTATTCGAGACATGTACCTTTGATACACCATTCTCCCCATTGGTCATTAGCATCTTCCCTTTACACGACTCTTTAGATTCTCAATTTCTTTTGTAACGAGGCTACCGTTTCGTTATTTTTTATTCTGAGTGACCTTTATAGATTCAAATAACTCATTGAAATGACGTTTAACCTTTTCATTTTCTTCTAGAAAACTTTCGTTTCCTTTTGTAATGCATTTACTAAGTTTTGAAGATGAAACGTTTGAGAATTACGAGAATCTAGATGAGGAGGCATTTGGGACTGTCATATTGTTCGTTTGACCCTTTAATTGAGAGATTTGGGCTTTCAACTTTACGATCGTGTTGCAATGAGCTTGAATCATTCATCACGTTTGTTAATTTGAAAAAGCGCATCAAACTACGGAGCATCGAGGATGTCTTGATATTTGAAGTTTTGACATTTTCTTTAAGATGTTGATATTTTAGTTGTAAATTAAAATGCTCAACTTCTAGTTTAGAAAATGTTTAACCAAATTGTCGTGATCATCGGTTCAATTTTCTCATTTAGTTCGTAATTAGTTTTTCAAGCTCAATGACACGATCATGGGAGACTTTCGAGGCAACCTTGATAGTTCATGAAATTGGGAAGCATTAATAGAACAATTTGTAGCGATGAAAAACATATCTTGAGCAACACATTCGATAATAAGAGTCTCATTTAATGTATGCAAGTTCTTCCTCTCAATCTCATTATATTTTAGTGCTCGCTCATAGTCACTAACCTCAAGTATCATTGCATCAAACTCCTTTTCCATTTCTTTAATGTCTAAGTTCATTCCCTTTTTAAGACTTTCAAAATGATCTTTTAGCGGTTTAAAGAAAGGCATGACTTTAGTTAAATAACATTCTTTAGTTTGCTCAAAGCCCTTTCTCCTTGATAATACCGTGGGTGTGATCCTTTTCTTGCAAGTTTTCTCAAAATCAACAAATAGTTGAAAGATAACATATTGACTAATTAAGGTCTTGCTTTTAGTGGCAATTGTTCTAGGAACAAGATCGTTGGTGTATTAGGAGGATACCACGATCGCTCTAGGCATTTTCTAAGGGAGGTTCGTTACAACTAGATTCTCTACTTTTGCTTATCTAAATCCTTTTTCCGAACACTTGTTGGGTGTTAACAATGTCCGAGGCTTAAACATGTTCAAGGAAATTCAATTTTCCTTCTTGTAATCATGGGGTGTGATCTTTATTTTCTTCTCTTTACATTTAGGATCATCTAATTTCTTGTTCATCTTTTCCTAGTGACTTCATCGATTTCTTATCTTCCTCGATGCACTCAACGCAACTAGGTTTACGTCTAGGTTTAAGGTTTCCTTGCCATCATAAAGAACCTTATGAGCATTTCTAGCCTTTTAATGACCTCTGGATTTGGTTCCTCAACAAGGGAATGCTATGCTTATCGCTTAAGACTCTATGCTTAGTGATCATGTGAGCGATCGAATGGTGTTCCCTTGTATGTACAACTTGTTTTCAAGTTTGTTTTCAAAGTTTTGATTAGAAAAGTCTTTCAAGAGTTTTGATTCTTTTGCATTAAATTCTTGCTTAAGCATTTTCACATTTTCTTGAAGTTCTTGTTTTTGCTTAGCGGTTTAGAAAGCTTTTCTTGCAAGGAATTTAACTCTTGTTTTAATACTTCTTCTCTAAAATTACTTTTTCTAATGATTATCGCACTTGGTCATCCATTTCACGCTCACGAGTGGTCAACTCAAATTTTGCGTTGTTCATAAATAGCAACACGTTCTTTATAGGCATTTAGTTCGAAATTACAGAATCATCGAGGCACATGCGGTGAATTCATCAAAACATAATCATTATTGTGTTGAAGATGCATCACTTGGTACACTCACTTTCACTTTGTATCACATATTGATCATATGGGACAACATTGATATTACCCATATTTTCAATATCGATTCAATAAACACGATTGATTGTGCCGTTATGTATCTTTTGCTCATCAACTTCATCGTATAATTTTAATACCTCGAGATGAGTTTGTCTTTTGATGGGCGAGCTTGTGGTGATGAAGAGACTTTCGGAGAGACCATTGGAGAAATGCTAGTCATGAAGATGGTTTGTGCGGTGGGTTCTTCATCAACATCGAGTCATATGCATCACAATCGGCTACTTGAAAGGCATTCGATGATTATGGCCTATCTCCGAATTGGTTGCTCATCCACATCGCATCATATGTCTTAGCATTTCCTCGACCAAGAACAACAACTCCTCTTCATCCAAAGCGCCCCATTATCCGAGCTTGCACAAGCAACATCTTATCTGAAGTACTCGGCATTACGAGGCGTTTTGGTGATGTCGCGTTCCTTGCAATGTGTCCTCACCACCACAGTTATAGAATTTGTTTGGCTTAGCTTGACTTTGATTTCCATTCCTTCCCAGTTAAAGTTGCACCATAACCTCCACCGCTCCACCCTTTCTTTGATCAAACCGCCTTTCTTGAACCGGGACCGCCCATAATTTTCCCATCTCGATCAAAGCATGGTTGTGAAGATTGGAGGCGGTTCGGATCTCATTGCGGTGTGAAGTTTGTTAGTGTGAGGTGAAAGTGTCATGTTCTCTTTAACCATGAGTGCCGGTTGATTGATGAAATGTTCCCATGAAATTTGCATCCGTTGCTTGAACCTTGGATCGAAATGATTTTGTGATTACCATCTCCCGTGGGTACAACTTGAGAAGCTTTGGTGGTAATCCCATCATTTGTGAAAAAGCAGTTGAATCATTTGTTGAGCTTGTTTCTCACGACCTTTGAGGCGATCAAGAATCTTGTTTTCAAACATGGCATGTCTCTCATTTGAAGAAGGAAGGCATAGAGTTGCTCATAGTTTGTATTCTTCAAACCTTTGGTAAGCTTCTGAGTGACGAACTTGTGCCATTACGGATTCATATTGTTCACAAACTTTGAATTCAAATTGAATGTTCGACATTGTCATCTTAATATTTCTCATGTCATTCACAAGCTTGTGAAACCTCACATAGTACTCATAAACACTCTCATCGGTTTCATCTTGAAGTGCTCAAATTCATCATATAACTGTGATTCTCGGTCTTCAATAGTTAACTCGGAACCGAGAGAAGCATCTTGACATTATCCCATCTGACTTTTGCTTGGTGTTGTGATTGATAAGCTTGTAGATGTCTTTTGGAAGACCTTGCGAGTATAATGTTAGGCGCTCGGATATCGCATCAAATCTCTTCTTCTCCTTATCATCGAGCTCATCATACATCTTTAGTGCATCCATTCCGTAAATCAAAGTTCCATCTTCAAGCAGATCAAGTACATCTCTAGTAGTTTCAACTCGGTAAGGTCCTTCATCAATGGATTTGAGAATATTAACCCCATTTTCTTTTCCAAGGCAATACAATCGATTCGTTGAGCCCAAGAGTCATAGTCGGTTACATCAAGCATGGGTGGGCGAATATCGAGCCAGCGGCTTGAACATCCTCGACTCTTGACGAAGCCTTTGGTAGGAACGATGTTTGCCATGATAACAAATTCTACGGATTTTACTATTCTTTGATTAAGCAGGAAATTGATTCTTTCACGGATTTTACTAAACCAAAAGAACAACCGTAAGAATGTATCACGAAGAAGTAACAAGTCTAAATGAACACGTAGCTAAATACACAACTCGCTAAATAGCCAAGTCGCATTAGTATCAACTCGCTTAATGAATCAAGTCGCTAAATAGCCAACTCGCTTTAGTATCAACTCGCACCACAATCAACTCGCTTGAACACCAAGTCGCTTAAATTAACTCGCTAGCGTTACAACTCGCTAAATAGCTAAGTCGCTTTAGATCTCAAGTCGCTTAAAGAAACAACTCGCTTAGAACCCAAGTCGCATAAATATCAACTCGCTAAACTGACTAAGTCGCATGTACCAACTCGCATCAAATAACAAAGCAACTCGCTTTGAAGAAAAACAAGTCCGAGACTCAACTCGCTTCGTCCTTCTTTCACAAATAACCACTTTATCAATCCAAAACAACCAAACCACAATGATTTAAGCCTTCCAATTCAAAACATAAACACATATGATGATCCTAAACACAAAAGTACAAGCAAAATTCAAACTTTAACACTAGAATTTGTCCAAATGAATCAAACTCTCCTAAACCCTTAATACCCAAAAACCTTATGAAATCCACAAAACAAAGAGCATGAAAGATGGTGATCAAACCATGGCTCTTGATACCAATTGTAGGATATTGGTTTCACAAACACTCTAAACCATGATCAAAGTAGGCGTATAAGTATGTTAGAGAGAGAAAGTTCTAGTGAGAGAAAGGAAGAGAGTTGGGAACTATAGTGAGAGAAAGAAAATATTATTATGAGCTCAACTCTCTACCTTGGAAGGTAGAAAGTATTTATAGTCTTACAATAAAATGCCACACAACAGGTGTGGATCGGGGCATACGATGGGTAAAGACTGTCAGTCCTCCACGGTGTTACTTAACTAAGTACTACTTAACTTAAAATAACTACGACTACGAGCTTTCTAACGATTACATATACTTGGTGGTGACTCTTTAATACACGGAATTTCTAATTCCTAACATGTATGCACTCATCTTTAGTGCATTATTGTTATCACTACTAAACCCATAGTTCAATTATCTAGTTACTTGCATGGTTGCTAAGTCGAGTCATATCATTTGTATACAGTTTTGGGACGATTGGGACTTATGGGTTAAAGTAATATTTTATGGAGTAACGGGAAAGAATGATAAATTCAAATTCCCTTTATCTACGTAATTAAATACTCCAAGTGTTTTGATCTTTTCAAATTGGGTCAATTAGTGTTAGTTAAATAAAAACTCAAGTGTAGGGATGCTCCTATAAATCCATTATATTTTGATGGTATCGTAGAGGATGGTAGAGTAAAAAGGTATGAAAAAAAAAGAGAAAATGAGAAAAACATACGGGCTACCATCCTACATCTATCATTTATGTTTATGTTTTTAAGTTTATGTTTATGTTTTGTTTCAAGTTATCTAGTGTTAATGAGTCGAGTCTTGGCTTAGAAACGCCACACTTTACATGCATGTAACATAAGATTTTTGACTTGCCACCACTAAATATCCCTATCCAACAAAACCCTTTACTTCCCTACCCTAAGCCTAATGTTACAACCCTTTGTAAAGACCTCTTAAATAGTTATTCCTAAGTGCTTACGCCAAAGCGGTGAAGGTTTGATCTATTCTCAAGCTTATGGTAATCTATGTACTATGCCAAGTAATGAGTGTTTATCTTCCATTTTCATTCATATAATATTTCATATAACCCGAGAGATGAGATAATCCAAACACCAATTGTGAGGTCCTAGTATATAATTTACGTGCTTGTTATGACTATTGTGGCGCTTGTACTTGTTGTAGACTATCTTAAACCAATGCTTCATGCCCCCTAGCTTACAAATTGATTGTCCAAAAGCACATTTGCTTGAGGGCAAGCAAATTCCAAGTGTAGGGATATTTGATAAGGATTTAAAACATACATTTTTAGGGGTCATTTAAGCCCTAAATCGACACATTTTATATCCATTACTACTTAAAATCATTCCTTTTCACATTTTAGGTCTGTTGGAAGCAAAATGCTGGAATGAAGCACATTTGGACGAAAAGGAGCGAAAACATGAAGAAAATGGCAAAGTCAAGATCAAAGGTACTCAAGACACACGACGGCGTCCCAACAAAAGCGGCGGCGTCCCTATAGAAGACTTGATCAAAAGTGCACGCGACGGCTCAAAAAATTCGGTCCTAAAGCTCGGCGTCACGCTAAACTCGGGCGTCGCTCACAAATTTTACACGCACGCCCAAGAACCAAGATTGAGACGGCGTCTGCATAAAGATCGACGGCGTCGCACATCTCAACCGGCGTCGTCCCAACGATGACTAGCCCAAACGAAACCACAATGGCGGTGACTGACGGGCGTCACTAGCAAAAGGTGTGATCGCGATTGTAAATATATATATAGAATTGATTTTTACGTATTTTAAGGAGGTAAAACTTTGGAGAGCAAACCCTAATACGATTGTAGTCCGAGCTTGGGCCAGTATTCTAGGGTCTCATACCCTATTTTACATCACAAGATAAGTTTGTTTATCAAATTTATCATTATGCCTACCCCATGTTCAATTGTATGTGTGTATGTTTGCTTGTTTAACATGAGTAGCTAAATTATTCTTGTGTTTGCTTTGATCTATGAAACCTAGTTATTGATTATTGTTAGGTTGTCTCTTGTCTTAATTGGTAGACGCCAGATTAAGGAAAACTGGCTTCTTCTTTCATTGTTGCGAGCTTGAAAGTCCTAAATAGCACAAAAGCCTTTGAGTGCACTTAGGCCATTCATTATGTTTATTACGTGAATTGTAGCTTTAGAATAGTAGAGTATTCGGGGGAGATGACATTGCACTTGCCGATCCCGGGTATTCTAGAGGAGAGTTGCAATTCATAGAACTAGGAAATTAGGCACTACCCTACGACCAAGCGGAATACAACGCATCAATTAAGATAAAGGAAGTGACAATTCAACCGACCAGTAAGAGATAACTAGGGAGTAATAGCATATAAGTAAACACATATTTAATCATCATACGAGCACACCTCAATTAACATAATCTATCCACTAGTTAATTAGATTAGTAATTAGTAAAAGAAGTAGTAGAAATTGGTAGAAGTACCACCCCCCAATCTTATATCCCGAGATATTTACCTTTGCTTTCTAAAAAAACCATAAAAAGACTTAAAATAATCTTCCTCAACCTCACCTTCTCGTTATATATCTCTTTTTAGCATTTCTATTCCCATAGAGAACGAAATCAATGCCATGGGCTTATCACATACTACACTACAATGATTAGGTTCACTTCCTAGAGGGTTGAAAGACTTGCTCGTAGAAAAGGAGGTTTTCTCGACCCCGAACCCACGCATCAAGTTGCAATAAAAATGGGGAAGAAAAGTATAATAATCCATATATATGAAATAACCGTTATGCCTTTAACTAAAAACAAAACAACACAGCAAATAACGGTGTTGAGCAACGGATTACGGTCAAAAGGACTCAATCGGCCTCAAAAACTCAAGTTTTGGACTCACGACGACTAAATCTCAAGTTTGGGGCCCCTGCGATGCTTTTGGAGAAGTTTAGGGACCAACGGTGTATTTTTATCAAAAAATAAATATTGTAAATTTTAGTTTTGTAACTTTAAAGAAAATGTTATTTTGTATTTTGTAAATGGAAAAGAAGGAAAAAAAATAGGTCTAAAAGGTAGTGTTGAAATGTTAAAGTTGATGTGGCACTGACGTGGCTCGGTGTTAACTCATAACTTTTATGCTTTATCATAACTTTAAGAGGGAAGGGTACCCTGCATTTTTGAGAGGCGTTTTTCGCCAAAACGCAACGCGACGGCGCTATGAGGGTACTGTCCCTCGCGTTTTCGAGTGCTGAGCCATCATGACCAGCCGAGATGGTCCCGGAAAACGCAACGCGACGGTGCCACTACGGTATCGTGGCTCGCGTTTTCCCGTAATTATATTTCTTTTTTCAATCTTGTAGACGTTTTTGTATACTTCTGCTGGTTGATGTAGTTACTCTTTCTCCCTATGAGTTTGATGCAACGATTCACATAAGCAGAAATGAAGGGTTGGGGGGCGGAGTATTCAGAGTGGTTGTGGCAGAGTATAAAGTAGGGTTGCCTTAAATTAAGGATACGTGACTTATTTATATCATCTAATTAGGGTTATTTGAGAATACGGGCTGCATGTTGTGTTTTGGGCCTACCTTGTTGATTAATCCAAATTTGGGTTACAAAATTAAGTGTTGTACTAAAGTGTGTATTTTTTGTTGAAATTTGACCCCAAGTAGTTTAGTTTATGCATTTTATTATTTATTGTATTTTTTTTTATCAAAGATATTTTAATTTTTGTTAAATGTGTTGTTTTATTTAAGTAAATGAAAAAAATATGTGGGGTTTTGGGGTACACGACGAAACCAGAATCTGATGTTATAGGAGGGAGATGTGTTTTTGGTGTTATGGTGAATTCTGGTGTTATGAGAAAAGGTGCTGATGTGATAGCATTTTTCCTCACGGCATCAGCAGGACGACTCAAGGGTACCTAGTGCTTTAAGTGTCAATATGCAAGATAACAAGGGTCCACTTGATTACCATAAAACCACTAAGAGCGATAGGTGTTGTCTTCGCCGTCCCCTTCGCTGCCACCGTGGCAAGCTCGCCGTCCCTCGCTGACACACCGGCTGAGTTCGCCGTCCCTCGCCGTGGATGAGCTCTTCGTCTGCACAACGAGCTCCATTTTCTGACACAAGCGCAAACCAAACGGATATATTTTAGTTTTGAAAAAAATATATCCGTTGTAAACGGATACTTTTACTTTAAAAAAAAAATACACTTATACCACCCCTATAAATAACATACCATAACCACCATTTTTATCATCTTCATCTCCTCTATCTTCATCAACTTTCTATATCTTTAGTTCAAAAAAAAAATCCCACAATGTTTCAAAACCCGAATGACGGAGGGTATTTCACGAACCTACTAAATTCAAACCCACCACAATACGGGGGTTCTTCAAACCCGTCTACCCCTCTCGCAAAATTCAACCCGTCTCCACAAGAAATTTTCTTAACCAACAATATGCGTTTCAACAAGGATTCGCAAGTTACCCATGCGATTTCCATCACCACAGCTTTTTAACCCGTCACAACCTTCATAGTTTTTTAACCCGTCACAACCTCCAACATTTCCCCAAATGGAATCACAACCGTCCGGTTCACAATTCAAAGTACCAAAATCACGTGAATCGGCCAAAGGTAAAGGGAAAAAGACGAAGGAAAATAAATCAGAACAAGCTGTGGATTTGGATGCGGATGATGGCGAAGATGTGGAAGTCATAGGCCGCGCAGACGGGAGGAAGTGGAGCAAGGTTGAAGAAAGGTTGCTTTGCAAGTAATGTTGGATAGAAATTTCGAAGATCGAGATATGGGAAATGACCGTTCGAAGATTTCTTTTGGAGCGACATTATGGACATGTTCAATAATCGGACCACCAGATGACCGGTATCAAAAATATGATCACGGGTAAATGGTCGAGGATTAACGATGATGCCAAAATTCAACGCTATTTACAAACATTTGCGGCGTCGAAGTGGTGAAAAGGACCACGATCATCTCGAGAATCTGGCGAACTTTGAGCAACGTTTTGGTGGGAAGGAGTTCGGGTATGTTCACGCTGAGATATTTTGAAAATTACCCAAAGTGGGACGTAGAAGAGCCGATTGACATTACATGTCTCGAGGATATATCGGCCCGGAAAACGACCTCGTCCGAAGAGATGGCGGCGAGAAAGAGTCGAACAAAAGAAACAAAAGTCGACTTCAACGTCGGCTGCTGACTCGGTTGGAGTCAATCGAGTACTTTTCGGGACATATATCCGAAAATATGCTCAAAAAGCCGACGCTCAAATGGCTTGTTACGAGGCGAGGCGGGAGAGGGAAATTGCTGCATTAGAGATGAAGGAGATGAAGTTTCTCATGCTAAATCCCAATTTGACCGATGACCCGAAAAAAGCAGAGATCATCCGAAAGAGGCAGGATATAATAATGAAGAAATATGCCGAAAGAGATGCCTAGTAAAATGTTTAGGTTTCTTATTATTAGTATGTGTTGTATTTTTTTTCCCGTGTCGTTTTTTCTATTTTTACGTATCGTGTTTATTTTTCTTATTATTGTGTTGTTAATGTATTTTAATTATTAATGAAATAAATTTAGTTTATTTGAAAATTTGAAAAAAAAAATAAAGTTGTAGTGGTGGCGTCAAATGAAAAAGTTGATGTTTGTTGTGAGTAAAGAGTTAGTTGTGGTTAATTGTGGATGTGTGTTATGGTGATGTGGCACCCGTGAGCCCCGAATGAAGTGATAAAACTCTTCACGGACACCTAGCCCTCTAACTACCATAAAACCACTAACTACCATAAAGCTGTGGATAAACGAAACCACTAATCACCATAAAACCGAACCACTCGCAACGACCATAAACCGCTAGATCGGACGATTAAACGGCTCGAACCGGCCATTAAACGACTAGACCCGGTCATTAAAAGGCTCAATCCGGCCAAAAAAGGACTAAATCCGGCCACGGCTTTATACCGTTATATAAAAAAGGACTAAATCCGGACTAAGTGGCACACTTGTCAAATTAAATAGTGGATGATATTGGTTCTTTAGGTTGTATGTGTTTTTAGGATGGGAGAAAAAGGTGGCTGAGAAGGAAAAAAAAGGATGAGACGATGGTGTACAAATCCTAAATTGATGGTGTATGAACCCACTAAGCCTAAGAAATAGAAAGATATAACTCTTATTCCCACTCTTCGTGAATTGTGTCCCATTAACTTGATAATACTATCAAGATAAAATGTCAAAGGTAACTGAGTGGCACCACCTCAAAATACCTTATAAAGAGATAGAAGTAGCAACTGAAAACTTCAAAACGCTTATTGGACGAGGTGGATATGGCTGGGTGTACAAAGGAAAACTCCTTGTGTCTGGAAAAGAGACCATAGTTGCTGTAAAAAGGTTAAATGAGCAGTTCGGACAAGGTTTAAAGGAGTTTTTGACAGAGATTCAGTTGCTGTCTGGTCAACGTCATCCAAACCTCATCACTCTTCTTGGTTATTGTGATGAGGGAAAGGAGAAGACTATCGTTTACGAATTTGCAGAGCGTGGAAGTTTGGATCAGTATATAAGGCGTAGTGGAAAAACCACTTCTACTACTCTTACGTGGTTACAAAGACTCAAAATTTGTGCTGATGCAGCTCGTGGTTTGGATCACCTACATAGTCATCTTGGAGGGCATCAAATGATTATCCATAGGGATATAAAAAGCTCAAATATTTTGATCGATGAGAATTGGGTTGGTATAATTTCTGACCTTGGATTGTCCAAGTTAAGCGTATCAGGTTTTGGTATGAGTGTCATTGTTTCAAATGGTTGCGGGACACAGGGTTACTGTGAACCAGAATACTACTCTACGGGAATTGTGACCAAAAAATCTGATGTCTTTTCTTTTGGTGTCGTACTATTCGAAGTTTTATGTGGGAGGTTGTGCCTCATTGATTGCGATGACGGATTCTCGCTGTCAAGCATATCAGCCAAAGAATACTATGAAAATAACAGCTTGGACATGATTATTGATCATACTTTAAAGGAGCATATTGGCTCGTACTCCATGACCAAATTTGCAGATATCGCTTACAGATGCTTGCACAATGATCGGGAGCAGCGACCTGCCATGGATGTTGTCGTGGAAGAACTTGAGGAAGTGCTGAGATTCCTGGTGAGTTCTATACCTGATTTATTATGCAAGTGGAATTTAATACTACTGCTAATTGGCATATGAGTATAAATCTCACAACTCTCAAAATTTGTAATAGTGATGACAACCAAACATTAACTCTAAATTAAGCCAAAAAAAACTTTACAGTGACTCACCAAATGATTTACTATAGCCCTAAAACAATAATCATAACACAGTCCAAATCTCTATGCGCAAGTGCATTATGAACAAATAGAGCTTTCAACGACTACATCAAATCACCAATGTATAAGTGGATATACATGATTCCATATGCATATGTACTTAGTTAATACAATGTACCTCGTATCAAAGCCCAGCAGATTCTTAAGAAAAAGCATCACTTGAGCACAAAACCTGGGACTTATGTCAAACGAAACCAACTTTTTAGTGCATGAAAACACAGAGGGTAAGATTGCGCCGATCTGCAAATGCCTTTTGATCAACTTTCTGAATCGTAATATTATTTGACATGTTAAGCATGAATATAAAGCCGAGCATATCATAATAATAATATAACTTTTTTTAACTAGGTGATATGCTTTAGGATGTGTTAGGCATTTCCTCTTTGTGTTGTATCCTTCAACTTCATTCATTCTTACCTTAAACACATTTTTAAAACAATATATGGATCTATTCAATTCATTCTAAGGGGGTGTTTGGCCACACTTATGTATTGGGCTTCTCCTTATGTTATATATCATAAACTCATAAACTCATGTTGAGTGTTTGGATTAATTTATGTTTTCAAGTGTTTGGTTTAGCTTATAATAGGAAAGGGTTAATTGCTTGAAAATGTATCATACTTGCTGCTTTTTGTTATTGTGTACTGAACTTTTTTTTTACTTATTGTGTGTACTCAACTTTCAAATTTTGATCATTGTGTGTATTTTGTGACCATTTTACCCTTACTTTTTTCAAAATTTGAAGGGTAAAATGGTCATTTTACATGGCTGAATAGTCCCAAAATACACAATGATCGAAATTCGAAAGTTCAGTACACACAATAACAAAAAAGTGGCAATTATGATACATTTTCAAGTAATTAACCCATTAGGAAATGACCAAATAAGACATGGGTTGAAATGTATGAATTTTAGATTAGGTATAATTAAGGGTAATATTTTGATTTGTATAGAGCATGTTATATAAAGCCAACCCTTCTTGAAAAAGCCACACTTTATGGCAACGGGCGTTAGTGTGGTGTAGTTTATGTGATGCCTCTTCTATAGTTTAGGTTCTTAGGCTATATTTGAGTGTGAGATTTGGAAATGCTGCATATTGCTTTGTAACCTTTGCATAGTTGAGGAAATATAGTCCTCTGCTACTGCTAATCCAGTATATGATGGAAAGTATAGATTTTTTGAATGGCTTGGAGGGTGCGTCCTCTTGATGCTAAAGCCCTTTATGTGAAGTGTACGTATCTTTTGTGATTAATATAATTCACCATTTAAAAAAAAAAGTGTTTGGTTAAGCTTATACTAGTTCAAGTAGGTCTCAAGTTCAATTCTTGCTAGGTGCAAACAACCTTGAAGTGGCCACGTCAACCTCCTGAAAAAGGAGGGCTTTGCCTGGTTTGAGTCTGTGTGGCGGTGGGTTCAAAACCCGTGGATAGTCAGCCAAAAGGTCGGAAACCATGGTTAACCCCCCAAAAAAAAAAAGCTTACACTAGTTTTTAACCCCGTGCATACACGAGACTATTAAATAAGCTTGTCATAAAATTATATAAATATTTTATACTTATATATTTACAATACCCATTAATGAGCGTGTTATTAATATTTTGTATATATTTTTGTTAGATGAAGTATTTGACTTTATTTAATTGACATGATGTTGAGGTTGATGTCGTTGCAATTTAACTGTTGATATCATGTTCTGGACATTATGCGTATTTAATTGCATGTTATGACCCTTGAAAAAAATGCTTTTTTAGATATTCTTATTCAAACTTTAAAATTAATTACATGATCGATGCTGTATGTACAATCTCGTGTATAAATTTTCATATCACAGTAACTCATGAGGCCGTGCCTTCATTTTAATATTCATATAGCTGTATTTAATTTTTAAATTTGTGCACGCTCGGGTTAAGCTTATAAAAAGGAATATAACATTAGTCGTTATTGAACGCCATTAGTTTATAATTCCATGCATATACATTAATTTAAGAGTTAACTACATTTTTGGTCCTTGTGGTTGTACCTGGATTCCACTTTTGGTCCATTTGTTCAAAAAGTTGCGATTTTAGTCCAAAATGCATAGTTTGGTTCCACTTTTGGTCCATTTTTCTAACGAAGTTAGTTCAGTTAGTTAAGTCGTTTGCAACGTTAGTCCTTTATAACGGTCGTTTGCAACGTTAGTCCTTTATACCAAAGATCTTTTGCAACATTTGCAACGTTAGTCCTTTCAGTTAGTTAGTCCTTTAAAAAAATTCTAAAAAAAAATTCGAAAAAAAAAATTTAGAAAAAAAATTATAATTTTTTTTTCTAAAATAAAATTCGAAAAAAATTTCGAAATATATTCTAAAAAGAAAACTTTTTTTTTCCGAAAAAAATTCTAAAAAGAAACTTTTTTTAAAAAATAACTTTTTTTTTTCCGAAAAAAAATTTCCGAATAAAATTTCGAAATATATTCTAAAAAAAAACTTTTTTTTTTCCGAAAAAAATTCTAAAAATATATTCTAAAAAAAAAAAATTTCCGAAAAAAATTTCAAAATATATTCTAATTTTTTTTAAAAATGTATATACATTGAAAAAAATTTCGAAATATATTCTAAAAAACTTTTTAAAATGTATATACATTGAAAAACGTTTTTAAATGTATATACATTTTTCTAGAATATATAAAAACGTTTTTCAATGTATATACATTTTTAAAAAAAGTGTTTTTTTAGAATATATTTCGAAATTTTTTTCGGAAAAAAAAGTTTTTTTAGAATATATTTTTAGAATTTTTAGGAAAAAAGTTTTTTTAGAATATATTTCAAATTTTTCGGAAAAAAAAAAAATTTAAAGTTTCTTTTAGAATTTTTTCGGAAAAAAAAAGTTTTCTTTTTAGAATATATTTGAAATTTTTTCAATGTATATACATTTTTAAAAAAACGTTTTTCAATGTATATACATTTTAAAAAAAATTTAGAATTTATTTTGAAATTTTTTTGGAAAAAAAAAGTTTTTTAGAATATATTTTTGAATTTTTTGGAAAAAAAAAGTTTTTTAAGAATATATTTGAAATTTTTTGAAAAAAAAAAAAAAAATTTGGAAAAAAGTTATTTTTAAAAAAGTTTCTTTTAGAATTTTTTCGAAAAAAGAAGTTTTCTTTTAGAATATATTTGAAATTTTTGAATTTTATTTTAGAAAAAAATTATAATTTTTTTTCTAAATTTTTTAAATTTTTTTAGAATTTTTTAAAGGACTAACGTTGCAAATGTTGCAAAAGATATTTGGTATAAAGGACTAACGTTGCAAACGACCGTTATAAAGGACTAACGTTGCAAACGACTTAACTAACTTCGTTAGAAAAATGGACCAAAAGTGGAACCAAACTATGTATTTTGGACTAAAATCGTAACTTTTTGAACAAATGGACCAAAAGTGGAATCCAGGTACAACCACAAGGACCAAAAATGTAGTTAACTCTTAATTTAATATATAACGATAATAATGTTTAGTTTACTAATAACAACGTATATGTTTTTTCAAAGAGATTTAAGGTCTAGGATATATCTATTAAATTTATAAACCTATTAAAAATATGTAAAGTAATAAGTTTACTTAAGTTCTTATAATTTATTTAAAATATAACCACTAAAGTTTCATTAATTACCTCCTTTTTTCAGTTTTTTATAACATCGACACATGTTTTCTTTTACATATTTATTTGCTGGACGAAATTTAGATTTGTTTGACTAAATTGAAGCCAAAATTTGAATTTCAATTAGCGAATCACAAGGCTCGAGTTCAAAATTTACTTATCTCATTGGTCAATTGAAAAATCCATTTGTACAATTTGAATATTCTCTTATAAGAGACGAGTAGGCTTATAAGCTTATATAAGAGTTTTTTTTAGCCTACACTGTGCTCTCAAGTTAAAATTTGAGGAGAAAGTAAAGGAAATTGAATGTTTTTTGTGTTCTTGAGTTATTTTTTTAAGAAAGGAAAAAAAAAAGTGGAGAGAAAGATGAGATAAATAATCCCCCTCCTACTTTGAAGGAAAGTGAAAGTAAACTTTAAAATATGTCGTCTAAAGACTAATATGCCCTTTTTTAAATATTTGACACTAGCAGCCAAAGGACATATAAGTAATTTGATCAAGTTAATTTCCTTTTCCCTCAACTTAGCGCTCAGTTCTCGAGTTCCAAATCCCTTTCCTCCAAAAAAATGGGAGGAATATTTCATTAAGAAAACTTCCTCCCATCTTCTTTACCACTTTACTTTCCTCTCCTAAAAACAACTCAAGAGCACAAAAAACATTCCATTTCCTTTCGTTTCCTCTCAAATTTTAACTCGAGATGATTTATAATTATTTTCCTTTTCCTTTATTTTATTTCAAGAACATATAAACTAATTCATTTACTTTTCCCTTTCTTTCACTTTCCTATTCTTTTCATTTTTGTTTCATTTAAAACTCGAAGTGTAAAGGTGTGGCTTTTTCAAGAGGGTTATTGCTCTGAAAAGTTATTATGTGCGTTTTCATAGAGAAAATAAACCATTTGTAGTTTTTGTTGTCGAGGAAGGCGAATATTGATGTGAGGGATCGGTTGGGGTGTACGGTATGTGATTTGGTTTGTTTTGCACTTTTTATGATGGTTTTGTGCTTATTGGCTGGGGCTAGATCCTTGTGGAAAGTCACGGGCCCCGCTCAACTAATTAACTTCTTAAGGAATTAGATTGTTTTTTTTTTTTTTTTGAGTTAATTGCATTTTTGGTCCATGTGGTTTGGCAAAATTGCAGGTTTGGTCCCCAAAACTTTGAAAGTGCAACGATAGTCCTCATTTTAAAGTTTGGATTGCATTTTTGATCCCTGTATAAAGTTAAATGACTAAAATACCCTTGGTCTTCTTCAGAAAAAGACAAGGGTAATTTGGTTATTTCACACCGATAAGGACAAAAAAATGCAACCCAAACTTCAAAATGGGGACTATTGCTGCACTTTCAAAGTTTTGAGGACAAACATGCTGTTAGCAAACCACTGAGACAAAAAAATGCGCTTCTTTTTTTTTTTTTTTTTTTTTTGAGTTTTAGGATGTTTTGTGCTTATTGACTAGTGCTAGGTCCTTGTAGAAAGTCAGTGGGCGCGGGGCCCGCTGATCTAAACTTGTTAAGGAATTAGCTATCGGATTATTTTTCGCGTTTTATGATGGTTTTGAGTTTGGGTTGATTATCGGTGCATATTGTCAGGGCTAGGTCCTTGTGGAAGGTCAGTCGCCATGGGGCCCGCTGATGTAAACGTGTTAAGGAATTAGCTAGTTGCATTATTTTTTTGCGTTCTGCGATGGTTTTGTGTTTGGTTGATTTATAGGTGCTTATTGGCCGGGGCTAGGTCATTGTGGAAGGTTAGTCGGCACGGGCCCTGCTGATCTAAACCTATTAAGAAATTAGCTAGCTGGATTTCTTTTCGCGTTTTTTGATGGTTTTGTGGTTGGGTTGATTATTGGTGTTTGTTGCCTGGGCAGGGCCCGCTGATCTAAACCTGTTAAGAGATTAGCTAGCTGGATTATTTTTCGCGTTTTATGATGGTTTTTTGTTTGATGAATTTATGGGTTATATGTTTGTGAAATTAAATGTCAATATGATATGTGCTGATTGTCTGGGGCTAGGTCCTTCGGGAAGGTCAAAAGGGGTGTACGGGGTCAGGGTTCCCGTTGATCTAAACATTTTGAGGAATTAGCTAACTTGTTTATTTATTTATTTTTGTGTTGGATGAATTTATGGCCTAGTTTGGTTTTTAATATATTAAAATGGTGAACGGAGAGAGATCTTGTTTAGGCTCCCCTGAAATCGAACCTTTTCTGCTTCAATGATTTTGTTTTTGATGAATTGATGGGGTTTTTTAGGTATTAGTATTTGTTTTGATAACTGTCTGATTAGATCCGAAAGGCTTTTAGCATAGCGTTATATGGTGGACTTAATCGGTGGATGGTATGTTAGATTACAATGTTCGCGGTTTTGCCTTAAAAAAGAAATTTGTTTGGTTAAAGTATGAAATTTGATATTGATTCCTTAACTTTTGAACCAGTCGCGTTGAATCATTTCTATAAATTTTGCTAATTGTCCTACCTTATGAGGGCGTTTTGGGTTTGCTTATTGTGTTTTGAGAGGGAATTTGTTTCGGGGGTGTTTGGGATTGCTTATTTGATTAGATTTGTGATAAGCAAGTTTGTGGTTTATTCGACCCACAACCTCAAAATTTAGAGCGGATTAATGCTGATCACTCCAAGAACACACACAAACAGGAACTTTGTAGTCAACCAAAAAGAGTCGCGGATTAATGGTTTTCTAGGATTGATCATTTAAGGGTTTCTTTTGTTCGGGTTTTCGCTGATAAAGAGACAAGTTACTATTTTCTGGTGTTCCAACGATCAACAAGAAGAAACGTTTCTGTTTGTTCGAGATTCATTGAAGAAGAAGCACGGTTGTTTTCTAATGTTACAACGATCGACAAAAGAAATATATGTTTTTTTTAGTTTTAAAACCCGGGTCGACCCAGGTTCAGTTGGTTATTTGCTTATTTTAAACCCGGATTGAACCGGCGGTTTTTTGCTCACCAGGGTCGACCCATTTGATAAATACGACCCCGGTCAGAGCTTTTGATTATTTTTTAGGCTTGGGACTTGTAGTTTTGTTGGATTTTATGTGTCTGGTAAACCTACTGTATGTTTGGAACTGATTAAGGACTGCTTGAGGGATGTTTGGACACGTTCAAGAGTTGTTTGGAGTTGTTAAAGGGCTGTTTGGACATAATTACGGTTATATTTAGACATGTTTAGGGCTGTTTGGAAAGGTTTAAGAGCTAGAGTGTCGGTATTAGGAAAAGGTTCGATGATGGCTATAATTGAAAGGGAGGCCTATTGTAGGTTAGGTTTTAGGGGAGAATTGGTGGGTGTGCAAAACCGATCCGCAAATTTTTTCCGTCAATAACAACAAGCTGTCGTGTGTGGTCATTGATGGAAAATAGCACCAGTGGCTAATAGAAGGAGCGGTGCAACTGAGAGATCATAATATGCACTTTTAGACATCTTATTAAATTAACTAGTATTATTCTGGGCAAATGACAAAATAATGCATCGAACTTGACACTTTATATGATTGTGTGTAGTCAACTATATTTTTTCTTATTGTATGTATTGAACTTTCAAATTTCGATCATTATGTGTATTTTGTGACTATTCTGCCATGTAAAATGACCATTTTACCCTCTGAAATTTGAAAAAATAAGGGTAAAATGGTCACAAAATACACACAATAATCGAATTTTGAAAGTTCAGTACACACAATAAGAAAAAAAATAGTTGCTTACACACAATCATAAAAACTGTTAAGTTCGATGCATTTTTTTACCATTTGCCCTATTATTCTTCTTCACCATGATATGGTATATTTGTCGGTGTGCTTGTGCGTGGTTCTTTTTCCTATTTGCTTGTTTGTTTGCTTTCTTTTTACTACACTTTTGCCTTTTGTTTTTGTCGTATGCTATCTCTATCATTTTGCACTAGCACACATGCACTTGCCGGAGGTCTCGTTGGAGCAGTCTCTACACACGGGTTTACCTGGTGTAGGGTAGGATCTCTACATTTACCTCCCCATACCCCGCCTAGGCGGGATTGGGTTTGTTGTTGTTGTTGTTGTTGTTGACCATGATATGGTATAAAATAGTTCTCTTTTAAGAGATAAACTGTAACTTTAAACAAAGTATATACTATTGTGCATATCCAATAGTATCTGTAGATATTTTTGTTGACTAGATATGTGTCGCATATCTATGGTTTTTGAGATGGAAATTGTTTTCGTGTTTCAGAAAATTTTTTGTTTGAAGATTTTGCTGAATCGCAATTATTTGACTTTATGCGGTTTCTGTATTTGAATATTTCCATCATTATTATCGGGCCTATCTTTCAACCAACACGTATTTATTAGTATTAACTTTCGTCATGACAGGCAGCTGCCGATGCAAAGTACTATGGACATGTAGAAACATACAATATAGCCAAAGTTCCGGTAACTTTCCACATTACTTTCCTTCATATGTTTTTACTTTTTTAACTTTGGATATTATAATGATTATATTTCAATTCTCGTAGAAAACTAGGACACCTATGTCCGTTGCTAATCCACGAGAAGTTCCTGGGTACGAACTCAATCCTTTTGAGCTGCAGATTCGCAAAAGTGATGGCATCTCAACGGTGAGACTGTTTGTCTTTCTATAGGATTTTGACTGAAACAGGTCATATTTATATGGGATGAGTTAGTTTAACAAGCAGACTCTTTTTCGTCTACATTCTATAAATAGTTTACGTCCTAGTTTTCTTTTGCATTTTGTGGTCTTTTGCTTCACACTATTCTCTTATGCTGTCTCAAATCAGTGCTGCAATTTGTACTCGAGTGATTAACATTCTCGTATTTTGACAGGGAAACTATCAAGCTGCTAAATGGAACGGCACAAAAGTTTCAGTGAAGATACTGGACCATTCTGATCCTAAAAGCATGTACGTGCAGTAATCCGTTTTTCATCAACTAATTGTATTTTATAAGTAGATAAAATATTGATCCTGTTAAGCTGCATTGTTGCTCGTTAGATGTGGCAAAATGGGTGGGTTGGGTAACGGGTCAAGACAGACAAATTTTAAATGTGCATCTGTTTTTATCGGCTTCTTTGAACCACTATTAAGCACGTATCATTGAACTGTTTTTTTTTTGCTCTTACGCAGAAATGCTTTCAAACATGAGTTGGCCTTGTTGGAAAACGTCCGGCATCCTAATGTGGTTCAGTTTGTTGGAGCCGTCACCCAAAATGTACCCATGATGATTGTTTCCGAGTTTCACCCCAGAGTAAGTTCTAGCTCACATCCAAACATAACAGGTTGTGTGTACATAATGCATAGGTGCTGCATACTTATATTTACGATGCTTGAATTTGTGATAAATTTCAGGGTGACCTTAGAAGCTATCTTAAAAAAAAAGGACGGTTGTCACCATCCAAAGCTCTTATATTTGCTCTTGATATTGCCAGGCAAGTAAACAATGCTGCTGATTTTTTGTACATTCAGTTAATGTTTATTAAAAGGAAATTTTTAACCCATTTAAATGAAAATGGGTCAGTTCGGGTTAAATTATATGAACCACCCATTTGGCCTATCCTTCTGTCATTCTTTACATATATTTGTTATTTGACGCTTTTCATTTCTTGACTGACTGTAACTCGGCAGGGGAATGAACTATCTACATGGACGTAACCAAGACCCGATTATCCACTGCAATTTAAGGCCAACGTAAGGCAACTAATATAAGTTTACTATACAGTAAAATCACTAGTATGTATTAGTTTGCGTTTTGAGATTTTTTGAATAATTGAAACTTTGGTAAATGCCAGAAATATTTTTCTGGATGGCGGGGGCCTATTGAAGGTTGCATGTTTTGATACAATCAGATTGTCCAAAATTTTGCCTAATAAAGCAAGACTAGCGCGACCTGCCACCGTTGATCGAAAAAGTAAGTTCTGGAAAAATACGAACTTTTAATTATTTACTTCTTTATTTCTTAGTAACCATAATCTTTTATATGAGTGTAGATTTATACATTGCACCGGAGATCTATAAAGATGAACTATTCGACGGAGGTGTGGATGTGTACTCTTTTGGCCTTATTCTTTACGAGGTACTTTTTTCTAAACTTCATTTCATAATCGCGTATGATATATTCGTATTAGAGATTAGAGATGCCACTAAAAATATAATTTTAGCAACTTTTGACCAGTTTGACTTCCCATTCATTTTGTCATGCCATTATGGATTACTCGTTCCTTTTTTCCTTGCCCGTTAACGATTCTTTTAAGAATACTTATATAAAAATTTGATCTTGGTTTTGTTTAATATGAGATCAGATGATGGAGGGTGTGCAACCGTTTTATCCCAAGCCTCCTGAAGAGGCTGTTAAGCTGATGTGTGTTGATTTTCGGAGACCAATGTTCAAGACAAAATCGAAATATCCCGATCTAAAAGAGTAAGTATTTTTTGACCCGTTTATCTACAAACGAGTGAAGCTGGTTTATGTTCTTTGTCTAACGTTCAAAAGGGTTAAGGCGATTCTTTTTCAAAGATGCAAAATGATTAAGGCGTTAAGCTTAAAGAGTTGCCTAAAAGGGAAATCGGACAAATAGATTGGACGGGTCATTCATGTTGAAAAAATTCACGTACAAAAATTTCTCATTCTTTTTCCGTCTTTGTTCTTATTTTGTAGCTTGATCGAGGAGTGTTGGTATCCAGATTTGTCTATTAGACCAAAATTTTACGAGATCATCATACGACTTGACAAAATCATTGACTACAGTTCTAAACAAGGATGGTTTAACAGACACATTTAAGCTCCCATGGTATGCTTTCTAACTTAACACCAAGTCTCAGGCAAACGGTATTATTTTCTTACTAACGTTACAACTTTTTTCTTGCAGGAAGTAATGGCTATAAACGTTGTAAATGCTGAACTAAAGTCGTGTAGCTGGTGAGAGACTCCAAGTGTCGGGAGCTTTCTGTTGTCATGTATAGCAAAACGGGTAAGAAATGGAGGTCTGGTGAGTGTGCTGAGGAGTTGTTCAGAGTTGCGAAAGATGGATAATAAAGAGGAGTTGTTGCTATGGGTTTTTCTTATACGTTTACGTTATGTGAAAATTGTTTACGTGTATCGACAGCTGATAGATTTGTGATATAATAGTTCGAGTCGTCCTAGTGTTCTCTTCTACGCATAATGATCCATGGGATTTGAAGAAACAATGTCAAACTTATGAGAAAAACTCGTACAAAAACCGAATGAACAAGTTTATGTTATCAATAGTGTATTAACAGCCACGGAACCAGAACACAAGTCACCAAGTGCAATAGAAAATCAAACACGATTACGTGTACGGTTTTTGAGACCAGGCGCATTTATAAAAGATCGTTATTACTTATTAAGTAGGATGTGAATTCTTTTTTGTTCTAAAACCAAAAAAAATGAAGTTGATTTCTTTACGTTTTATATTGTTTGATTGTACGATAATTGTTAAGATTCCAATCCTAATCTTAGGATTTCACGATTCTCCAAAGCTAAAACGATTTGGATCCTATGTAAAATCTTAACAAGCTTTAGGATCCTGATCTTAACCATATGATCTTAATATCTACTCCGATCCGATCTTACTTTTCTTGAATCTCAAACTAAAAAACTACAAACTTAACTTTATTTTGCTTACAACAAATCTATGCTTACCAAAAGACAAATCTTCACCATTCATCTAGTTTGATCTAATGGTGAGGATTAACCTAAGATTTAAAAGGTAAACCTAATTCCATGTTTTTTTTTCGTTTTTGTCTTTCTTTTTTATTCAAATATTTTTTGTCTTTTATTTTTAAATTCACGTTTTTTTTATTAAATGCACGCTTTTTTTTTTTTTTTTTTTTTTTTTTTTTTTAATTCACGTTTTTTTTATTTAAGTTTTTTAATTCGCGTTTTTCTCGCTTCATACGTTTTCTGCATTTTCATATGTTTTCGCTCGTTTTGTCCGCTTTCATACGCCGTCCGCTTTCATAGATTTTCACCGTTTTCTTTCATTTTCATACGTTTTCATCCGTTTTTAGGCGTGCTTTTACGCTTTCATACGTATTCGTCTGTTTTCTTACCTTTTCGTCCATTTTCATACGTTTCTGACTATCACAAGTGATATTCTGTGATATTCATAATATCACTTGTGATTTTCTGAATATCACTTGTGAATTTCATAAGTATTCGTCCATTTTCATACGTTTTCAAATCTCACACTCAAAGCCGAACACCTCACGAAATGGGAACAAAACACTCATACTCTCTCTATTCTAAGAGTCAATTTCGGGATGGTCACTCATTGCACGGTCGTAGCCTTTATTTTTTCATAGGCTTGGCTGTTACACAAATCTCCACCACTGGAGCTAAGGTCAAGACAATTCTTAAAGGCAATATTGGGTGAACAAATTGTATAGGCTAGGGTGAATCTTCATTACTAACGTGCCACGGTAAAGGGGACAAAACTAATTATATATGACCAAATCCATAGCCAAGACAACAATGATTGCTCGCTTCTTCACCTAGACACGCTTCATGACTAAAGGGTAGGACCGTAGGATAAGACATGTGATGCACATAAATGGTATAAAAATAAAATAACAAGAAAATAGTCTTAGCCTATAACCAAGTTGTCACCGTCCACCGTCCATCCAAAGTCCAAGCTTCAAGATGCAAAAACCGGATCATGATGTAATAAGTTAGTGTGCCAATGTAGACATATGGCGAAGTGCACACTAATTCGAAAGGGTGTAACTAGGGGTATCTTGCACTAAATATGAGTGCAACAAAAGGGTTTAACACGGGGGTCGAAAAGTCGTGATGACTAATCGAAACACGCACACAATTTAACACATACAGGCTATTTGGTGTAAATCCTAAACATTGCCTTTTGAAACTGTCCCTACCAAATGTATCAAGCTAAGTTGACACACTACTCATCTATGGTCTCGAAATGATGTAAAAGCCAAGTTCTAAAGTTTACAAACTACCGGCACACTAAATATATGGTGGATCTGAGTAATATGGGAAAACGGAAAGGCTTAAATCTCACTAACGAAATCAAAGGTTATAGTGCGCTCGGCTAAGGTCTATTCTGGTTAGAACAAGAAATCCCATGAAATTTTCTCTTGTAAATGATAGAAGGATCATGTTTGAGAAAACGTGCCTTCGCTTAACCTATCCAGCAAAATACAAATCCCTGAAATCACATCACTACCACAAGCATAAATCTAAAAACAAAAAGAAAACAAAATAAAAACAAAAACTAACTCACTTTCGTAGGAATCACGGTGCATTTAGCATATGCAACAAGCCTTTTAAACCACTAGATGTCCCGGGTGGACGAGTGAATTCTCGTGAGGGTTTACAGGTAACACACCCACAGAGTTCATTTAGAAACTAATACAAGGATTTGGTATGTACGTTAATTTAAAAAAAAAAATCTGGTACAGGAGAAAGTTACGGCGTAACCTTATAGATTGAGTTACTCCGTAAGTAATGACACCTGATAAAATTGTAGATATTTGACGATGGTTACGGCATAACCATAGCAGTAAGTTACGCCGTAGAAACTTTCTGAGAAGAAATCCAGGAGTGAAAAAATCCATGGTGCGTTTCCAAGCCATCCTTCTTTCTACAGACCTGCAAATAGTCATAACAAAACTAACCAAACCCAACAATACAAATGAAAAGAAAAGAAAAAGGATAATTCGGGTTGTCTCCCGCTAGAGCACTTTTGTTTATTAACGGGTCTTTAAGTTAGACTCAAAGCCATAGGCTTTTATGGAGGTCGTTGGAAATGTACAACAACGTCTATCTCTTCTCTAATACCCATTTTCATGATTTTCATATTCTTCTCGCTAATAGGCACTTCTTTTGTCTTACACATCTTGATGAGGTGGAAGGTTGCTTCTTCTTCAATTCTGAACTTCTTGACTTCATATGTTTCAATTGTTAGTCTAAGAGGATCGTAAGGTATTTTTAATTTTTTACACCTCTCCTCCTCCTCCTTTTCGTACCCGTGATGGTACCAAGTTTTGGTGCTAGGACTACATGTCCTTATACAATTTTTCCAAACTTCATTTAAAATTTCACCTTGTACACCCATCTTGGATTGATATTCAGAACACAATTTCATGAAGTCACCATTTAGTCTTTTGTGTTGAAGTTGTTCCTTGATAATTTCACATACTTCTCTATCCATTTCTCTAAGCATTTTGGCGTGTCGAGCATTTCCTTGATAATTTCACATACTTCTCTATCCATTTCTCTAAGCATTTTGGCGTGTCGAGCATCTATTTCTGCGCCTAGCTTAGGACAGCGTGTTGGACTAAACATTTCCTTAGTTGCTGGAGGATTTTCGTTGCTACTAATCCCATCTTCATAATTCTCGAACATCCAATTATAGTATACACTTGCTCTAGTTTGCGTGCCAATGTCTTTATTCCCAAAAATTTTCATCAACCAATTTTCAAAAGGAATGTCTCGCGCCTTAATAGGCGCATCCAATGTAATATCATTACTAATAGTTTTTCCTTTAGGTGATTCTGCCGCTTCTTGTTTGGGTTTTCCTGTCGTAGGGGTTTGGTGCTTATCTTCGACAGTTTTTTCCATTCTTGTGTAATCAGTCCATCATTCATTAAAGAGTTTTTCCTTAACGTACAGATCAAATTTTGTTTTTCCCATCTTAATCCGTATCCAATCATAATAAGACAATTATTCAAGTCTTGCTTCTCGTCTCTCTTTGTCACAACTGCATTCCCATTCTTCACCATTTATCAAGTCTCCCCCATTGCATAGATCATCAGAGGGATCATAGGTAGGCCATTGATGGTTTACCCCTTCGCATGTGGCTAATATTGGTTCGCACGTGTGCGTCTTTACCACCGCATTGATGTTACATGAAGGGTTAGTTATAGAAATATGTTTCTCAATGCGCAAAGGTGAGTCAAAAGAGAAAATGTCCTCGGATATTCCTAATAGATTGAAAAGCTCGTATTCGCTAGGTGCTTTAGCAATTTTAGCCATACATACTTTTGTTGATAGAGTTCCATCAACATTAAAGATTACCCTATCTTCATCTATTCCTAACGAAATTTCTCTTTCAAAAACTTTCGTAGGGTGGCTAGGAAAGGTCTTCCTAAAATAATGTGTTCTTCGGCCACATTTTCCATAATAATAATTAAAAAATCGGTAGGGAATATAAATTTGTTGATTTTGATAAGCACGTTTTCAATTATTGCTACCGGAGTTGTTCTAGACATATCAGCCATTTCCACTATCAATTTAGTTTCTGTAAGCCCAGTTAGCTTTAAGTTTTGAAAAAGCGAAAACGACATAATATTAAAACTAGATCCCAAATCGGCTAATGCCATCAAATTACATTTGCCGATGGTGCAAGGAAGAGTGAAACTTTCTGAGCTAGATTCTTTTTCCAGTAATTGATTTGACACACCACCATTTTCCATAGCGCTATCCTGCAAAAAAGAAACCCCACAAAATTTATTTGAATCATGGAAACATTCATTGGAGTTTTTACCTCATTATCGTAAAAGATAGCCTTGCAGGATCCTATGGTTGTCTTTCTTGCACTGCAGGTTTTGAACTGCCTTATTCCATTACATTATTCTTGTGGAATTCGTCCGCAAGTTTTCCTATCATGACTTCAAGATTTTTGAGAGACTCGTCGTGATTAAGGAGATTCTTGTTCGTCGTTTCTTGAAAATTATTCAACCATGCATCTTGTTCTTCTTGCTTTTTGATTGAGTCTTCAAGGTACTGGTTGATTGTCTCCTCGAGATTGGATCTTCTCTCACTGTAAGGTGCTCGATTGTAGTACCCCAGGTGGTCTAACACGGTACCCATTTCTATTTCCATTGTTACCTTGAAAGGGTCTACTTTCACCATACTTGACTTTCTCAAATTTTTCGTCTTCTTCGTTTAATGGACAATCTTTGGCTAGGTGAGCTCCTCCACATGTTTCGCATCCTACTTGAATAGCATGCACATTTTCTTTAAGGAGGGCAATAACGTTGAATAAAAACTCTTTTGAGGAGTTCTCATGTGTTGATAGTTCCAGCTGGCAATCAATCAATCCATCTTTTTGCAGCTCCAGTGAGTGTCATTGGAAACACTCGGAGCATAACTTCATCGTGAGAACCACCAGGAATATTGAAAAGGCTTACGATGTACAAAACATTATCAATGTGCTTGTGCACATCTTCGGTCTTGCTCCCTGAAAAGGGGTCCTTTCTTAACTCCCGAATGAACTGATTCTTGATTCCAAACTGAACATCAGCTCCAATAATCGGGTTAACCACACCAGGCCCTTGCTCTTCTCGCTTCAAAGCGAGGTATTCTTCGAGGGTAAGTGTATCGATGTCAACTTCACCCATGGTACCCGAAACTTGAAAAGAAATAGTGAGAAAAAGAAAATTAAAACAAAATTTTAAAACTTAAACAAAACCCTAAAATAGCATACCGGCAATGGCACCAAAAACTTGATGCGTGATTTCGACCGGTTTTAATATTTATAAAGTCTCGCTACCTATGGTCTACCTAATTCATTAACGGACGATGTGCGATCGTAGTGTAGTAGTATTCGATGGCCGAGGTCGTTCCAAGAAGCTATGCGTGTGGATCTAATTTAAGTTCTAGTGTCCTTTGGTTTTAAAGGGGTTATATATTGAATGATGATAAACTAAAGAAATGAAATAAAATAAAAGCAATTTAAGCGTTGAAAATGATCAATAGGGAGAAATGTGTTAGCCTAGTTACTAGTCTTGTTATGCCATGATTACGTTTTCTAATTAATGTTTTCTATTACTCCACATGGGGTGGTTGAAATCAGCTAGACTCAGTTGGTCAATTTTTCTGGTCCTATCTTCCATAACATACTATTCCTTAACCTAATGATTACAAGAGTTCATGGGTTCCTCTACGATCTAAGACTTATTTAATGAAACCCGGTCGGTCGGATCATAGGTTTCCCCTAACTTCTTAAGCATTTCCGTTTGGAAGGTGATCATTGGGTAAAATTCTCACGCAAGATAGCGATAGTCCTATGGTCAATTCTTACCACTACTCGTAATCTGATTCACTAGGGTTCTATGGTCAATTCTCCTAGCTTCCTAGATACTACCCAAACTTCTATGCTAACCAAAACAAGGGTGTCCTAAAATAAGCAAAGAAAGTATACATGTAAAGTGATATGAAAGCGAGAAAACTACATCATAACAATAACAATTTCATAACTAGGCTAACACCAAAGGTGTTTTGCCTCTCATATTAAAGCATGGAGAAAATTCAATATTTGACATCATAAATGAAGACATGAATTAAAAACACAAATGTAATATGAAATTCTAAAACTTGTGTGATGATAAGCGTGAATTATCCCTTGAAAATGACTTGTATGCTCCTAGAAATCGTCCTCCTTGAAGCCCTTAATCGTCTCTGGTTGTTGTGTGTTGAGAGGATCTATTAAATGCGGAATTAGGGCTTGTATTTATAGTCTCAACTAAGTTACGGCGTAACGTAACCTCTAGGATTAGTTACGCCGTAACCTTTGGATCTAGGACGATCTTATCTTCATTGATAGAACTACGGAGTAACCTAAAGGTTAGTTACGATCGTAGAACTTTCGTTAACCACTTTACGCCGTAACCATGAAAGTAGTTACGTCGTAACATCTTTTGCCCACAAAATTCTTCTAAGTCTTGAAAATATATACGGTGTAACTTGTGTAGGAGTTACGACGTAACCTTGGTCAGCGTTAACTTTGATCTTCTAGTGTTAATCCATGTTACGACGTAAGTAGAGTATGGATTTACGCCGTAACTCTTTTCTGGTCAGCATACTCATGTGTATTTGCATTAAAAACCTTCCAATTTTGCGTCTCTTCGTTCCTATGCTCATTATTAACCTGAAAATAAGAGTATATATTCAAGTAAAATGATACAAATGATGAGCATATAAGGGGAAATTGACATTAAAATATCAGGACAATTTGATGTTATCAAGTACTCAAGTCTGATCTATTACTACACAGTTATGTACATAACCTGAACACATCAAGTATTATCTGCACTCATGGAAGACTCATTCAATAATGGAACTTGATAGAATTTTTTTGTGTACATATGAAGGCAGGTATGCACTTTCTTACATATTACAAGAGAAACAAGATCACAAAGTAATAGAGTTGTAATAAAAATGGGGAACAAAAGTATAATAATCCAAATATATGAAATAACCGTTATGCCTTTAACTAAAAAGCAACAAGCAATGAATAATGGTGTTGACCGTGGATTACGGTCAAAAGGACTCGATCGGCCTCAAAACTCAAGTTTTGAATTTCACGACTAAATCCCAAGTTTGAGGCACTGCAATCTTTTAGACAGTTTAGGGACCAACGATGTATTTTATCGAAAAAATAAATATTGTAAATTTTAGTTTTGTAACTTTAAAGAAAATGTTATTTTGTATTTTGTAAATGGAAAAGAAGGAAAAAAGTAGGTCCAAAAGGTAGTGTTGAGGTGGTGTGGCGTGGTGTTAACTCATACGCTTTATCATTACTTTATGTGTCAATATGCAAGATCACAAGGGTCCACTTGATTACCATAAAACCACTAACTACCATAAAGCTGTGGATAAACGAAACCACTATCAAGATAAAATGTCAAAGGTAACTGAGTGGCACCACCTCAAAATACCTTATAAAGAGATAGAAGTAGCAACTGAAAACTTCAAAACGCTTATTGGACGAGGTGGATATGGCTGGGTGTACAAAGGAAAACTCCTTGTGTCTGGAAAAGAGACCATAGTTGCTGTAAAAGGTTAAATGAGCAGTTCGGACAAGGTTTAAAGGGTTTTGACAGAGATTCAGTTGCTGTCTGGTCAACGTCATCCAAACCTCATCACTCTTCTTGGTTATTGTGATGAGGAAAGGAGAAGACTATCGTTTACGAATTTGCAGAGCGTGGAAGTTTGGATCAGTATATAAGGCGTAGTGGAAAAACCACTTCTACTACTCTTACGTGGTTACAAAGACTCAAAATTTGTGCTGATGCAGCTCGTGGTTTGGATCACCTACATAGTCATCTTGGAGGGCATCAAATGATTATCCATAGGGATATAAAAAGCTCAAATATTTTGATCGATGAGAATTGGGTTGGAATGATTTCTGACCTTGGATTGTCCAAGTTAAGCGTATCAGGTTTTGGTATGAGTGTCATTGTCTCAAATGGTTGTGGGACACAAGGTTACTGTGAACCAGAATACTACTCTACGGGATTCGTGACCAAAAAATCTGATGTCTTTTCTTTCGGTGTCGTACTATTCGAAGTTTTATGTGGGAGGTTGTGCCTCATTGATTGCGATGATGGATTCTCGCTGTCAAGCATATCAGCCAAAGAATACTATGAAAAAAACAGCTTGGACATGATTATTGATCATAGTTTAAAGGAGCATATTGGCTCGTACCCCATGACCAAATTTGCAGATATCGCATACAGATGCTTGCACAATGATCGGGAGCAGCGACCTGCCATGGATTTTGTCGCGAAAGAACTTGAGGAAGCGCTGAGATTCCTGGTGAGTTCTATACCTGATTTATTATGCAAGTGGAATTTAATACTACTGCTAATTGGCATATGAGTATAAATCTCACAACTCTCAAAATTTGTAATAGTGATGACAACCAAACATTAACTCTAAATTAAGCTAAAAAAAAAAAAAAAAAAAAACTTTACAGTAACTCACCAAATGATTACTATAGCCCTAAAACAATAATCATAACACAGTACCAAATCTCTATGCGCAAGTGCGTTATGAACAAATAGAGCTTTCAACGACTACATCAAATCACCAATGTATAAGTGGAATAGTGGATATACATGATTCCATATACATATGTATTAGTTAATACAAATATACAATGTACCTCGTATAAAGCCTGGCAGATTCTTAAGAAAAACCATCACTTGAGCACAAAACTTGGGACTCATGTCAAAATGAAACTAACTTTTTAGTGCACGAAAACACAGAGGCAGGGACGGAACAAGGGGGTTCCCGCGGGGTCCCGGGACACCCATGGATTTTTTCGATATAGTATTAATTTTGAAAAAAAAACATCGAGTTTTTCTAAATGCATCTTAAATGCACCCGGTCTATTGAAATGTGTTTCTAGTGTTATTTAGTTAGTATACTTGCAAACAAAAATAAACTTAAAATTTGGTAAAAGCCCAATGTTGCAATGTAAATTATGGTTTAAAAATTTTTGTGCACCCGGTCAAAACGTAAGATTGCTCCGATCTGCAAACGCCTTTTGATCAACTTTCTGAATCGTATTATTATTCAACATGTTAAGCATGAATGTAAAACCGAACATATCATAATAATAATGTAACTTTCTTTAACTAGGTGATATGCTTTAAGATGTGTTAGGCATTTCCTCTTTCTGTTGTATCCTTCAACTTCATTAATTCTTACCTTAAACATATATTTAAAACAATATATGGATCTGTTCAAAACATTCTAAGGGGGTGTTTGGCCATGCTTATGAATTAGGCTTATCCTTATGTTATATCATAAACTCATGTTGAGTGTTTGGATTAAGTTATGTTTAATAAGTACGTTGATAAGTTCAAGTGCTTAGTTTAGCTTATTCTTATGTTATATCATAAAGTCATAAACTCATGTTGAGTATTTGGATTAATTTATGTTTAATAAGTTGATAAGTTGAAGTGTTTAGTTTAGCTTATCTTAGGAAATGACTAAAAAAGGACATGGGTTGAAATGTATGAATGTTAGATTAGATATAATTAAAGGTAATATTTTAATTTGTATAGAGCATGTTATATAAGCCCAACCTCTTTTGAAAAAGCCACACTTTATGGCAACAGGCATTAGTGTGGGAAATGTAGTCAATGTAGCAGTGGATATGATGCCTCTTCTATTGTTTAGGTTCCTGGATCCTAAGCTATATGTCAGATTTGGAAACGCTGCATATTGCTTTGGAACCTTGCATAGGATGGAAAGTATAGATCTTTTGAATGTTTTGTTGAATGGCTAGGAGGGTGCGTCCTTTTGATGCTAAAGCCCTCTATGTGAAGCGTACTGTGTACGTATCTTTTGTGATTAAGGTGGCGTTTGGTTTGAGGGGGTAGGATTAGGATTTGGGGTTAATGGTAGAGTTTATACGTTTGGTCTGAAACCAAGGATTAAAATATGGGTTGAGACCCTCGGCAGAAACCTGTCTTACTAGCATGGTTTTCTGACAACATCCAACTTTTCTTTATTTCTTTCATTTATTATATTATTTTATCACCACTTTTTTGTCACTTTGTTCTATTTCAAAAAACTTTATGTCAATCATGGCCCCATTTTTTTTTTTTTTTTTAAATCCTAATCTAAATCATAATCATAATCAACCCATCTACAAACTAAACATACACATGACTATTAAGCTTATACTAGTTTTTAACCCCATGCATACACATGACTAATACATAAGGTTTTATTTTTTATTTTTTTTATTATTTTTCATATATATATATATATATATATATATATATATATATATATATATATATATATATATATATATATATATATATATATATAGGGGAAAGCTTAGCTACACAAGGTGTAGCCAACTTACTACACCATTATGCCAATTTGAGGAATAAAACATCAAATTTTATGCCCGATTAACATCATAAATCTATTTCACTCAATAATATCTTATAACTAACATCTATCATTGAATTTTACACTAAGATAGTCATTGTTGCAAATGTAAGATGTTAGTAGCCATTTCGTGGTGAAACTTGATTCAAGAACACACGCATAAAATTTGCAACAATATCAAATAATAGATGTTGGATATGATAGATTAGGAAGGTTTACAAGTTTAAGATGTTAAGATGACATCATAATTGAGGTTTATGCATGGAAGTAGCATTTTGGTGTAGCTAAGTTGGCTACACCCTTGGTGTAACTAATAATATATATATATATATATATATATATATATATATATATATATATATATATATATATATATATATATATATATATATATACATTATATATAAGAGGCGTATACATAAAATCTTAACTTGACATCCCATAAAAGCAAGTATATTCCATGTCATCATTATACTTATGTGGCATTTTTTATACTTATGTGGCATTTTTTATTTAATAAATGACATGTGGCATTTTAATTAATATATGTACATTTTTTTAAATAATTTGTAAATTTCGTTTTTTTGTTATTTTGAATTTTAAATTTTTTTACTAAAAAGACATTAGTTGGAGTTGAACTTGGGTCATTCAAGTGTTTTGTAAACAACTTACCACTAGGGTAGATTGTTTTTTGATTTATAGTTTTCAAATCAATATATATAAGGATATTATAAAAAATTCTGTAAATTTTATTTTAGTTATGTATTTTTTGAAGATAACAACTAAAATAAATTATGATATATATTACTTAAAAGATAAATATACCATATATATTTTTAACCTATTTTTTTTGTATAAATACACCACGATATCTTAATCTCTAATTATCCCTAAAACTATAATCGACTATTGGTATAATAGGTGAGAATATCGTTTTTTGGTTTCTGAGATGTAGATTTTTTATTTTTTTGTCGAGTTTGAGTTTTACGAATTTTTATCGAGATATCATATAGTGTTTTTGTTTGTTAACAGATATCTGATAGAAGAATGAATTCCCAAAAAGATGAAGGCAGGTTAAGAAAAAGTTTAAGGATTTCCAAAGGAAACAAAGATAATAATGTTCAACACAATGGTAGGTTTTTATATTCTCATCAACAGGTTTAGTTTTTTTTTAAAATTATTATGTTTTATGTTAATTTTATGCATGTAATTAAACTTCAGTATGTTTATAATATTCAGGAATGAACATTGAAGGTAAGAAAATATCAACAGGTTTTTTTTTTTTTAAATTATGATGTTATATTTTAATTTTATGAATGTAATTAAAATTCAGTATGTTTTATAATATTCAGGAATGAAGAGTCAAGGTAAGAAAATAAGAAAAGGAAACCAAGTTAACAATCCTAAAGTATTTTGCTACTTATGTTGTTTCTCCATCAGCAGGTTTTTAAAACTTTTATATTATAGTAATGTTATATGAATGTTTTGAATAATCTTAGTTATATGCATGTAATTTAACTCCGTTATGTTTTATAATTTATAGGATGCAAGAGTAAAGCTAATGAGAATCCAAAAGGTTCCACATCAGGTTTGTATGCATATATAAGCGGTTATGTTTAGATGTCTATTATTATGTAGTCAGGTTGTATTATATAACATATACATATATATCATATATAGGATATTTGTATTATTATAACATATACATATTATGTTTGAATGAGTACGAGGTTGTGGATTTGTGTTTGTTTGTAAATATTATCGGTGTTAACGGTTAAAGTGTAGTTGTGTAAAATTTATATTGAAGTGTATATTGTTTTGAATACAAATAAATTAGATTAGATATACTATACATTGTTGTTTTGTTGGTTGAAAGCAGGTTTGTGTGTCTGTTTTTAACTGCACAATCAATGATTGGGTTTGTATCGTAGTTTCTGAGTTTAATATGTTGTAATGCTTATAATTAGGATAAGAACATATATATTGTTTTAACGTGTAGTTGATAGTGCTGAGGATATCTTGTGACAAAAATTCTTAAGCGAACTACGCATGTAAACAAAATTATGGTTTCTACAAGAAAATATATGTTCTGATTTACATATTGAACTATTACATATTATTACAATTGCTAAAGTTTTTGGATATAATATACATTGTATGTCTGTTTTAACAATTTTAATACATTGTCTAAATTGTTTTTGTGTTTGAAAGCAGTTTGTTTTATGATTACAAATGCTTATGTTGTTGTTCATGTGAAGTAAACTATAATATTAAGTGTCTCGTATGTTTTGGCACTCTAATAAGCATTATATTTGTCTTATAAAGCGATATTTGAGGTATATGTAGCATGGGCGAGTTAATATATAGGGTTGCAATTGGTAAAGAGCGTTTGACAGTTTGCACAATCAATGATTAAAGTTGTATCGTAGTTCTGAGGATTTAATATGTTTGATTTGTAGGACATACTATGGATCATTGGTTTTCTGATTTACATATTGAACTGTACATATTTTACAATTGCTAAAGTTTTTGGATATAGTATACATTGTATATTACATTTTTAACACTTTTAATACATTGTGTAAGTTGTTTTTGTGTTTGAAAACACTTTGTTTTATGATTATAAATGCTTATGTTGTTGTACATGTGAAAGTAAAGTATACTATTAAGTGTACGTATGTTTTGGCCCTACAATAAGCATTATATTTGTCCTTATAAGCGATATTCGAGGTATTTGTAGCATGGGCGGTTAATATATAGGGTTGCAATTGGTAAAGGCGTTTGACGATCTGCACAATCAATGATTGGAAGTGTATCGTAGTTCTGATTTAATGTTTATGTTGTTGTACATGTGATGATAAAGTATAATATTAATTGTACATGGGTTTTGGCCTCTCAATAAGCATTATATTTATTTGCTTATGTTGTTGTACATGTGACATTAAACTATAATATTAAGTGTGCGTGTGTTTGGCCCTCTAATAAGCATTATATTTGACCTTATAAAGCGATATTTGAGGTATTTGTAGCATGGGCGGTTAATATATAGGGTTGCAATTAGTAAAGCGTTTAGTTAATATTTGAGGGTATATGTTGCTTATGTTTAACCTTTAAAGAGTTCCTCATATGTATTTTTAAAGAATAATACCTTTATAAAAGATCTTAAAATGTTAACATTTGGGTTATTAATTATCGAGGTTTAGCCGGAATCCATAAAGTTGGTAAACATCAACAATCTCTGGTATATTTTGCACTTATATTGAAGGGTATATTGTTTTTGAATACGTGGTAAAATTTATTTGATTTTTAATCATGTATTGTTTGTGACTAAAGGATTAAGTTTACCAGTAAAGGAAATTGCTAAACATAATCCCATAAAAATTGGAGTGCTTGATAATACTAATGGAATTTCTCAAGCAGGTTAAATTTCATAAGAATATCCTTTTGTTTTTAAATAGATACATGTTATTATTTGTTTATTTTAAGAAAGACATTGTTTGTTGTTTATAACAACAGGTTTAAGTAGTCATAAAAGAACAAAGCGGGCTTTGGATACTACATTAGAAAAAGAAGGTTTGATTAGTAGTTATTTTTTTGTATATATATAATTTGATTAGTAATTATTTGTTTGTTAAAATTTGTTTATTATTTTCGATATCAAAATCACATAAGAAAATTTGCAAGTATTGTGTATGAGAGTTATTCCATTCTTGCACTTTTCCTGTGAAGACAGTTTGGGACATGGGTTATTTGGGATAATGGTTTTGGACATGTTTGTTTTGGAATAGTGGTTTATCGGCATAGAAGTGCAGAAGTGTATATATTCACGCATACAAATGTATGTCGGTGGAGTCTGCCGTACCATTGGTGCATCGTTAGTTTGATCATAAGATCTTTGATAGTTGATGTATCAGCGTTACTTCATGTAGCGACAATCGATCCTTTTCATGCTTCGAATCAGTTAAGATCTTTGATATTTGATGTATCAAGCATCGGAAGCTTGTAGCTCTTGGTGATGGGTACCATTGGTGCATCGTTAGTTTGATCATAATTACTAAAGACTCTTGTTTCCATTTTTGTTATTTCGTTTATGTTGCATATCGAGTGTTATGATAAAATGTTTTTATGGCGGATCACGGAAGATAGGGATCCTGGGCGTCCTTTATACATAAGCCGAAGCTACGCCGTTGAGGTTCGCAAGTTTTTTACCGTTATCTTTTTGGTCATTACTTTATAACCAACCTCTAGCTATTCGTTTGCTTATTGCGAAACAACACGTGGGCTATTCATTCGATTTTCGATCGCGAAATGTTCGATGCAAAGCAACGCCTTTGGTTCATCGGTAATCTGCTGCAGCGTCGCATGATCGACTTCTATAGTTTCTCGGGCCGTGGGCGGTGCATTCAGTACGTCAGTGAGTTTTCTCAATCTACAAACATACACATTTACCAGCGGTGTGTCTCATCCATTTTGCATAAACTTACGGTATCTGTTTTTCTTCAAACTTTTACGCGTTTTTGTATGTTGCATTTTTATAACTCTTAAGTGAATGACAAAAAGGTGAAAGGTACTAATTGTCTCTAATTCTATTGTTGTTCGTGAAGGCCATGGATTGGCGAAATCAAAAGGATTTCCTCAACCAGAGACAATCGGGTCTTTATGTGAGTTTGGCTCTTCGTGAACTTACGGCATCCGTTTTTTGATGCATGTTTTTGTATAACCTTTGTGTGTCATGTTTTCACTAGGTATCCAACGTCAACGAATATCTCAATTATTGTTTACGTTCTACTGGATAGATCTGCGTAATGCGAACTCGGCCTTCACCCGCATGATCAACTCCATCGGTTTGCCGCTCGGCGAGGTTGTTTCTCGAATATATTATGGTTACAGGTTCTAGGTCTCTAGACATTGCTTTTCCTTCTTTGCTATGATGTACTACTTTAATAATTTGTTGCTTTCGTCCGGATACATATGTTTCTTTGGGCAAATGTGACGCATATAAACCGCACCGACTATTTCACGAAGTAGGCGAATCGAGACGCAAAAAACATCGTTTCTTTGAGTTACGACAGTTAGGCTTGCAAACCAGCAGCGATGATGTAGTCGCGACCGGGATCCTCTACCTCATCGAGTTAGTTTTCAAAATTCTTTAGTGCTTATGTTTGGTACAATTTTGTTACTAGAAAAGTATAGTTGGAATTACTATTGTTATGAAAACTCAGCGAAAGCTCTTAAGAATTCATGATAGGGACTTTAAATCTTGAAGCACCAAGTAGTCAAAGAACCGTAAACATGGGCATTTACTTTTTAGCATTCCGACTCGGTCATCATATCGAGCAGACGCTAATTGTTTGCTAATTTACATTTCATTTAGGAGGATCATTTTGTAGCATCCATAAGCGGGAACATGAGACAACCTGCTGGGATGTGGACTTGACTTATTATTGCACCTTATGCACCAGTTTTTAAATGTGGTTGGTGTGGAGCCATTACTAATCACAATGCGTAAATCCGATGGTAAATACTCTTGGTTGAGGCGTCTTCTAGGCGGTGTTTTGTCACTATTCTCGATTTTTATGCTTTTCATTATAGGTATAACTCGAATCCATACTCCTTTTCCTTACATCATATAAGCTTAATGTTCATATGTGTTCAAATGAACTTCACAGTAGCGGTGTTTGGGCTATTTACCTGTTGTATTTTCGGTGAGTAATTTTTGTGGTATATTCCATATGATTGTGGACTATTACGTCAATAAGCACAATATCAACATATGTCCTTGCTTCATTTCGGTCTCTGGTGTACCGCCACTTATATCATGGGCGGCTACCTGCGGTGGGAAGAGTTGGTCTTGCGGATTACAACTTTTGTCACATATGTTCAAAGCCAAAGTCACCAACGGTCATCATTGCGGTCATGTGGAATGTGTGTATCGGACATGGATCATCATTGCCCATTTGTAAGTGTTCTCATCTACTTCATCTATTATGCTAAATACTTCAGGGTAAAATCAAACAATCCAAATGATGCAGGAGGTTATACAAGTTATGTGGCTTTTACTTGGCAAATTAGTTTTACTATATTGTGAATCAGTTCTAATAATTAGACAGGGCTTTAATATGTTAACAATCAATTATACTCTCCATATTGCAAGAGGTACTCTTATTTGCAAGAAATAGCGAGAATGGACAAAAGCTTCTAATTAGTAAGAAGGATGATATTTTCGCCCATGTTGACATAGACAATAGTTATTCTTGTGTATACTCGCAAATTTATCATATTGTATCTCAAAGTTTACATGGATTATTATACGCATCTAACAAGTCAAAAGACACCTGTAGTTTTCTAAAGTGTAGAATCTTTAAAAAAAGTTATTCAAGATTAGTTTTTAATGAGGTGAACAATTTTGGATGAGAAGTGGTTTTGGGTCAAGTCATCCATTCATATATCTACCTCTAATTAGAGCGATCTTGAAACTTACTTGTATATATGCGGATCGGTAATTGTCTTTGGTGCGAGGAAATCACAGACTTTATCCTCTTTCTTATCGGCGATCACCGGTACTTTCTATGTCTCGGGTTATATCTGCATATGTATTATACCATATCGGCCACCACTCGCCACATTCCTTGATTGTGTTGTCTAGATCAGCGGTTTCATTTCATCATCAAAGCCACGCTCCGCTTTTCATATATTATTTACAGTGGACTTCTACGGGGCGTGCATTTAATTTCATGGAGCTCATATCGTACTAAGATCGGGAGCCGCTACGGTTTGATGGAGAGTCCGGGACCGGGATGGGTGACACACCTATTTTGCGAGTCTTGTGCACTTTGCCAAAATCTGAGAACTTAAAGCCGAGGCTTGGACCACAAATTAGTCACGTTACTTGAAGCACTTTAATGTGTCTTTGAAAATGGCTCTTCTTTGCTATTGCAAGCTATGACAAAGAATTACGAACTTCTGGATCTAAAAAATATAAATAGTGTAACCGGAGATAGAACCGATTCTCGACACAAAACATTCGCACATTCTTAGAGTCCCATTTAGGACGGAAAAAGGCATTCTTTGTAAATGGGTTTCTAGGTTTGATATTTATCAATACCTTGAGAAGTTCACTCGGTACCTCCGCTTTATTTTGCTTTGTGTTTGTGCTCATTTATGGATATTAATCACTTGAAATAATTATTCAATAGGATGCAAGTGCAAAATCATTGAAATAATGGAGCATGACCAGATCTTATCATTGGAAACTATCGGATGGAAATTTGGCGGCATCTCTTATGCTAACGAACTTGGTACCACATTGGTACTTTCTATGTCCATCGTGCTAAAATAGCTCAATCCTAGAAAATCTCTATGAATAAATTATCGGATAATCGTTTTTATGAACTTTGAGGAGCGATTACACATGCTTTAGAAGACCAAGTCGTTATGAAGATTCGGACATGAAATTGACCCAAAATATCACTTTTCTTTTCAATTTCTGATTGATCGATTGCTATGAATTGAGCGATTTCATTATCAAAGTACTTTCAAGAGATTCTTTGGAAGGTTTGTTAGCAAGATGCAACCACGTTACTTCTTAATACTTTTTAAACAAAAATATGGTTTTGAGTCTTTTCGATGTTTGATTTGGTAAATATAGACACTGTGCAACAAGAAACTCATCAAGCATTTACACTACCATGGCTATATAGAGTTGTTTCATCTTCAGGAACATTATATCTACATATAAATTTTAGGTAGATATAATGTCCCAAATTGAATGTTTGTACCCGAAGATTAAACTCTACAAAAGTGGCCTGCAAGCTCTTTCGCTAGAAATATACAATTACTTCTTTTTTGCTCTTATATCTTTTGATGAAAAAACAATCACTGTATTTACAAAATTAATAATGAATATCAATGGTACATACTTTTTTACATCTTACAACCCATCTACAGCGATGAATCACATCGTTCATTAAATTACTCAAAATTGACGACAAAGTCATTCCTTTTCTCTTTTTATGCGAATTTAAGCTTGGGCGAGTTCTTAGTGTAAATGCGGGATTATTTGTACAATGAGTCGGGATTCTTTGTACAATGGTTGTTTTGTTTAGTAAGTATATTATTACATAGCTATTCTTGTCTTTTTGTAGGTAGATACACGCGTCTGCGGAAATAATCTTTGAAGTCTGTTTATGCACCATAATTGTTGAATATTTTCTTTTTGCGGGTGAAAGCGAATATTTTGTGGGCGATTCGGGCAACTAAAGGTGAGACTTTGGAATCGACAAGCTACTAAAAGTGACCAAGGCGGTAAAACAAGGAATGAACATGTCATACCATGACACCACCGTGAGTCTTTATTTATAATCCCTTTATATTCATTGTAAACACATGTTACTTTTACATGTAATATTGACTATGTTCTGGTCATATTGTTTTCGAGACATTCTTACACCAATGAACATACCTTTTGACATTGCTAAAGGAAAGGGTCCCATCGTATTTGATCCAATAAGCACGGTGATGATGTTGCTCAAGTGAAGAATTCCTCCAGAAGAATAGGTACCAGTATGTTGGGGAGGCATTGACAATTTGAGAAAAGAGGTATTGTTTTGCATGCCTTTGTCGTGTATGTCTAATAAACTCTTGGGTTAAGGTGGGAAGCAACAATGGTGGGGCTTGAGGCTTGTGAAATAGGAACTGTTTCTTTGTGCCAAGCTGGTGGTGGCGATGCTGTGACTAGGCATGAAAGCCATGGACTCCATTCGCCATTGATTTCCCACATGTCAATGAACAATCAAGGTTGCCAACCATCATTTTTTCGTGTTCGACCATGAATAGGACGTGGAGTTCAAGACAACTTCTGGCGGCTGACTATGTTAGCGAAGTTGCGAGAAAACCATTATTGCTAACATATTATTTGTGTAATAAACCATAGGAAATTCAAAAGAAAGAAAGGTACACCTTTTTTCGTCATATAAACATTGATTGAATGAATACATATTATTACAGTAAGATTGAGTTCTTTCCTAACTCATATGCGCTGTGTATACTGAGCAATTACTTAGTAAACCAAATGATAGGTGCCAAGGAGAAAGGCAAAACAACCTCTTATGCATACATGAATAAGATGACACCATTAAACTAATAATTGGCGTACCATTATTAACTATTCAAATCAAAACCAATAACAATCACAATTGTAAATGGTTTATTATTGCAACAAATTAGACCAGTACCTCCTCCAAGAATGGGTTCTTATTAGTCTTAATCATGTTTGTGTGTTGCTACCACTTTCACTTTCCAAGTCAAGCTTTACAAGCAGGTGTGACAAAGGCCAATTTTACCTTGTCAAATGCTAAATACATCCGTAATACAAACATGAGTCCTGATACTAACAAGTGCTACATTTGCTTAGTTTTTGTGATCAATCTTAGAGCGTGTTTGGCTATTATGACTTGGGCTTATGGTTTATATATCATGAGCTCGCCTTTGCTTATGGCTTATATATCAAGAGCTCACCTTTGCTAAGTGTGTGGCTTTGCTCATCGTAATTAATGAGAGAAAATGACAAAAACAATACAAGAATATTAAAAGGGTGTAATTATTTAACGAGGGCGTGTCCTTAAAATTTGTTTGCCTTCAGTTACCTACTGTCAATGAGAAAAGTGTCCGCTTTTAGATAAATGGTATTGGCCTATCGCGTTTAATTGACAGGATGCTGAATGCTATCTGAAGTTTGAACTTAATGGTTGTACAATATGTTTTTTCTTAATTGGTACTCCGAATCAAAGTAGTTACTTGCTTTTAGTCGTTTTATGAATTACGGTAACATCAATTATAGATCTTAACCATTTCATTTAACTTTTAATTACTTTTTAGTATATATTTGTTTTACTAAATCCTAAAATAAAAACACAAGTCATACCCGTCCATGGATGATTTTATTACTAGTATATATATATATATATATATATATATATATATATATATATATATATATATATATATATATATATATATAGGGTGGGGTTATTATGAAAGTTTCTTATAATGAAAAAAAATAGGAAGGCGTGTGGAGGTGACGTGTCACTGCCTGTATCATGCATCACCTTAGCGTCATGTGACATGAGTCACCCCCTTGCTACCCTCTCGAAAAAATCCCATCAAAAAATATTTTTTGGGCAAAATTTTCCCCAAAATAATATTCTTGCGTCACAATCATAATTGTGATGCAGTAACTAATAATCTTAATGCACTAACATCATGATTGTAATGCAATAACTTTATAACCGTGATGCAATAACTTATAACCTTAATGAACTAATAAACTTGGTGCATCTTTATTATAAATTACTGTGACATAGTTAATAGTTAAGTGCATCAACTATGATGCATGATGCAATAACTTATAACCGTGATGTACTAAAATCATAATTGTGATGCAGTAACTTATAACCTTAATGCACTAATAAGTTTTGGTGCATCTTTATTATAAGTTCTGCGTCATCTTATCAGTTAAGTCATCAACTATAATGCATGATCACGATAACATAACCTTGATGCATTAAAATCATAATTGTGATCGATAACTTATAACCTTAATGCACTAAAATCGTGATTGTGATGCGGTAACTTTATAACTATGATCACGATAAAAATTTTGGCCGGAATTTTTTTGACCTATCGTGGCATGGTGATGTGAGGTGACACATGTCACTCCGCATGTTCTCGTTCTTTTCATTATAAGAATCTTTTATGATAACCAATTATATATATATATATATATATATATATATATATATAGCTCGGTTAAATTGAAGGTTTTATTTTGAGAAGATTGAAAATATTCGTTGAGCAAATTGATTCATGTTTTTATTTGATTCACAATAAACATCATTTTATGGTGAATCGAATCTATAAATCCTAAATTTGATTCACAAATCATTGTTAAAATCGAGTTATGATGATGATTTATTAAATTTATCTGAGATGATTGATATACATATATCGCAAAATCGAGAGATTTTTAACATTGATTCAAAAAATTTACACATTTTGAATTTTAATCACATTAAAATGAGTTTCGCTTGAAAACGTGAATCGAAGTTAAAAATCATCGTTTTTAAAACCTTCGATCTACCGAAATAAAAGCCTACCGATCGATCCGGATTATATATATATATATATATATATATATATATATATATATATATATATATATATATATATATATATATATATATATATATATATATATATATATATATATATATATATATATATATATATAGTGAGGATAATGTGCGGATTTTAATTTTAGTGCGAGCGTGCAGACGGTCTGGACCGCCCATTTGGATCGATCTTGACTTTTGTAAAAGTCGAGATCTGCATGCTTTCAGCAATTGATTGGCCAGTATAAGCGATTTTTAATTTTTTCCTTTTGAGCGATCCTTACTATTGTTATCTTCTTTCATTTTTATTTTTAAGATTTTTACGAGCATTTTTGTTTTCTTGCTTATGAGTTCTAGTGATATTAACGATATTTTGAGTACTTAGTGTGATATTATGAAGCTGTGATATTATAAAATGATGATATTATAAAACCAATTGTGATATTAAGTTTTTTACATGTAAAAATAAACCTTGATATTAAAAGCATATGATAGTTCTTATGATATTATCATGGGGCTTGTGAATTACAGTGGTGAAGCTTAAGTAATTAAGCATTCTACAGTGAGAGTAGTCTTAAGATTGGGTGACTCTACAGGAAGTCCTCACTTATGGACCATGCTTCTGGCGATCTTAGGCGATGAAGAGGAGGCACATAAGCCATTCGGCTGCGCGAGGTTGAATCAGCTTGACCGGTTTCATCAGGCCGTTACTCGGCGATAATAATCGTGTGGAGGCGTGCAGTTTCGGCGGGCGCCGTTATTAATCCACTACGCAAGCATGGATCCGGTTAAAGACAACGTTATGCGGAGTGCGTGGTGGATGAAATTTCTTGTTAGGCGGATCTTGTTATAATCAAAAAATGAAAGTCGCGGTTCGAAAAAAAGTTACTATGATATTAACGATTTTATTAAAAAGCAGATAGTTCGGTGATATTATGATTATATTAAAAAAAAAACGTTCTGTGATAGTAAAAAGAATCGTGATATTAATATTTTTTATTAAAAAGAATGGTGATATTAATAATATTAGTAAAAACCAAAAAAGTAATGTGATATAAAAAAAGTTATATTGATATTAACAATTTGTATTTAAAAAAAGTTTATGTGATATTAAGATCGGATCTTGACTTTTTGTATTAACATTTTCTGAAAGTCGAGATCGTGTCGAATCGGATCTTGGCTTTATAAAAAGTCATGTCGCTTAATATCGCAATCTTAATCGTAAGCGATTTTTTGAAATTTTTTAATGATTCTTAATAATTTATCATCCTCTTTATTTTTTAATTTTTGATTTTCTTGTAATTTAAAAAAAAAAAATTCTTGTGATATTTCGTAATCGCTAAAAAAAGCTACTAAGTGTCCGTTGACCATTGTAGCCCTTCTACAAAACCTACACAAAAAGTTAACAAAAAAATTATGAAATACAGTTTAAAATATTGAGATGAAGATGCGACTGATATACTCATGAAGATAATATAGTTGGTAATTTCTTCAATAGGCAATTTGTTAAGGTAAAAGATAACATGTTATAAAATGATCTGAGTTAATAACAGTTCATGAGTTAACGATAAAACATCACAACCGAGAGCATAAGCATCAAAATATTTTTTTTTTAAAAAAAAAAAAAAATCCTACTCATCTAAATGATTGGTACACCTATTTTGATTTTTATAAATGAATATGGATACAAAGAGTCACAGAGTAGTGTGGTAAGAATCATGATTAAAGTATCACAGCCAAAACAAATCACAACAATAATCACATAGCAAACTACATCACCAAGTTAAAATTATTTCTAATAGATTGTGTGCAAGAGAAAAACACATACTATAGGAAACAGATTTGGAAGTATGAAACATACGGTGTTTTGTGACTATTATATGAAAAGAAGATACCCGAATATTGCAATTGATACAAAAATGATCAATATCAAACTCAAAATTGAAGAAACCTAGTGTTTCTTAAATAAAAATTGGAGTTACCATTTAACTCTTCAAAATTTAAGTTGATAATGTAACTTGTTAAGGAAGATAAGTATCAAAATCTTGAATGAGTACTAAAATAAAGTGGTTGACATATATTAATAGTAAATGCTTATAAATTATCTTCAAAACCTTCCAGGTAAAAATCAAAAGTTTCAACGTTGGGAAGGACGTGGACGTTAACCAGATTGATCCTAGAGTTAGGTTAATGGTTTTCAGCAGTGAGGGTAATTTAGACGGGATTATGGAGTTAATTGAGTCCAATACTGATGTTAATTTTAAAGATATTGATGATCGGACTGCTTTACACGTGGTGGCTTGTCAGGGCTTTTGTGAAGTGGCCAATTTGTTGTTGGAAGGTGGGGCTGAAATTGATTCTAAAGATCGATGGGGCAGCAGAGAGAGAGAGAGAGAGAGAGAGAGAGAGAGAGAGAGAGAGAGAGAGAGAGAGAGAGAGAGAGAGAGAGAGAGAGAGAGAGAGAGAGAGAGAGAGAGAGAGAGAGATTTAAAAAATAGAGAGTGTTTTGAAAATGTAACAATTTTTATGCTTGGAAACTCTTGGCCTGCCCTCCTGTCTCATTATATAGGAACAATAAGTTTAAGAGTATACTTAGCAAGGAGCATTTAATAGCATTTAAAACTATCACCAAGTTAGGCTAGTGTTAAGGGTCGGAAACGGTCACGGGCTTACACCGGTTAGGCCTCGTATATCTTAATCAAATACACGCCCTCACGAATGGAGTAACCTAAGAGTAAACCCTCATCCGTTACCCATTTATTTAAGAGCGGTTTAGTAACACTACTTTTCAAATGCTACTTGAAGAAGCATTTAGCGTTGAAGTTCAGCTCTTTTGTCATTTTAAACTTTATAATTATATATACAACTACGTTACCAAATACTTTTGTAATACAACCAACTAGTGCTAACATTTGCTGCTAAAACTACCACTAATAGGCTAATAGTTACTGCTAAATTTTCTAAACATACCTAACCTTAATGAATGTCAAAACATTCGCTATAATACCTACTAGGGTGCCGCACGATGTGATGGCGACAAAGAGGAAGCAATGTAAGATTATTATTAATTTTTTTGTATAAGTTTGTGTTTCGGATTGCGATTTGTAGGATGTTATTGCTGTAAAAAGCTATTATGTGTGTTTTCATAGAGAAAATAAAGCAGTTGTAGATTTTGCCAACGTGCAATCTGTTAAGGAAATGTAGTCGCAGATACCTCGTAAATAGGAATAGTAAGTTTAATTGAATGTTTAAACATCTATTATACGGAAGAATATAGTCTATTGGATCATGTCACATTAGTAAAACATCCGCTATAATGGAATTTTTATTTGGTAAATGATTGTGTTTTGTGATGTTAGTTGTGAAGGATTAGAGAAGTGTAACTGATTGCTGTGATTATAAGAGGGTGTCTGGGATTGCAATATGGAGGAATCTGTTTATTGCATTTGCAAAATGCATATAGTTAGAAAACAATGTTTGATAAACCGTTTGGAAATATGAGTCTCTTGTGATTCTGAGTTTTCAAGCAAGCGTGTCGAGTCATCTTGGTGTAAACTAGGGGCGTAGCAAATAAGCATTTTCGTAACTAAATTATTAAAAGAAAATGTGAGTGGGTTCAAGACTTCAAATAAATTGTAAACTATATGTGGCATAGTCTCTGCTTGGATACTCGATTGTGTTGGAATATTAGAATATTATCACATAATATAAACACATATTAATCACAAGTACACAGTGGATATAGATCAAATAGTGTACATAAATTAACCAAATTGAACATATCTTGTTTCCTTCCTTACGTTATTCGATTTGGATTAGGAACAAGTAAAACCCCAAAGTTAGGGTTTAGTAAAAATCGTCCCTTGTGGAAATCGATCCACAAAACCACCAAAAACCCAATGAGGATTTCTTTACGATTTCACACACACGTTTTGATAACGATTCAATAAGAATGTTAGTTCTTGAATCACGAAAACAAGCTTAACACTTTTGTTACGCTCAAGATCAAACGCGCAAATCCTTTGGGAATGTGTAATTCGTATGATAAAGGTATAAGAGGGAAAAGAGGAGAAGAAGAGCTTGTCTAGGTTTTCCAATGGATGCACAATAATGAACAAGGGGTTTGTTTATACAGTGTGATACCTTGGAGTCCAAGTTAAACTTGGATTACTCCGCGGAACCTATTCGGACGATTAACGAGACGAGGGAAGGATTACAGATCCTTCTCCTTATTTGTTACTCTGATCCTCGAACTTAACATTTAGCGTCCGTTAATTAACTCCCGTTAAGTAACATGTAATTAACGACCGTTAGTTTATTTTCGTGATTTAATAATAAATATATTACTATAATATATTAATTACATAAATTGAATCTCGAAGCATAGCATTGTGCGATCTCGTATCATGGGACATGCATTTATGAAATATGTCCTGAAGCTAACAACTCAGCAGACATGTTTCAATTAAATGTAATGACATTGGTGAGCGTCTAGCAACACGTCAATGCCCCAAAAATACTCGAGTGTGGTTTCATAAAGTCACTATAAATGATTTATCATTTTACTATCCTTTTGTTTCCAATACTGTGTTCAATATGGATATGGATCAAAGTCATTCCATAATTTAACGATTCCGTTTCTCGTTTCATCGATTGATCAAGATTACCAAAATCATCAGGACATAATCCAGATCTCTTTTGGGTATGGCCATACAAACATGTGATCAACCCCATGAGGGGCCGAAAGTAGTATTATACTTCAAAATAACTTGAAGGAACAAATTATGTCTTTACTACAAGCGTAATCTGTGAGCTTCACAACACTTCTGAAAATAGCCCTTATAACTACCAGTTAAAAAAGGGATCCACCCAAGCCATTCCAGCTTGCGTCTCAAGTCTAAGGATAAATAATGTAATCATATACATGATTTACTTAATGAAAATGATCCATAAAGTAAAATCATGTCAGTTGGGATAGTCTGATATGCAATCTTTTGAATATCATGTGAGTATGATAGGACCTTCCTTCAATATACAAAGTATATAACCAATCTCTCAGATTTGTTTTAATTCAACCATATTCCCATATAGTTGATTGACAATGGACAATTTAGAATAACATAAGTCACTCATGGATTTAAACATGCATATATAGGATATAACTTATTATAGAATGAAAACAAACATACTAAGTACTTTAATTCATTATAACAATAATAAATTTTTTAAACCTCCCTTATCTAAATACTAATCATTAATTTACATGAGACTATCAGCTAAACGAAGTCCAATGCTCTCAACATGTTGAGTAAACTTTACCTTAGGTAAAGCCTTCGTAAAAGGATTAGCTAGATTGTGCATTGATACAAAGTTAGGCGTTCCTTGTTTGGACTCCGGTTCTCATTATCAATTAGATCTTGATGCTTGAGACTGCGCACTAAGTAAGCGAGAAAACAGTTAGGCTTATCGTGGGATTGTCTCCCGATTATCCTCCGACATGAGTAAGTGTCGGTTTTAGGGTTTAGTGGAGTGTTAGGGTTGAGATCGTACCTTTTAATGAGGCTTGAGATGCCCTTTATATACACACGAAATCCTTATTGGTTTAGTGTTCCCCATTTCGGCGTATCCGCCTAAGTCGGTCATTGAATACATATCTCCAAAATAGAGATATCAGATATCCAATCCATAAATAACTTGGGTTTGGGCCCGTGAGCCCCAACCGTTCTGGGTTAACCGATCGTCTTGGGCTCGCTAAGTCGCGGTCATTGGTCGGGTTCGTGACAGAATGCGGACTATCGTCATCATGTCCCCCAGTCTAGTATCTGTGAGGTCAAACCCGCGGATGCTAGACTAATAATTACTCATGTATTCCTCAGGCGTGGCGGAGAAGCTTCGAGGGTTTCCCGCCTTAAAGAAGATACGGTGAATCCGGTCAAAATATGTCAAATACATTCCTCGTAAAACATGGGAAAGTGAATGGAAAGTGTGCCCGCGTAAGCAACTCCTATCCATACGTTTGGAGAAAGTGGGATCACGTGTCAATCATCGGCGTGGATGTAAAACCTATATAAAATTCCGCCTCACTTTTACTATGATTATCACGGTAAAATCATTTCCGCCATTGTTAAAACTCGAACTATCAACCCAGAAACCCGTAAACTTTTAAAGGTAACGGCGTCTGCCTCCGGAAACACTATTATGGTTCGTGGATTAACACTTTGTGTCCGAATGTAATGAGGATGAACTTCATGAGTTCACCTCGAATATTATATCCGTTTCTTGACGCATCCGGTGATTCATTTCTTGCGGGCGTCAATAGCGGACTTTCGAAGGAAAGTAGAGATGCTCTACTCGTTTTTCGAATTTGCGAATCAGCGTGTGCCCATCTCACTTATTCTTATATGGCGTATTAAATTATTACGCTGCGCATATCCCGGTACCTTTGTATAGGCACAACAAAGATAACAAACTTGAGGTGAATTGGTTTGTTGGCGATTAACCACTCCTATCTCTTCGCGCGTTTTACCGCCTACGCGTGGTCAAGCGTGTGGGTTTCATTGCTAGCGGCGGGGCGGTGCAATGTTACCCGAAAAACTAGGCAGCTTAGGGTGGAGAGATAAATTTTTACGGGTGGATAAGGCGTTGTTCCCACGGGACTTGACCTATACGGGGTTGCCTCTAGAAGGATGGCGCCCTCACGGAACATACTGATGCGGATGATGCGGAAGCTTGATAGCGTGATCGTATTCCCATCGGTTCTACCAGAATTTTTGGTGCACATGGGCATCGATCGTAACTATTTTGATAGGCGATGAGGTGCCAACCTTCTTAAAGCGGATGACCGGGGTAGGTGCTGCATCGCCCGTAATCCTTTGCTTTATTAATGTGAGCCTTTCTCTTCACCTTTGTACTATATAACTTGTTTTGTTTGTTTCTTGTTGTGAGATGGTTGTTCGACATTGTGCAATTGGCGACTGCTTGCCGGGATTACCGTGGGGTGCGCCACTTTGAGAGAGGAGAAGTCCACATTATGGAAGCTACTGCGGGCGCACCATGGAGTTGCGGTTGGAGGCAGGGGTTGATTCTTCCAGTTATTGTGGAAGCTGACCCCTGCGTGGCGTGCTTGACCCGGTACATTCCCACTAGTGGGCGTGGCACGAGATGTGGCGGAGGCATGGAGACCTCGATGTGAGGGCGGAGGAGGAAGACCAAGGGCTAAGCGCAAGAAGCGCTTGGTAATGATGGCAAGCTCATCGATAAAAAGCGTCTGTCATTACGGGCGTGGGTAAATCATCGGTGATGCGCCGCCCCCTAGCTCGAAAGGCTGCTCCCCAGTAATTATTGCCAAAGTCGCCTCGCATTTTTTGGTCGTGTTATTAATTCACTTCTCTTTGCGTGCGATATTGAAGCCATTGGGTTTACTTGGCATTACAGAAGTCGCATCCCGAGGCGGTCCTGTCTTGTGACCTACTCTGTTCACGAGGCAGCGCGATCCATTGGCGGTGAGGGATGTGCCAATGGACCAACTTGTTGAGGAGCTTAGTTTGGGCTGCTGCGCCGAGGCCTCGTTGGTCGCGGCTAAGTCGAGTATGTTGGGGAAGTAGCGAGGCGAGAAGGATGAGCAGTTGCGTTCTAGAAGCGCGTTTGGCTAGTGCCAGTGAGGTAGATTCGGTAGCGCTCTTATTCCCAAAACTTCTTTGGGGAAAAAATGGCGTTGTTGACCCAAGTTAGCTAGAAGCATGCCGCGTTAGAAGAGTACAAGGCTCCGTGCGTCTGGGCTGTTAATCATTTGGAGAAGGGGAAGGATGAGCACTTCGCTCGCTTGGGAAAGTTCCGTGAAGTTGTAGATGGGATGCTGAAGGAACAGGAGATGAAGCTGCATAGACTCGACGTGAATATGAAGAAGACTTATATCCTCGGTTGGTTTCAACGATTCTTTGGCCTTGAGATGGCTTATCGACCATGGTTTGCATATACTTGCCTTGATGCTTTGAGTCTCGAAAGGTGGTAGACAAATTTGAGGCGGTTGTGCGGTCTTGGCGTTGTGAGCGATGATATGGCGGAGGCCATAGAGGGCTGCATGAGGGTGGCCTTTTAAAGGTGCACATCGGGTTTGGAGATGATTTGCCTGATAGGTTGATCTGTGATCACCGCTATTGGATCTTTGGAAGTACTGCTGTGACCATTTGGCGAATACTAATGCCAGACCAACTTCTCCATTGCTATAGTTAACCTCCGTTTTCTTGGCGCTTTCTTGACAAAGTATACGGGTGTTTGTCTTGAATCACGTATATCGGTAACACCATTGTTGCTCCATCGATCATCGAGATAAGTACATAATTAATTCTTCCATGGCGGGCGCGACTAGCGTGGGAACCTTGCTAAGTCTTCATTTAAAAGCTATGTAAACCTTACCTTACGTAGTCGGTGAAAGTCTCCGCTTTTGTACACTTCTTGAGTGTTTTTGAAGAGAGGGTGACTTGTCTGTTGATTTGGACAGAATCTATTCAAACACGCAGGTTTTCGGTTTAGAATTGGACTTCTTTCAGCGTGCGTGGTGAAGGAAGTTGGATGACAACCTTTGTTTTTCTAGACACGGTTTGATGCCCTCGGGCTCTATCAAATACCGAGAACATGCCTTTGTAGAAAGTGCATTTCTTAGGATTTAGCTTCATGTTGATCTTTTAGTGTCTTAAATGTTTCTTGATATGCGTAATTCATCCTTAGGTATGGCTTTTTATGACAAGGTTATCAACATAAACCTCTAGGTTATGACCCGTGCTTTTTAAATCGTTGTCCACAATCATTTGGTAGGTGGCGCTGCGTTCTTCAAGCCAAGGGCATCTTAGTATAACAATAGGCGCCTTGGCTTGTATGGAAAACGTTTTTCTTCATCTTCTTTAAGCCATCTGGATTTGGTGGTATCCTTTGTATCGTCAAAAGCATTTAAGTGGGTATCCACTTAAAGATTCTATCTTCAATCTATCTCGGTAGTGGGTAGCGATCTTGTGGACATGCTTTGTTGAGATCAGTGAAGTCTCGCGCATCTGCTTGATTGTAGCTCTTCTTGACCATCATTGGGTTGGAAAGCGGTCATGGTAATAGACTTCTCGCATGATACACCATCCACAAGTTTTATATACTGCGAAATTGCTTGTTGCGCGCTCTAGAGCTGGCGCGCTTCTGTCGTCTTGGGGAGTATCTTTGTCGAATTCTCAACTTGTGCTCTATAATCGGCGTGGTACACGGTCGTGTGCTTTGGTTCCCATGCAAATATATCAGGTTCTTTTTGCAGAGTGCGCTGCAATTTGCCTAGATTATCGGATAGCGATCCCCGTCGATACTTCTTGCTCTGATGTCGGGATGAATTGCAACCCTCGGGTTTGGCACTTTAGTTATGTACGATGCGGAATGTGCGTTTCACATGTAATTGTGTTACATTCTCGAATTGATGCGGTGGTATTGTAGAGTAAGATTGCCTCCCTCCACAGGAATTTGAGCATCCCATGTCTTTGTGAGCGATGCTTGTCGTGTGTTTGAAATCCTGGTCTTCAATAATGCCATTGTATGGCGAAGGATTGATCACCATAAAATTCATCAGTACGTAGGTAGGTGTTCTTTATTGCCAACATTGACTAGTAGGCGTGTTGCCCCATCGGCCATATCTTTTCTCTGTAAAACCAATCGCGGCGTCTGGTAACTTAGCGACTCAAGTATCTCGGTCGCGATCGTTTGAAAAGATGTTCATACATTATATCTGCTGATGCTCCTCCATGACATACATACGGTGGATATCGTGACCCTGCATTGATTTCAATGGTGGCGGTTCTACCCTGCGTTGTCCGCTGACCAAGGTAAGGAAGGAGATTTCGCTCTGAGTGGGAAAACTTTGGGCGATCTTACGCCTGGTCATTCACTGCCATGATTGCATCATGTAGATGGTATCGACCTTATCTTTGGGTACTTCTTTCTTGTTCCCGGTCTTTTGCTTATCTTTCCCTCGCTGATGTTTTAACCAAATGGTCCAATCGCCTTCTTTTACTAGCTTATCAATTAGGCGGCAATTGGACACCTTTCATTAAGTGGTGTGGCCCTTACATCTATGATAGTCGCAATATCAGATTCCCCAGCGCTGGCGTCTTACGGGGTGCGCATTGGTGGGGTCTCGGGAGATTCGCGCCTTCCGTGTGAATATCTCCTTTGGAGTCTTGGTTAGCGAGGGTATATTTGTCATTATCTCGTCGCTCCCACAGCGCGGTAGTTCTTGTTGTGGTTGCTACTACGGTCGATGGATTGTCTCCTAAGAGTTCTTGTGACCTATGGTTTGTAGCCTTTCTTCTTCATCTGTCAGCGGCAACTTCTCTTGGATAAAGGACCTTGTCGTTTCATTAGTTCATCGAAGGTTTGGGGACCTTGTCGTTCGGATTTTGATGAGTTAGGATTATTATCCGTTCATGAATCTTGAGATCTTTAGTATTTGGGACATGCCTTGACATGTATGCACTCGTCTTTGTAGCGCTCACATGGCGCTAGATTCCCCAGCATTGTTTTACCTGGCAGGATTCGGCGGGGTTTTGGTAGCTTCTTCCTTTGAGTGAAGTTCGAAGCGCCCGCAACTCTTCAAAGCCATCAATGCTTCTGCGTGGAGCTTCTTGAACCAATTTCGCGCATTTCCTACTAATGTGGAATTGAACATGTGGCACCGCACGGGTTGTGGCCATTTTCGATGGTAGCGGTGATTCGAAAATTTTTAGGTGGTCGTCCGGATCACTGTTCCATAATAAGTTTTCACATTGGCGGGCATCGTCTTCTCTTATCTTTTGAGAAATCGTGATGTGTCGGTGACGCATCCATCTTTTGCGGCGAGGGAAGAGACATATCTTCCTCCCGGTCGCGATATCTTTCACTGGACTTCGATTGTCTGTTTGTTGTCCTCGTTGTCCAAGGAATCACCGGAGGGCGAGTCTCCCTCTTTCGGTAACGCTTAGCTATCCTCGAGAATATGATCTTGAAGAGCTTTCACTTGGGGAGTCTGAGTGGTCCAGTGCATCATGGACTCTGCGGTTACAAAGCCTGGCGTGGACATTGGTACACCGTCGTCCTCGTGTTCTTCGGATACTGTGGTCGGTGCTTCATCGTTTTCAACTCTCCTCCCGATCACGGTAAACAGCGAGGCGACGGCTATCCTTCCAGCTCTCGCCTTACGATGTGCGATGGGGATGTCTCGTACTCTATGTCAAAGTTTAGTCGGTCTGCGAGGTTACGATTAGACCTCTTTTCGCCTCTTCTTGCATGAGAGCGACCAAGGTTCGTAATTTTGAGACACAAAGAGTCACTTGGTGCTATTTGAGTGCGACCCCTTCTAGCGTGAGGTTTACGTTTCACCTCACGAAACCTGTTGTGCTCAGTGCGCTGGCGGGGTTGTGAGGTTCGTTTGCACGATTGCGGAGGAGTGGTAAGAAGGGTGCTGTTGTGGAACCTCGTGGCTGGTGGTTGTCGTGGCGGCATGGGTTGTCCCGTCGTGGTTCCTTGTTGCGAATCCGATCGACCCTTGGTTTACGGTTGTCTTGGTTGTTCGGAGGCACAGCTTAGAGGTTGATCCACTTTGTTTTTCCTTGCAAGTCGCTATCGATCGGCGGCTTAGGTTTAGTGCTTTTTCATTCTAGTTCTTAGTGATTGGTCCCACGGATGGCGCCACTTGTTGATACAAAAGTTGGGCGTTCCTTGTTTGGACTCGGTTCTCGTATCAGTTAGATCTTGATGCTTGAGACACCGCGCTAAGTAAGCGAAGAAAAACAGATTAGAGGCTTATCGTGGGATTGTCTCCACGATTATCCTCGGCGTGAGTAAATGTCGGTTTTAGGGTTTGGTGGTGTGTTAGGGTTAGAGATCGTACCTTTAATGAGGCTTGATGCCCTTTATATACACGAAATCACTTATTGGTTTCGTGTTCCCCATTTCAAGTATCACGCCTAAGTCGGTCATTGAATCTATATCTCAAAAATAAGAGATATCAGATATCAAAGCCATAAATAACCGGGTTTGGGCCCGTGAGCCCAAACCATTACAGGGTTAGCCAGTCGTCTTGGGCTCGCTAATGTGGTCATTAGTGGGTTCGTGACCGAATCACGGACTATCGTCATCATTGTCATCTATGCGGACTTTGAGTAGATTGATATCTTCTAGGATAGTGTCTGGCGCCTTTCATAACTCCAGGTTCATTGGCGATAATGATTGCTCTAGAATTGTCGCAATACATCTCCATAGGTCTTTCGTTTGAGGCATAACAGCCACGAAAAAACTTTCTAATCTAGGCGACTTCTATCAGACTTCTCGATTCTGAGAACATGGGAGTAGTGGTCAGCTTGGTACTCTTCCAATCCACCGCTCCTCCATTAACAACAAAGACATAACATGTCTGAGACTTCGTATCATCTTTATCAGTTTGATATCCCGCATTGCATAACAAGTCATTTTAAGCTCTGCATCAGGATTCCCACCATAAACAAGAAACATATCTCAAGTAACTCTTAGATATTTGAGAATATTCTTCACAGCAGTCGAGTGACTTAGTGATTTTCACCTGGATTCTATTGAAACCGGCTTGTTATATTTTGGGTAAACGCCACATCAGGTCTTGTGAATCTCACTGCATACATGATTGAAGGAACATTCTTCATGCGTGCCACCTCAGCAGGTGTACAAGCACATTGTGTACTATTTAAGTCAAGTCTTTCTTGCATTGGAAGATATCCCTTCTTGGAATTCTCCATTCTAAATCTTTTCAAGATTTTATCAATGTAAGCACTTTGACTTAGTCCAATCAACTGCCTAGATCTATCTCTGTAGATCTTGATTCCAAGAATATATGCTACCTCTCCCAAATCCTTAATAGCAAAACACTTTCCAAGGTAGGATTTTACATCTTGTAAACTTAAAAATATGTTTTCCCATAATAAATATGTCATCAACATACATGATAAGAAAGGTAACATTACTCCCACTAGCCTTATGATATACACATGGCTCATCAAGATTTTGAGAAAAACCAAATTTCTTGATTTCCTCATCAAATCTTTTATTCCATTGTCTTGATGCTTGCTTTAACCCATAAATGGATCTTTTAAGCTTGCATACACGCTTTAGATACTTTGGATTCACAAACCCCTCAGGTTGCGCCGTGAAGATGTCTTTATCAAGGCGACCATTTAAGAAGGGGTTTTGATATCCATCTGCCAAATCTCATAGTCATAGTACGCAGCTATGGCTATAAGAATCCTAATGTCTGTTGCCGAAGAAAAGGTTTCTTCATAGTCAACCCCGAAGGTTTGAGTATAACCCTTTGCTACAAGACGAGCCTTATAGGTGTATACCTATCCATCCATGTCAGTCTTTTTCTTGAAAAACCACTTGCTGCCAACGACTTTGGCGTTAGGAGGAAGGTCTACTTCAACCCAGACTTCATTATCATGCATGGATTGCATCTCCCCATTCATAGTTGCTTGCCATTTATCCTTTTCAGGATCAGCCATGGCATCCTTATTGTTAGCAGGTTCATTAAGATTCCCGAAACTATACTCCTCGACTTCTACATTTAGACATAATCGCTCAGGAGCACGAGGTATCCTTTCAGACCTACGAATGGGAGCTACTTCAGGTGGAGGTGTGAGACTTTCTGGCTTGACTTGAAGTTGACTAGTATATTCAGAAGGTGATCCATCGTCTTGAATGTCTTCAAGATCTACTACCCTCCCATTGACTTCTTGAGATATGAGTTTTTTTTCACGAACTCATCATACCTCGCAACAACTATTTTGTTTTCAGGTGGATGGTAAAAGTAGTAACCCATTGTTTCCTTTGGGTATCCTATAAAGATACACTTAACAGATCTTTGTTGAAGTTTGTCAGGCGTGTCTCGTTTCACAAATGCCTCACAACCCCAGACCTTTAAGTAAGACAAATTCGGGACTTTCCCATACTATAGTTCACATGGAGTCTTATCAACCTTCTTGGTTGGAACCATATTAAGAATGCGGACAACAGCCTCTAAAGCATAATCCCAAAAGGATAGAGATAAAGTTTTAAGATTAAACATCGATCAAACCATGTCTAACAAGGCATGATTCCTCCTCTTAGACACACCATTGTGTTGTGGTGTATATGGAGGAGTGAGATGTTGGACAATTCCACACTCCTTAAGATAATCTTTAAAATCTTGGCTTATGTATTCTCCACCTCTGTCAGATCAAAGAGCTTTAATCTTCTTTCCGAGTTGTAACTCTATTTCATTCTTAAAAACCTTAAACGTTTCAAAGACCTCATGTTTATGTTTAAGTAAATAAATATAACCATAACGACTGAAATCATCAGCAAAGGTTTTGAAGTAGCTAGCACTTTGTCTTGACACATGTCTAAGTGGACTACATACATCAATATGGATTAATCCAAGTAGATTAGAAGCCCTCTCCGTTTGATGCGAAAAAGGTTTCCTTGCCATCTTCCCAGATATGCAAGTCGCATTTATCAAATGATTCATCATTGATAGATTGCAAAAACCCATCGTGTTGCAGCTTTTCTATGTGTTTCTTGCCTATATAAGCAAGTCGACAATGCCAAAGATATGTAGAGTCCAAGTCACGCTTGACACTCTTATTGCTAATAGTAAAGATATAATTAGTATTCGACACAAGATCATGCATATCAATTTCAAAAACACCATTAACAGGAATAACATTAAAATAAAAGGAATAGCGTTAAAATAAAAAACATTATTCAAAGAAACTAAGATTCCATAACTTGTAAAAGTCTGAACATAACCATTATCAATTAAAAGAGAAACTGAAACGACACCTCTAATTATAGAAGGTGGTAGTGACAATTGTCTAAAGCAAGTACTAAGCCCGAAGGCAACACCAAGTCAAAACTTCTCATGGCTTCTACAGCTGCACGTACTCCATTACCACGTACAAATATGAGTACCACATCCAGTGTTATACACCCAGTGTTACCCAGGAAGTGTTACAAATATGAGTACCACATCCAGTGTTATACACCCAAGAATTATAATTATGAGGAAAATGTTAGTACAAATATTACGATATTTAAACTAAACAGTTTCTTCGGTTTTAATAATGACAAACATGTAACATGTAATGCATAACGTAAAATCATGAAGTTACTTGTAAACACTAATCATCAATGCATACTTACATCAACATCTCGGCGTCTCAAGTATGCTTCAACACGGTCGTGAATTTCCATTAAGCGTAAATCACTCAAGGTATGAACAAACAAATTTAAAACTTGACGGATGATCAAAGAAATAAATTTTTTGTTCTAAACTTTCCCATTTTATGAATGTGACAAAACATTTTCAAAAATACATTTTACAAATTATTTTTAAATTATAAATAAATGTTTTATTTAGAAAAATTAATTCAAATATATAATGACCATATTTCCCCAAAATCGACTCAAACATCCCCAAATAAACTTTCACCACAAAAAGACAAAATTTGGAGCATTTTTGTCTGGACTGTAATACTAAATTTAACGGTACCGTCTGACAATTAGTGGTACTGTCTATCTGTAACGGCTAGTTTTTTCTTTGCCTATAAATAGTGGACCATTTTACACTTTCAACTTGATTTTTTCAGTCAGTTTTCTCTGGTCTAATCCCTTCTTATTTAGATAACTTTCTTTGATCATTTAGAGAGTTTTAGTTTGTTTTAGAGTGATCCAATCATCCATTCAAGTGATCACCCTCATTCCTCTACTAGTGCAAGAGAAGAACACATCGTATCACAAAGATACAAAGTATTGTAGCCATAGTTTAGTGCACTCATAACACTTGTTACGTACTTCTTGTATGTCGTCGTACATCAAGTTCTTGTCACCATATTTAGGTTGATCATGTGGATCGTGTAGATTGAGTTGATCATGTAAATCGTGTATAGATCGGGTAGATCATGTAAAGATTGGGTAGATCGTGAGTAGATCGGGTAGATGGAGTGTAGATCATGTGGATCTTGTAGCTTGTGTGATTTGTGAGGATCGGGTAGATCCTGGAGGATATTGGTACTAGCTAGATTAGTACTCGACATTTAAATTAATGTCGGAAAATAATGTAAGCGACGCGGTTTATGTGTTTAGGCCTCAAAACACAAGGTTTTTTATGTTGGGCCATAGAACATAACGGGTTTGGTTGTACCCGAAGAAGAACTCGACATCTAGCTTGGTGTCGAAAAATATTGTAAGCGACGTTGTATGGTTTTCTCCGCCAAGAAAGGAGCTTATTTATTAGTGAAGTAACTCTCGAGTTGGGTACTCGGGGAGTGGAGTAGGGCGAAGAGGAGCTTCGTGACCGAACCACTATAAATCATCGTGTCCGGTTTGCGCTTTCTTTACTTACCTCTTACGTTTATTTTAGCCTTTATCGCTTTATATTTTTATTTGCATTGTGTTTATGTTTGTGTGGTTTGTTGTTTATAATATGTTGATTATGTTTGTGTCATGGTTTGATTGTGTTTGTGTTGTAGTTTACTTTATACCATCTCTTATTTTGTATGACCATTGTTGTCACTTTTCATATTACGTCATACTTGATCGGGTGTTTGATACAAAAAGATTCAAGTTTTTAAACGAAAACGTATTCACCCCCCTCTACGTTTTCCACAGAAAAGAAAATAATTCTATCGTAGAGATACCTGAAGTACTGCAAGATGACCAACTTGCTTCTTCTTCTTCTAATACAACTCTAGGAGGTAGACAAGACAGTTCCTCTTCCAGTGTCTTACCTCATTGCAGTGGTGACAAGCTTGATCTTTTGCGGGATGATCTTTCTTTCTTGGGGGTACTTCTTGGGATTGGGAGCATAAGCCAAGACCTGCTTACCTTTGCCCTTCTCCTTGACCTTGCCTTTGTTCGCCTGCGGTTTGTTTGGCTTCTGGATTTTGCCACCTTGAATCGCTAGGACTTGTGGTGCAACAGCCTTCTTTGGCAAACCCTTCTCATACTCAATAAGCAAAGCATGTAGCTCAGTTATTGTCATCCCCATGTTGTGCATATTGTAGTTGCGCACAAATCCTTCAAAATCCTTAGTAAGGGAATTGTTGATTAGGCCAACACTCACAGCTTGAGGCAGATGATAGTTGAGACGTTCCAATTGATCCAGATAACTCTTCATCTTAAGTACATGAGAGCTAACGAATTTGCCTTCCTCCTGTTTGCAAACATGAAAATATTGAAGAAGATCAAACAATTCAACACTTGCTTGCTTTTCAAACATGGACTTCAGTTATTGAAGCATAGCATGAGGAGTATAATTCTCAAACTGCTTTTATAGTTCAGGAGTCATACTACCTAGCATCAAGCATGCTACTTCATTGTGACGATCATACTGAGTGTTCCATGCCTCCAATACATCATTAGTTGCATCTGGAGCAGGAGCATTAGCCAAAGGCTTAGACAAAGGTTGTTCCAAAACATCAAATTTCTTAACAACTCTCAGGACAATCCTAAGTTGTTGAAACCAATCATTGAACTTTTGTCCAGTTAGTTTCTCTCTTTCGAGCATCCACCTGAAAGACGAATTGTTCAAGTATGGTTCGGGTTGAACCATTCTACAAAACAGAATATATTCAAAAGTTAGTAGTTTCGATAATAAATTCTTAAAGAAAATTAAATACCCATAGTTTAATACACATAAACCATATAACTTTCTTAAGGCTATGATCCTAATTGACATAGTGTCATCACATCAGTTGATATGCTATTAATGATAGTATTCAATAAGGTAAGTGTCGGACAATAATTTCAAATCCTATGCAATTTCTAGATCATAATGGGACTTACCGAATGGCATTAGGGACAATCACATAGTGTCATGTATGCATGTTTCATCCCATCTCATGCCATGGATTAAGGGTCTCACTATGTAACTCAATTAAGTTGTCCAATAAAGAACTGCAAATATTCAATTACCGTATCATGATGAGTGGTAATTTACCTTGGGTTGCAATTTATCTACGTCTCACGTAAAGTAAAAAGCAATTGCAAGTGTTCTTACAACTGGATGGCATAAACTTAAATTTCCAAAGGGTATATAAAATTCGATGTGTATATCAAATATGTACGAAGAAGCATGCATACCTCTTCGTATCATAGGTTTTAATAATAAAAAAAAACTTTTACTCAATTTAGTTCTTTTATTATGGTGTATGTCCCTTATATTTATGTGCAAATCTTGTGAACATAAAAATAATGACTTGACACCAAAAATTGACGATTCAACATGTTTTCAAAGTTAAAGTAATATTCTTTTTCACGCGGCATTGATAAACCAATAAAAGAAAGACAAACCACTATATCGTACTACTCCATGATTCATAAGACCCAAGTTCTTTCGATGATTCTCTCATATGCCAAAGCATGTAGTGGGGCGTGGAATCATTACAGTCAATCTACCTAAAAACTATTTTACAACAACCATACACTTTACAAATTATCTCTTGGTAGCTTCGAGTAATGATCCACACCCTCAATAATTTGTAAGCCATTGGTTGATTGCAAAGATAGTTATCGATAAAAAATTATAAGACTTTAATTTAGAAAACATATTATAAACTAATAAATCTTCCTAGTCTCGTCTGGGAGCCAATTACCGTGCGAAGCGAACCAATGTCGACATATAAAACTTTGCAAGATAGTAGTTCATAATAATCAAATTTCATAGTTATTAGTAAAGTTTATTTATTTTTCTAAAAACACCATTTGCTTTAATCATGAGTCATAACGAATAATAAAGCAAATAAATAAACTAATCACAATTAACAATTAATAACATGCATGATTAAAATCAACTAAAAACATGTATATGTATATTTAAATGACGCTCCCACTTCTTTTCGAACTTGGTACAAAGTGGATCACAAACATTGATTTAAAAAATCGATTGTGTAAGCCCTTCTTAAATATACACAATAACACAAAAAAATTGATTAAAGACAATAAAGATGGAGTTTTCCCCAATCTTAGAATTAATTACAAATATTTAGTAATCGTGTGTAATACAATAATTAAATAAAGTATCTTAATTAATTAACAAATCATCGAATAAGCATGTTTAATCAATTAACAATTAATTAATAAATAATATATCAAAAATCAAAAATCAAGTTCCATGACAAAACATGCATGTTTTTATCATGGATCACATATTAACAAGTAAACAATATCGTTTAACGTCAAATAATCAATAATTATACGTTATAAACACATAAAAATTGCATGCATCATAGATTAACGTTCTACCAATTTTTAAAGATCATAAAGATCTTATCTTTACCTTAAAAAACGCCCAAAGGGCTAATAAAAATTACAAGAACAATAATATCATGCAACCATTGATTAAGATTCAATTTTTACGCTTTTTAGGTAATATATTACACTATCTAACGGCTCGTGATGCCACTGTTGGAATATTAGAATATAATCACATAATATAAACACATATTAATCACAAGTACTCAGTGGATATAGATCAAATAATGTACATAAATTAACCTAATTGAACTTACCTTGTTTGCTTCCTTACGTTATTCTATTTGGATCAAGAACAAGTAAAACCCTAAAGTTAGGGTTTAGTAAAAATCGCCCCTTGTGGAAATCGAACCACAAAACCACCAAAAACGCAGTGAGGATTTCTCTACGATTTCACACACACGTTTTGTTAGTGATTAATACAAATGCTAGTTCTTAGATCATGAAAACAAGCTTAACACTTTTGTTACGCTCAAGATCTTTGGGAATGTGTAATATGTACGATCAAGGTATAAGAGGGAGAAGAGGAGAAGAAAAGCTTGTCTAGGTTTTTCAAGGGATGCACAATCATGAACAAGGGGTTTGTTTATATAGTGTGATACCGTGGAGTCAAAGTTAGACTTGGATTACTCCTCTTGGAACCCTATTCGGCCGATTAACACACAAGGGGAAGGATTCTAGATCATTCTCCTTATTTGTTACACTCTAGTCCTCGAACTTAACATTTAACATCCGTTAACTAACTCCTATTAAGTAACATTTAATTAACGACCGTTAGTTAGTTTATTTTCGTGATTTAATAATTAATATATTACTATAACATATTAATTACATAAATTGAATCTCAAACGCAACGTGTTCGATCCCGTAGGCTCTCGTATAAACCGGACATGCATTTAATGAAATATGTCCACAAACTAACAGATTGGACAGTATATTACCTGCAATATAAGTGAACTGTAAACGATATGTGGCTGCGCTTCTGCTTGGATACCCGATTTGATAGTATATGATAAGTTTTTAGATTAGATGATTGGTAATGTGATTATTAATGACTAACTTTAAGTTTGCAACATGTCATGTTTTTAGTTCATATCCATGATAGAATTTGAGATATGGAACTGCTGTTGTGTGTTTTATGCATATGGGAAACGTATATGTATCACAATTGTGTAAATTGTATAAAGTTATGAGACAACTTCTTGCATTTCGATAGAAAGTTTTTTTTTTTTTTTTTTTTTTTTGCTTTAGATTCTGATAGTTGTTGAACAGCCTCTTGCAGATGCAGTCCATTACAAGAACCATGACATGGTCAAACTATTGGAGAAACACGGTGCTAAACCTTTGGTAAGTTTTTTTTGCTTGTCTTGCGTTAGATAAACGTAGAATTGTTGCTTTGTTGGTTATTAAATTCAGTCTCTTTGTATGCCATGTCACATGTACACAATGGATTTTTCATATCTAACTTGTGGAAACATGATGCCATTTATCTTGGTCATTAAATTTATACTTTTGGGGGTTACTCTGATGCTTCTTTATAAAATGATTATGTTCTTAGATGCCTCCTATGTGTGTAAAAAATGCGCGTGAAGTACCAGAGTATGAAATTGCTGCTACAGAACTTGATTTTACAGATAGCGTTGACATTACTAAGGCAAGTCATCCATTATTAACTTTTCTTGGTTGATATTAGAATCCGGCCTATTAAACAACTTCTTTTGACCAATGTTTTTTTTTTTTTTTTTTTTTTACTAATGTCTTCTGACTAGTGTTTGTGTAAAATTTGCAGGGTACCTTCAGCATAGTGTCATGGAGTGGAACTAAAGTTGCAGTTAAAAAGCTTGGAGACGAGCTTTTTACTGATAAAGATAAAGTGTGGGTTGTTCAATAACCAACAATATGTTTATGTTATTTTTCCCATATAATATGGTGTTTGCTTTTCTAATTTCACGGGTTTTAATCAGGAGAGCTTCTAGGAATGAACTTGAATTACTTCAGAAGATACGGCATCCAAATGTGGTTCAGTTTCTGGGCGCTGTAACTCAAAGTAATCCAATGATGATCGTGACAGAATATTTACCAAAGGTCTATTTCTCTCTGCATAATCCATATCCTTTTCCTTCCTGTCTAATGTTCTATTTATACGCATTTTCTTTCTTTGAGGTGCCCAGAACTCAGAAACCTAGGTATTATTCACGGTTCTTTTATATTTATATTTTGAATTTTGCAGGGTGATCTTCGTCTATTTTTAAAGAGGAAAGGAGCACTAGGGCCAATATCAGCTCTGAAGTTTTCCATGGATATAGCAAGGTATTCATATTAGTGGCATTTATTTGGATCATAACACATTTTCTTAATGATGCTCTTTTGTCATTCTTCAGGGGGATGAACTATTTGCATGAGAAAAAACCAGAACCAATTATTCACGGAGGTCTTGAGCCTTCGTAAGTGTATTATTACATAGTTATTCTTCCCGTCTTTTTGTAGGCAGATACACGTCTCTGGAAATAATGTGAACTCTGTTTCTGCACCATAATTGTTGAATATTTTCTTTGTTGCGGGTAAGAAAACAGAAATATTTTGCGGGCTGATTCTGGGCAACTAAAGGTCGCAGGCTTTGGAATCAGCGAGCTACTAAAAGTGACCAAGACGGTAAAACAACGAACGAACATGTCATATTATGCCGAAACCTGTGAGTCTTTTGTTTTATAATATCTTTATATTCAATGTACACACATATCACTTTTACAATGTTGTGAAGTTATAGTATCGTAGTTGACTCTATAAAAACAGAGATGTTAATTTCTGAAGTCATTGAGTTTGTTATGTGCTATAACAGGGAGATATGTTGCACCAGAGGTCTTCAGAAATGAAGACTACGATACCAAAGTGGATGTTTTCTCATTTGCCTTGATTTTACAGGAGGTAAGGCTCATATTATCTGCTTTTTAATTTTTTTGATTACCCTGTTTCATATAAGTGTTTCTCTGTCCCTACATAGTATTATAGTTCACTTCGTATATTTGGTTATCATGTGATTTATGTTGTGATTATCTAATTCATTAATCTCGTTTGATGTGTAAAAGATGATTGAAGGTAACCAACCATTTTTCTTGAAGAATGAAGACGATGTTCCTAAGGCATATGTTGCTAATGAACGCCCTCCATTTAATGCCCCATCAAAGAGTTATGCTCATGGGCTTAAAGAGTATGTACTTCGTTTATATTTTTTTTAGCTACATGTAATTTGTAAGAGCACTCTTCTTTTCTTATGTCATGTTTGTTGCTAACTTAATTTCATTAAAGATTACATGCTGACGAGTTATTATTAATCTATTTATTCCCAAGGTTAATTGAAGAGTGTTGGCATGAAAAACCAGACTTGAGACCAACATTTAGGGAAATAATCGCTAGATTGGAGTCAATATACGAGTTCAATTCTGTTAAACCTATTAATCCTAAGAGACGTTGGAAGGTATCTCTATATTTCTTTCTGTTTCTGCACACCTGCCAATAGGCTTATCAGGTTTCCAGCACAATGCTTAACCAAACTTGTGCATGATGTTATAATGTGATTCAGGTTCGACCATTGAAGTGGTTTTAGAAAGTGGAAACAATATGGAAGAAAGAAGATTCTGTAAGAAGTAGCCGTGACCGTTCTTCTCACATCTAAGATTAGTTGATGAGCTTTAAAACTTGCGTCTTTTGTCATGCATACGGTATTCTTTACAGGTTCTTATCTGCAGATCGCTTTTTTGTTGCTGTTCATAGTGTCATCTTTCCCTTGTGATTTGTTGTTGCAAAACTTTATGCTCAAATACTGCTGATTCATCTTGCTAGCTGAGAGTAGCTATTGTATAATGTGACAGCGTTGTTTTTGGTGATCAAGTATATGGCTTTAGACATCATGTATAGTGTGTTGTCTGATATATTGCATATGCTAACAAAAAAAGTAACTCTCAATGCCTTCTTCCACGGGTTATGGGTACCCAATACCATTTCCGGTGTTTGGGGGAGGTTAAGATGTAGACAGCCTTACCCCTACCTAAGGTAGAGAGGCTGTTTCCAGTTCTACCAAAGGTAGAAAGAACCTCCGGCCTAATAAAATTATGGTCCAGGCCCCCATGACCCCATCCACTGGGGTTTCATTTCTTTTTGAATGCAAATTTTGACCAGGACGCTGATGATCAAACATGGTAGCTAGATGTATGTGAAGTTTAGCTCGAGTCAAACTTTCTCATGGCAACTTATCAAGAGTTCAAATCTCTCATCCGTTAATCCATTATGCACATGAATCACAAAAAAATTGCTTCAATTAGGAGTGTTAAAAAGGCCGGCCTGAGCTAGACCCAAACCCCATTAAGCCTATTTGGGTCGGGTTACACCGTTACACGGGTCAATAAATTTATTCCAGTTGTTCGGGTCAATTTGAGCTTATGAGGTTGAAAATGTTTGGCTAACTTGGGTTCGGGTTGAACCGATTAACTCGAATAAGGGTTTTAGTTTTTAATATTTTTTTGATATATGTTCTAGGAATTACGTAGTATATATGTACATCTTACTCATATTCGGGTTGAACCCAAATCCGAATAGACCTGATCCGATTGGAACCGACATGATTGAACCCGACCCGAATAGGCTCGAACGTGATTAACTTGAGATCTTAATAAGGTCGGGTTCTGGTATATTTTGTTTAGCACCAACCCGAATTGGACCTAACCCGAATTGACCTGAACGCGACCAACCCGACCTGACTAACACCCCTAGCTTCCCCCTAGTTTTAATGGAAAAAGGTTGGTAATTTAAGTGACTGTCTCATAAAACTCTAAGTCCATCATTTCCATTCACAAGACATGCTAATCTGTATTTGTAACACCCCCAAATCTCGGTACAGCAGAAGACTTAATCAAGTTTTCGGGGCGTTACTATTGGATTGGTATCGCACACAAGTATAGTAAAAGATAATCATTTAGTCATTCAAAACCAATCCCAAATTTAAATATTCAAAACATTTAATCCAAAGTATAAATATTAGGCCCAAAACATAGTTTAATAAAATAGGTCCCCAAAGTTTATCAGTCGAAATGATCCTTGAACCCGCCTTCTTGCCAAGCTTCCACCGATCAAGTAATCCAAACATCTCTCGAATACACGAAATCATGCTAAAAGGTCGACTTCTGTTGGTGAGTTCATAGGTTTAAGTTCAACAAAATCATAGTGGACTGTAGAGTTGATTTGCTATGCAAGACCTAGATAGATAAATACCGTTTCACGGTGATCCTATCGGATCTCAATCATATCCGCATCCGGGGATTACTCGGGCCCATGACTCTAGTCGTGGCAAAATCTAGAACAATTGCCAACCCGGACTAGGTCGGTGAAGTCTATTCTTAGTTAGGCACGGTTAAACCTAGACTAAGGCAACAACTACCGAACATTTATCTAAAGTCAAGCATATAAGCAAATCCAAATAGTTTTAACGGTCCAAAAATAGTAGCATGATTCTCACCCCAATATAGTTAAAAACGTAGATAAAAGTGGAGCTATGAAACTCACCTCAAGCAATCAACACACAAATAAACACTAGCAGAAGGTAACGGTATCACGGCACAACAACTATCGACTCGGCGCAACCTATTAATGTAGACCAACTTTAATATATATATTCCTCAAAATCAACGTTATCTACCCCAATATATTCCATTTCTTTATTTCCAAAAACGTCTTGTTTCACCATTTAATCCTAGTGTTTGGTATTCCTCGTGTGGGTGTATCGACTCAATATGATGCTATGAATGCACTCAAACAACCAATATGTAACTCAATGCGACACAATGAGACCTCTAAACGATAAGCTCCATAGTTCAATAAGTTTCGGAATAAATAGTAGACCTTATCGAATTCGTCAACTCGATAAACTCATTTATTTATTAGGTGTAAAGCTTATTATCGGTGTTGCAAAACAAGGCCTACAAGGCGATTAATCGCCGATTAGGTGCTCTTGGGCCACCAACCTTGCCGATTCGTGTAACTAGGTCAAACAAGTCGGTCGACATCGGTCAATGGCGGTCAAGCATTAATGGTGGTCAAACTTTGGAAACTTTCAAATCTTGTCGGAAATACCCAAAACTTGTCTTGAACAAGTTTTAATCAATTATATTTGATGTTTTTATACATTACAAGATGATTTTCAATGAAAGTCTTGTCTAGAATACCCAATCTACGAAATACCCAAAACTTGCCAAAATGCCAATCAGATTAATCGCGATTAATCCGCCTTGACCGATTACAAGCTACGGGGTGGTCGACCGCCCGACTACCGATTCACGATTTTTGCAACCTTGCTTATTATCCCATAAATCAATCGCATCCTAAAGAGTCATAAGGATAATTCACCCATTAATAAGGTTACCCAACGTACCTAGCGGGCTCTTATTAGATTCGTCAACCTAATAAGTCCGCTACCCACGTGGATCAACACTATTAATGCTAGGTTATCCGTAACCCATGAACACAATCGTAAGTACATAAATACTTAACTAATATTAAAGGTCTACAATCGACATTTATTGATAATCGTGTACTCGAAACATTAATTACTTATTTATTACAAAACATTTCAAATTTAGTCGTTAGCTTCCATTTAAAAATAGTAAATAACAAGATAAGACTTGTTATCGACATTTTTGGTACAAAAGCCCATTTATTATTTCTATTTCATAGTTTATTAGCATTTTCATGTTTATATATATATTTCGTCAAATTCCAATATTAATCTCATATCGTTATTCGTTTCGAGTCCACAAGCACGAGTCATAACTTCTCGACTTTTAATCAATCAATAGTCAAATTATACTAAAGTCCATGTTACGGCTTTGTCGAGTCAACTATTGACTAAAAAGTCAAAATAGCGCCGGCGTAGCTCAAAGTCAATAATATATATATCAAGTCCAAATTTAAAAGTCATAATAAGCGCAATTCAATCCCAAACAAACTCAAAACAATCTACTTGACCAATCAATCAACCAAATGTACTCGAAACCAATGTTATGACCCTAATGGTCATGACACGGTCATGATTAAGACCACGCTTGAACCAAACAAGCTCTAAAGCTTTTGGCTCCAGCGTCTCATCAAACCTCAACTACATCAACCAACAAGCTACCAAATCGGCCGAACCGGACCCATGGCCCAAGTGGGTCACGTCGCAGCAACCAAGGGCTACGTCGTGCCCCACAATAACTCGTCACCCTTCAATCAATCCAAACACTACCAAATCAATTCCACAACACCCAAATCCAATCATTCAAGCTCGAACACTAACCAAACACAAAACCCATCATCTATCTTAACCAAAAATATGAAACTAAACCTAAAATGCATAAACCCATCAAATTGATACACCACGCATTTACCAAACACTAATTACTTGTTTATTTAGTCACTAATTAGACTTAATTTCATGTTTCACCCAAAAGCCCCAAATTTCATCATAGGGTCGAAACCTTAATATGCAATTCGTGGCTTATTATTGCCCAAACAAGCCCTAATCATGTTCTATTTACCTTATTCAAACACCAATTGCAAAACCCACTTGAAACCCTAAAAGTACGAATCTTGATTCGAAGATTTGAAGGTGTTATTGAAGTCCAAATAGAGCGTGTAATATATGGTTGGGAAGAGGATGAAAAGATCTTCGATATGGTGGTGGTGGTGTATGGTGACGCGCCGGTGGTGGGCCGTGGTGGCCGGAATATGGCTGGCGGCCAAGGGTAGTGTTGGCTAGGGTTTTTAGAGAGAGAAAGGTGTTGTGTGTGTGTTTTTAGTGAGAGAAAGTAATGGGTGAAATGAGGAGGTGTGAGGCCTTATATACTTGGACCAGGACTCAAAATAAATAAAAATGAGGAGGGTGGCGGCCATGGGGATATTTGGGGGTCGGAGTTGTAATTTTTAGTAACTATCCGTTTACCCATTCCCGAGCTCACACATTGTCCCAGGTGTCTCACAACGTTTATTCACCTTTCCAACATCGTTATTCGTTTTCCACGAGTTTTGACTATTTATTTGTCAATTTTCGAGATTCTGATCTAAAAGTTACAATAATTCTCGTTTTAGACTATTCTAGTGCCGAATCGAATAGTGCCTACCAAATAGAGTTAAAACTCATACGATAACTCATTTAATAATGAAATAATCCGTAAAAACCAATAGACGATATAAAATCAAGTCATGGTTTATAAAAATAGTGATAAAGGCAAAAGCTCGGTTTAGTTTAACGTAATGCGGTTACCTAAAATAGACTCCCTAAATTGCAAGTTGTCTGACCTCCCGACCTCGGAAGAAACCCGTCCGGGTTTCACTCGAGTTGCTTGATGTCATAAAAGTTTAGGATACTTCCTAAGGAAAAGCGTCCTCACGTTCCCAGTGAACTCCGGTCCATCTGGGAGTTCCAACGAACTTAATAATCGGAATTGGCTATTCTTGACCTTTTAATCTCACGGTCCATAATCTCAATCGGTTCCTCAACAAAATTCAATTTCTCATCTATACGAATATCTCTTAAAGGCACCACTATGTTTTCCTCCGAAAGACATTTCTTAAGATTACTAACATGAAAGACATTGTGTACACTACTCGGTTCCGCGGTAGCTCGGCGGTATGCTACGGTCGATTCTTTCCGGCATTGGAAAGGGACCAATATATCGGGGATTGGGTTTTCCACGTTTCCCAAAGCGAATCACTCCTTTCGAGGAGAAATTTTCAACATAACGATCTCTAACACGAAATTCTAAAGGTTTAAGTCTCTTATCGGCATAACTCTTTGTCTATCACGGCGGTTTGCAAGCCGATTACGAATCTGAACTATCTTCTCATTTGTTTCTAGGACAATTTGGGACTGTAAGTTGACTCTGCCAACTTTAGCCCAACAAGCAGGAGAACGACATTTTCGGACATACAATGCCTCAAATGGGGCGGCCTTAATGCTAGAGTGATAACTATTGTTGTAAGAGAATTGACCAAAGGAGTTGTCTCTCGACCTTTGCGAAATCAATAACACGAGCTCTAAGCATGTCTTCTAAAGTCTGAATGGTTCTCTCGCTTTGACCATCGGTCTGAGGATGGTAAGTAGTACTCATATCCAAATTTGTTCCTAACGCTGTATGTAACGATCTCCAAAAGTGAGATGTAAAACGGCTATCTCTATCGGAAATGATAGATATCGGTATTCCATGACGCGATACTATCTCCTTAAGATACAATCGAGCAAGCTTATCGAGACTATCGGTTTCACTAATAGCTAAGTGGCGAGACTTAGTTAAGCGATCAACGATTACCAGATAAGCGTCATTGCTTCATTTGTTCTTAGTAATTTAGTGATAAAGTCCATGGTTATTCGCTCCCATTTCCATTCAGGAGTTGGGTTGAACTAAAGTCACGATGGTTTCGATGTTCGGCCTTAACTTTAGAACAAGTCGCACCAAGCGACATCTTGAGCTATATCGACTTTCATATTGGGCCACCAGTAAAGTTTCTTAAGATCACGATACATCTTATTGGCTTCGGTATGAATAGAGTATTTTGATTTATGCGACTGTGCATAATCAACTCACTTGATTCCACCATGAAATGGTACCCGGCTTTGTCTTTGAAGCATAATGTTACGTCGGGCGCTTCAAGAAGCCGTTTCACTTTCTACCATTCCATGAAGATTCTCATGCGACGGTTCTCTTCCGTCAATGCCTCTGCTTAGGCGGCTAAAATTTGAGATGGTAAGGCGAAACAATGGTCATTCCTAAGGATCGAGCAGTAGGGTGGAATGTCCTCTTTACGACTAAGTGCATCGGCCACAACATTAGCCTTACCGGGATGATAACGAATCTCACGGTCATAATCACTAAGCAATTCCAACCAACGGCGTTGTCTCATGTTCGGTTCCTTCGATCTAAGATATGCTTCAAGCTCTTATGGTCGGTAAATACTACACTTGGTTCCATACAGGTAATGTCTCCAAATCCTAAGAGCAAACACTCTGACACCTAACTCGAGGTCATGGGTGGTGTAGTTTTCTCATCTTCTTAAGTTGTCGGGATGCATAAACAATCACCTTCTCCGTTGCATCAAAAGCAGCACCTAAGCCTTTATGCGAGCGTCGCGATACGACAAAGTCTTCGCTTCCTTGAGCAAAGCTAGGATGGGCGCACTACACAACTTCTCCTTGAAGTTGGAATGCTTCTTCTTCCTTTCTCCCATTCACACTTAACATCATACGTATTAGTTTGGTCGTGACTTAGCTATCTTGGAAAATCCTCAATGAATCTCCTATAGTAGCACGCTAACCCTAGAAGCTGTCGGATTTCGATGGGTTCTTAGGGCTGCCCATTCCTTAATGGCCTTAATCTAAGTTGGGTCAACATGAACACCTCGACTATCTATCACATGACCTAAGAATTGCGGACGGAATCCAAAATTCACACTTAGAGAATTTGGCATCTGACTTCTCCTCTCAACAATCCTAAAATGAGCCTCAAATGCTCTTCGTGCTCCTCACTACTCTTAGAGTATATCAAGATGTCGATCTATGAATACTATCACAAACTTATCAAGTATGGCTTACACACTCGGTTCATGAGATCCATGAAAATCGTGGCGCGTTGGTCAAACCAAAGCGACATCACTTGGAATTCATATTGTCCATAACGAGTTCTAAGCGGTCTTAGGGATATCCTCCTCTCGAACTCTAAAATTTGGTGATAACCGGATCGTAATCGATCTTAGAAAAGACACTAGCTCCTTGGAGTTGGTAGAATAGATTATCTATTCTAGGTAACGGATATCGGTTCTTCACTTTGTTAACTTATTCAATTCCTATAATCGATACACATCAAAGCGATCCATCCTTCTTCTTCAAAACAACACTTTGGTGCTCCCACGGTGGCGAACTTGGTCGAATGAATCCCTTCTCGACAACTCGCCAAGCTGTTTAGGCAGTTCCTCCAATTCTCTTAGAGCAAGCCGATAAGGTGCGGGCTCACGGTGCCACTGGTATCAACTCTATTTGGAATTCCACTTGTCGGACGGTGGAATCACGCGATCGTCGGAAACACATCCGGAAATTCTCTAACGATGGGTACATCGTTAAGGTGTCTTTCACTCTTCTCCTCACTTTTCTTTTCGAAATTTGAGCCAAGAAAAGACAACCTCCTCTATCGATGTACTTTTGGGCCTTAATCTGAGAGCGATGCTCAGCCGGAAGGACTTCCAGTCGCTCCGATCTCCTTGTATGCTTAGAACTTTTCCGCCATATGGTAAGCGCACAATCTTCTCATCACAAATGATGTGTGCACCGTTCTTGATAACCAATCCATTCCGATAATGGCGTCAAAACTTCCTAAGGTAACCGGCAATAAGTCTATACTAAGCGGGCGGTCTAGGAAACTTAAGTTACAACCTCGAACTACGGTGTCTATCTTCTCTATTCCCATTCGCTAATTCCACATCGTAACTAAACCTTAGAGGTGTTTGGGAGATTCCTAGTAATGGCATAAAATTGGTGGATCTGAAACTCATATCGCATCAAGATTGTCAAACATTATGGAAGCATAGCGATCATTGAGAAGAGCGTGCCCGTAACTCGTTAGGGTCCTCGCCAACTTCCTTCCCAATATGTCTCTCTGCTGATTCCTAGCACCATTGTTTCCTGGTTTTCCACAACCTCACGCTTCACGAGGTTTAAGCCATTACCTCCTACACCTCGGTTAGCAAATCCTCCTACATTACAGGATTTCCTCTCATCCACGGCTCTCGGCCTCATTCTTAAAGTGTCCTTCTTTTCACATCCAAAGCGGTGACAATGGCCTTCCAGTCCTCTCCTTATGCGGTTTGAGCTGCGGCAAGTGGGCAGAGACCTACAATCTTTGGCCAAATGTCCTACCTTAGAGCACTTCCTACACACATTCAGGCACGGTCCATGGTGGTGTGGTTTACAACGACCACACATGGTGCTTACTACCTTCATAATCTTTCCTACCTCCATTCCCTATGGCGAACACTCACAGGCATCTCGTGCCTTTTGTTGACATTCCCTTTTACAACTTCATTCCTCTTCCTCTTATCACTCCTATCATTCTTACTCATGTCTCCTACTTCTAGCACATAAGAGTCCATCAAACTCGAGCCACAACAATTGCCTCTTGCAAATTAAGCGGCTTGGCGGTGATTACATCATTTCGAGTAGCCAAAGGCAATCCATCGATATACCTCTCAATCTTAAGTTCTTGATGCGAACCATTTTGAGGCAAAGCAATGATAACTCTTGGAAGCAGCGAGTATAAGTCGCCATATCAATACCATAACCTTATGGTTCCGAAATCACTCTCTAACTTCTTAACTTCATTCCTAAGGCATGAAGTCTTAATCGGAGAGCCTTAAAGCGAGTCCAAGTCATACTATAAGATACATCAATTCCTCTTGATGCGTGATAGTTGTTCCACGGTCAGCGCCTCGTCCTTCAAGGTGAATTTTGCATACTTAACCTTACAATCCTCATCACAGATTACTCACGGCAAACACAGATTCGATTTTCTCCAACCACCTAGTCGGTAAACTACTCCCTCGGTTCCTCCAAACTCAATGGGACCACAGAATCGGAACTCTTTGTAGGTACAACCTCGAGTTCGATTCAGCATTGGGGTTCCACTAGAAGTGTTAGAGAGGTTAGCCTCAGCTAGCAGTTCAGCGACACGCTGCGACACTAGCTAGTCAATGTGGGCTAGGTTCACAGGTGGAGGGTTTTGTGGAACAGGACCATTCTCATCACGGTCGTTCACATTCGGGTTCCCTACAGCTGGGTTATCAATGTTCGGGTTCTCAACAGGTGGTGTGATCGGGGCCGGACGACGACCTCGACGAACCGAGGCAACAACAGCAGCAAGAGCTGCTCGGTTGTTCCTAAGCGGGTTTTGTCTTGTTGCCACCATTCTGGAGGCAAGAAGAACAGTTTCATAAGTTCACAATTCACGCTCTAAAGATAGAGTTGGGTTTCAAGGATCACCAAATACGCTCGAATTCATAATCAAGGTCAACAAGGATAACGCTATACCAAAGCGAAACAATCAGATACCGCATCATAACTAAAGGATGCACGTTCCAATAACCATAAGTCATAGGTTTCAAAAATGGAAATACATGGAAGGATACGGAGAAATAAAAAACGATCCTAATAACGATACTAGTAAATAACTGGGATAATCCTACATCTCGAACCAAGTACTACTTAGTTTCAAGATGGTACAAAGCCATGAATCTAATACTATCTAGCCATGATTACGAGCACCTAAATGATCTCAAACATCATCCATCACTCTCCATAGTGATAAAATCCCCAAGCGAGAGTCGTAATCCTTCCTAAGATTCACGACCTCCTTCTCCAAACCGTCGACCTTCGTTTGGGCGCTGGTCGGCATCCAATGTCGGAGCACTCGTATGCGGTCCCCACACCCGCTCATAGAGTCCCGACAAACCTTCTCTCAAGGCCATCGACTTCTTCTCTACCTTAGTCAAATCTATCCTCAAATCCTCTACACTAGTCCTCGTTACTCCATCTAATCGATCGACAATCTCGAGACTAATATTAGGATATAATCCTCCTCCGGATCGACACGTACCTCCATACTCCTCGGGCTCTGAATCAATCTCGATGGTATCTCGGATCCTAATGGGCTACTTATCTCGGTGAATGTGGAGGTGAATCAAAACCAAAAGGCATCCAAGGACTCGGGCTCGAGCAAAGGCGGTCCGGAGAATGTGCGGGACTCTGCAATGGAGGAGTACCTCTTTACGGGATATCCTCATCATCCTCCTCCGAAGATCCTCATCCTCATCTACATCTTGCTCCTCAATCTCATGCTCCTCCTCGACCTCATGCTCCTCCTCGCCTCACCCATGGGGAGAGTCCATGAGTCGGAGTCTCTGCTGGTGAATCGATGTGGTACACTAGGAGATCTAGGCCTCTAAGACATGGTGATCTTGGTGGTGATGGCGGAGAGAGTGGGGTCGCTAAATGGATAGTGATGATGGTGGTCTCACGGACATGCGGGCGGTGCTATAAGCAAGCCTAGGAGTCATGCTCGCGCTAAAACCACGATGTAAAGTGAGCGACCTAGATGAGCTAGGGCGATCGATGATGATGAACTAGTGTGACGGACAATCTCATAAGGATCACCTGCGCAACCGTCATGAGAGTCAATCTTTGGCGAACTAGCAACAACAAGGACCTCCTCGAACACATCAAAAGCTAGTGAAGGCATAGTGCGTGACAATGGCATGGGGTAGGTATAAGTGTTGAAACAACTAGTTTTAATAAGCGCATCAACTTAACCAAAACACATATCACATAAAGAAAGCTTTAAAAGTAGAGGTACCGCATTACTCAAAATATGCCTTTAATAAAACACATAAGTTCAGTTCTATCACATAATCCCATATCAAATCAATCGAGTTCAAATTTTCCAAAATCATAATATACCGTTTACTCAAATCAAATTCCGTAATATCTCGATAATCACATCTCATTTCCAAAACCAATAATCATATCTCATTTCCAAAATCAATAATCATATCTCAAAATCATAACGTCTCCATAATCAGTTCACAATATCCCTTAACATATCATTTCATAATTCAAATCATAGTTCATACCATAATCAAATAAGAAGCTTGACAGCAAGGCGGGCGTCGTCGATCGAGGATCAATTTTCTTAAAAGTGGTTATAGTTTAGGGTTTATAAAATACCTAGTTCTCTATAACCTTGAGCTCTGATACCAATCAGTAACACCCCCAAATCTCGGTACAGCAGAAGACTTAATCAAGTTTTCGGGGCGTTACTATTGGATTGGTATCGCACACAAGTATAGTAAAAGATAATCATTTAGCCATTCAAAACCAATCCCAAATTTAAATATTCAAAACATTTAATCCAAAAGTATAAATATTAGGCCCAAAACATAGTTTAATAAAATAGGTCCCCATAGTTTATCAGAGTCAGAAATGATCCTTGAACCCCGCCTTCTTGCCAAGCTTCCACCGATCAAGTAATCCAAACATCTCTCGAAATACGAAATCATGCTAAAAGGTCACTTCTGTTGGTGAGTTCATAGGTTTAAGTTCAACAAAATCATAGTGGACTGTAGAGTTGATTTGCTATGCAAGACCTAGATAGATAAATACCGTTCACACACCGATCCTATCCGGATCTCCAATCATATCCGCATCCAAAGATTACTCGGGCCCGAGACTCTAGTCCGACAAGATCGTGGCAAAATCTAGAACAATTGCCAACCCGGACTAGGTTGAGGTAGAAGTCTATTCTTAGTTAGGCACGGTTAAACCTAGACTAAGGCAACAACTACGCACATTTATCTAAGCGATCAAGCATATAAGCAAATCCAAATAGTTTTAACGGTCCAAAAAAGTAGCATGATTCTCATCCCAATATAGTTAAAAGCGTAGATAAAAGTGGGCTATGAAACTTACCTCAAGCAATCAACGCACAAATAAACACTAGCGAAGGTAGCGGTATCACGGCAGACGCGGCAACTATCGACTCGGCACAACCTATTAATGTAGACCAACTTTAATATATATATATTCCTTAAAATCAACGTTATCTACCCCAATATATTCCATTTCTTTATTTCTAAAAGCGTCTCGTTTCACCATTTAATCCTAGTGTTTGGTATTTCTCATGTGGGTGTATCGACTCAATATGATGCTATGAATGCACTCGAACAACCAATATGTAACTCAATGCGACACAATGAGACCTCTAAGCGATAAGCTCCATAGTTCAATAAGTTTCGGAATAAATAGTAGACCTTATCGAATTCGTCAACTCGATAAACTCATTTATTTATTCGTGTCGCTTATTATCCCATAAATTAATCGTATCCTAAAGAGTCATGAGGATAATTCACCAATTAATAAGGTTACCCAACATACCTAGCGGGCTCTTATTAGATTCGTCAACCTAATAAGTCCGCTACCCACGTGGATCAACACTATTAATGCTAGGTTATCCGTAACCCATGCACACAATCGTAAGTACATAAGTACTTAACTAATACTAAATGTCTACAATCGACATTTATTGATAATCGTGTACTCGAAACATTAATTACTTATTTATTACAAAACATTTCCAATTTAGTCGTTAGCTTCCATTTAAAAATAGTAAATAACAAGATAAGACTTGTAATCGACATTTTTGGTACAAAAGCCCATTTATTATTTCTATTTCATAGTTTATTAGCATTTTCATGTATATATATATATTTCGTCAAATTCCAATATTAATCTCATATCGTTATTTGTTTGAGTCCACAAGCACGAGTCATAACTTCGACTTTTAATCAATCAATAGTCCAAATTATACTAAAGTCCATATTACGGCTTTGTCGAGTCAACTATTGACTAAAAAGTCAAAATAACGCCGGCGTAGCTCAAAGTCAACAATATATATATCAAGTCCAAATTTAAAAGTCATAATAGCGCAATTCAATCCCAAACCAACTCAAAACAATCTGCCAACCAATCAATCAACCAAATGTACTGAAACCAATGTTATGACCCTAATGGTCATGACATGGTCATGATTAAGACCACGTGAACCAAACAAGCTCTAGAAGCTTTTCGGCTCCACGCGTCTCATCAAACCTCAACTACATCAACCAACAAGCTACCAAATCGACCCGACCGGACCCATGGCCCAGTGGGTCACGTCACGCAAGCCAAGGGCTACGTCGTGCCCTTGTGGCTCGTCACCCTTCAATCCAATCCAAACACTACCAAATCAATTCCACAACACCCAAATCCAATCATTCAAGCTCCAAACACTAACCAAACACAAAACCCATCATCTATCTTAACCTAAAATATAAAACTAAACCTAAAATGCATAAACCCATCAAATTGATACACCACAAATTTACCAAACACTAAATACTTGTTTATTTAGTCACTAATTAGACTTAATTTCATGTTTCACCCAAAAGCCCCAAATTTCATCATAGGGTCGAAACCCTAATATGCAATTCGTGGCTTATTATTACCCAAACAAGCCCTAATCTTGTTCTATTTACCTTATTCAAACACCAATTGCAAAACCCACTTGAAACCCTAAAAGTACGAATATTGATTCGAAGATTTGAAGGTGTTATTGAAGTCCAAATGGAGCGTGTAATATATGGTTGGAAAGAGGATGAAAAGATCTTCGATATGGTGGTGGTGGTGTATGGTGACGCGCCGGTGGTGGGCCGTGGTGGCCGGAATATGGCCGGCGGCCAAGGGTGGTGGTGGCTAGGGTTTTTAGAGAGAGAAAGGAGAGAGAAAAAGGTGTTGTGTGTGTGTTTTTAGTGAGAGAAAGTAATGGGTGAAATGAGGAGGTGTGAGGCCTTATATACTTGGACCAAGGACTCAAAAATAAATAAAAATGGGGGAGGGGGTGGCCGGCCATCGGGATATTTGGGGGGTCGGAGTTGTAATTTTTCGTAACTATCCCGTTTACCCATTCCTGAGCTCACACAATTTCCCCCGAGTGTCTCACAACGTTTATTCAACTTTCCAACATCGTTATTTACGTTTTTCCACGAGTGTTGACTATTTATTTTTCAATTTTCGAGTTACGGTCTAAAAGTTACAATAATTCTCGTTTTAGGCTTTTCTAGTGCCGAATCGAATAGTGCCTACCAAATAGAGTTAAAACTCATACGATAACTCATTTAATAATGAAATAATCCGTAAAAACCAATAGACGATATAAAATCAAGTCATGGTTTATAAAAATAGTGATAAAGGCAAAAACTCGGTTTAGTTTAATGTAATGCGGTTACCTAAAATAGACTCATTAAATTGCCAGTTGTCACAGTATTAAGGGGTGTCTGGATTAGCTTATTGGCTTATTGCATTTTCAAACACAAACTAAGCAAAAAAAAAGGGCTTATTGATGAAAATAAATTTTGGTTTTCAAAGAAAGCTTAAAAGGTGTTTTATATAAGCTAACCCAAATGGCTTTGATACTAGTAGAATAGACCACCCTCAAAAGCTCAAACTTGGCACGTGTTTAGCTAGCGCAAAGCGCTCTTATGTTCGACGTCAATCGTGATAACATATACGGTAATTCATTAACTCTCACACATGGAAGTTGCCCCACGATGTGTTGAAGGAGAGGCTGTACACTATTTCACCATTAGACCTTCACATGGAATGAAAACATGAATGTCAGATTCACCTTCTTGGAAGTTAATATGCACGGATCGGACATCCGGACCCATCACACACATATATATATAATCAACCGGTGTTGTAAAAAAAAAACGTACAACGCCGATTAATCGCCGCCTACACGTTACTGGGCCACCTATCTTTTCGATTTATGTAAATCGGTCAAATAAATCAGTCAACCGTGGTCAGCGGAGTTCAACGAATGTCAACGATGGTCAAACTTGTCGGAAACTTGCAAATCTTATCAGAAATACCACAAACTCGCCGTAAACTAGTTTTACTCATTTATAGTCGCTGTTTATATTTATTATAGCCGCTTTAAATATCCGATTAATCACCGATTTAACTCGCTTATACCGATTACAAACTATAAAAAAATCGACCTCCCGACAACCGAATCACTATTTTTGCAACCTTCTAAACAAAATCATTTACTTGAAAAAACATCTCTTAAAAGTAGAGCTTAAGCAGACACCAATGAATATATACACACACTTTGCATAGGACAGATATACAAAACTTCATAGATTATTGAGTAAATTACACCGTTCGTCCTTGTGGTTTGCGTTGACCGCAGACGTTCGTCCTTTGACCAAAAAAGTTGCACCGTTTGTCCTTAAGTGGCAAACGTTATGCTCCGTTCGTCCCTCCCACTAACAGGGCCCACTAACGCTCGTTAAGTCAGTCCAAATGAGAGTATTCTAGTCTTTTTCCTTTATTTTAACCCCAATCCTATAATCATCCGCCCCCACTTAACTTTTTCTCTCAAAAACGTAGCAACCAATATCACATATATCCTCTAACTGGTAAAGTAACATATCTCCCAAACCAAATCCGATCTTCCCTTTTTCTTCAAATCCGAACACACAAACATTCATCTCTTGTTTATCTTGTCACAAATACAATCGTTATTACTACTCAGACTCGAGACACACTCTCTTGTTCTAACTCAATTCTGAATCATATGAACCGAAATAGGCAGAATCGTTACATTTAGTATACCAAAGAGGCTTCAAAATCTTGAATAGATCTAACGTAGGTTTACTTTTTTTTTGAATTCGGACTCACCGATCGAAAGAAATAATTGAAACAAATTTGTTTTGATTATTTCTTAATGTGTTCGGATATTAAAACAAGTGATTCTTCACAAAGATCGATGATGTAATATGTTCAAAGTACAAGATCTTTTAAAGATCTATGCAACAATGAACAAAAAGCGAGATCCATTTGTCATTTAATTTTGTTCGATGTTGTATCCGTGAGGTGAAGAGGTGTAGTTATTAATGGATTTGTTTGATTCTTGATGTTAATTTGTTGGTGACGGGGCTTAGGATTAGGTTGGAGTTGTTGTGGTTAAAATGGTTGTCGATGGATTTAGATTACTCTTGGATGTGATGTTGTTTGATTTGGGTTATTTTTTCGTTACGGTCATAAGTCTATTCTTCTTCCTCTTCTTTTCGTTTTAATTGTTAATTACCAATGAGGAAAGATCTGAGGTAATGATATGGATCTGAGAAAAAGATCTTTTTCGTTGGATTGCTAAGTTAAATCGGGTTTTTTTATAGATAATTTTGGACTTTATGGGATATGGATCTGATTTAATAATGATTTGGATTGGATTTGTTATGAATTTTAATTATGATTAGTGTTTTGGATATGGAGATGGGGTTGTTGGTGTTCTGGTTTTGATTTGGCGAATATTGGTATATGGAAGAAGATGAGTGGTGATAGGTTGGGTGAGTTTTGATTTGAAATTCTTTGTTGTGCGTCGCGTGTTTGTGGATCCGAGTTTGGGTTGGGTGAGTAGACCTAATACACAGTTGTGTCATAATAAATGCGATAACGGTTGTTGGTCGATAGTCTAAATCTATTAGTATGAATGATATATGAAAGAATTATTTTGAAATCTGAATAGATTATGAATTTTTAGTTGGATAAGTGGTGGTTGACTTTGAAGGATGGAGGTGGTGCAAGTGATGATAAATGGAAGATGGATTAAAAGAGAAAGAGTAAAAGACTAAAATACCCTCACATGGGTATCACATGCGGAGGATTTAACGAGCGTTAGTGGGCCCCGTTAGTGGGAGGGACGAACGGCGCATAACGTTTGCTACTTAAGGACAAACGGTGCAACTTTTTTGGTCAAATGACAAACGTCTGCGGTCAACGCAAACCACAAGGACGAACGGTGTAATTTACTCTAGATTATTTAAGATTTGTATCATATTTTTGTCATCATAGAATAGGTGTTTTACTTTAAAGGCTAGATGAAATTTTAGGTAGGATATCGATTGGTTGAAAGACCGATGTCAATAATTTTCTATATATATATATATATATATATATATATAGAAATACCAAAATATAAAGGTTAAACCCATAAATGTTTAGCATACTTATACAAACGACTCATTTTAATATTTTATTTCTTTTATTGTTAATTTTCTTACTAAAGTTTGTATTTCTTTTCATTAGAGGTGGCAAAGCAGACCCAGTCGGGCGGGCACGGACAGCGGGCTAGTCGAGCACGGGCATAAGCAGACACAGGCCAAGCGGACTCATGTTATCTGAATCGCTTTAAAAAGACCTAAAGCGACCAAAAAAAAAAAAAAAAAAAAAAAAAAAACTTATTTATATTTGAGTAACTAAATATAGTATATCTATAAGTTTTCATTAAAAATTTTATGTTCGAGAAAAACATGTATACCATTATACCCATTTAACTTTTGTAAGTAAGAAGAATAACAATAAAAAAAATAGAGTATATAATGCGTCGTTTTTGTAAGTACGTTAAGCATTATGACTTTTACCCTGAAGATAAAAAAGGGTACTTAAGTCTTTTCGCATTTTAGTTATGTATTATGAAAAGAAATAAACACTTTAGTAAGAAGAATAACAATAACTCATACATTTACGAAAATGGTTCTTGCCATAGTGTTTACGAAAATGAACTTTCCAATGTTATCCGTTGGATCTCTTAAAACATAAAATCCCAACGCTACGTGTATTATACGAGCCGTGGCACAGGCGTGGTACAAAGTAGATTGTTTGCGAGCGAGGCCACAGGCGTGGTCTGGCCGGCTTGGGCGTGGGCGTGGGCAAGGCCTGGGCGTGGGGAGGTTGCAATGGAGGTGCTGCAATGGAGGTCTCGCTAATGCTGCATGAAGAAGAAGGAAAATGGTGAGATATGGTATCATTGGTGTTGGTATGATGTTTGATTTATAGAACATAATGATCCAGTTATCATGTAAAAGGTTTGTTTGATGATCCAGGTTGTCATGTAAAACCTTTTGATTTATAGAACATAAAGAACACAATGGAAAAAGGTATCTTGTGGGGAAAAAGGTATGATTGTGACGGTATGATTGTGACTATGTATGATAGTGACGTAAAATGGTCATATCGGTAAACTATAAAAAAAAGGTTCATTCTTGTATAATCACTATATATACGGTTTGTTTTTGTAATTTGCTTTAAAAAATATATTATGTATAATGAGTTATATTTATAAGTACGTTAGCATTTATCGGTTTTACCCAAATATAAAAGACTAGGATACTAGTACGGAGTACTTGGGACAAGATATTCACACCCCTTACTTTTTTGCATTTTTTTTTATAATTTTGTTTATATCAAAAAACTATAAACCCGAAAATCGAACAAGAAATATAAAGTTTAATAAGTCAAACGCTTAAAATTTTTAAATCTGAAACATAAAGCAAAAACTGCGTGTTGTCTTGAAACAAATTAGGGACAAAAGGAATAAAAGTCAAACCATCTACAGTAGAGAGAGAATAATACATCCCTTCGAGTACTTAAGTCACAATTTTTTGGGATTTGGTTAGTGGTACAACACCAAAAGTGATTGTAATATTCCCTTTAATTGTTTTATAATTTTTTATAATTTTATTTTAATTATAAAAGCATGAAGCGAAATTACGAAATAGAAAATATAAAATTTGATAAGTCAAAAATTAGATAATAAAAAATACGGATGAAAACCATAAAACTGCATTTTGTCACTATTAATAAAGCGAGTAAAGCTATCGAAAAAAATACGAAACATAAAATATAAAATATAAAGTTTAACAAAAAGTCAAAAATAATAAAAGATAAAAAGTACGAAACAAAAAATTATAAAAAAAATTATCTAATTTTATTAATAAAATGGGTAAAGAAAAAGGTAAGAGGGGCTAGCGGGTATACCCATAGCACCCCAATTTTTTTATTATCAGTATATTTGTCGTGAAATCAAATAAGGGTTATTGTTATTGTTATTGCATAAAAAACTTATAGTCGTTTGAAGTCAACATGTTTCTCACGTGTTTTCTTCAATTGTTTTATATAGAAGTCGACCAACAAAGTTTTCCATCACATTATTTTACTTGTGATATATTCTTCCTTCGACAATCATTGAAGATGCTTTTTCCGAAGGTCAATGTTAATCGATAGGTTACCCTTCTCTCAACCGAATAGACGATCATATTCTTATCATTAGCTCAATCGTATTGGTAATCGATCACCTTTTAACATTTTAAAGTTATGATTTGTCAACCAATCAAAGTTTCAATTATTATGTGTAAGTAGTTTTTTTTTTTTTTTTTTTAATTTGTTTTGTGGAGTATATTTTTTGTTGTGGTTGTGGCTTTATAAAGAAGTGTGATTGAGTGTAATCTTAAAAAGAAAGTTTTTGTGGCCGATTTAATGAAGATAACCACAATCTTACGGTATCATTATCGTAGATTTAAAAACAATGGGTACTATAACATGTCATTCTCACTTTTTCAATGCTATATTAACATATCATTTTTAAACTAATGTTGGAGGGCAAGACATAGCCTCACCACCTTACTTCTGTCATCAGTATATATCTTTTTCTCCCTCTCTCTTTCAGTTACTTCCAATCACCTTTATATGAACAACGGACTCACTTCCACTCACCTTAATTTTTTATTATTATTTTTTTATTTATTTTATTTTTTAAAACATACCAAACGGAACATATTTTGTGCACACAAATCAACTAGGTGAGTTGGTCAGCTTAAATTGTTTTGAAATGTGAGACTAGCACGTGACTCATTTGGGTGTGCATGGTAACTCACGAGTGAATGGAAGTAATGTGAGTGACTCACTCACCCCTTGCCCTCCAGCCTTACACACCAAAATATCCCCTTTTTCATACCAGGCCATTTAGGCCTCACTCACTATTTTATTTTCTTTTTCATTTTTTTAAACAAACCAAGTTTTCATTCATTCAAATAAAAATTATAATACAAAAATTAAAAAAAAAATCAAACGATTTAAAAAAAATACAAAATATAAAAAACATACGAAATTAAAAAGCATTACACGAAAAGAAAAAGACGATCATCCTATATGTTTTTTGCATGCATCAAATTTAGCACTGATTTGATATTGTATTTGTCCCGCTATTGTAAACAAATCATTATAAATCTCTTAATCTTTCCAAAATTCTTCTTTTAGAAAAGTGTCAATCAAAACACGTTTTTCTAGCGGAATGTCTTTGCATTCCTTGTACGTTTTCCTCATATCATCTTTATTTGTGCTCGCTTTGTCAAACTACACAACTAAGTCGATAATCGCTTTTTGACGTATGCTATGATTTCCTCGATAGGATGAACACTAGCTTTGATTTCCTCGATAAGATGTGGACAATCCATAAGATTTTTGGTAATGATATTGTATTTTGGTAGAGTATGTGTTTTGGTAGAGAAAGTTGTGTTAAAATTGTTAAAATGCGGTATTATTTATAGTGCGTAAAAAGGAATATTAAAATTTTATTAAAAAACGTTTTAAAACATAGCAGTTACCAAACAGCTTTTATTTTATCTTTCTTTCAATTCAACGCACGCCAATAAATTGGCTGAACAATGGTATGAGGGGTGGTACCGTAGCTCAAGGGTGGCCGCGCCATTTGGTGTACCATGTGGGATTTGGCGTTGCAAACCGCCATGGTACCTGCGCCTCTAATAGCACAAGTTTATTGCGGTCACTTAACTAAATTATACTAAATGGAATCTGTTATTTAATTAAACTTGTTTTCGTACAAAATGGTTATACATATGGAAAGAAATTCCCGATGTTATGCTTCATTTATAACCAGATAGTACGTACATTCATGAATTGTTTAGATATAGTAATAAGAATGGAGCACATTTCAGCTATTCAGAGAATTAGAGATTAGATAAGTGTAAGTTATAGAAAGGATTATTAAAAATTGGGGAATGTTTGTTATTGAACATTGGAAGACAAAAAGAAACGCTTTATCACATTATCTATACTACTTTATAAAGTGTTTGGACTTTCTAAATAAAGAAGTCTTAAAATTTTAAGACCAAAACATTTCTTTAATAGGAAATTAATAAGTCATTAGTTAATGTTATTCACCATAAACTTCCATGACAATTTTCATAAATAAAAGTAACATCCTTCAAATATTTATACAATCCATTAATACGATCAAATATTTATATAGTCCATCAATACAATAAAATATTTATCGATTCATTAAGTGTCGACATAGAATACTCAAACCTCGATGGTATATAAGCCAACCTAAAAACACTAATACTGAAACACACTCTCTTTTTTTTTTCCGAGCACCGATAAAAAGACACAAAATTCGATAAATCTACTCTCATCTTGGTGTTCGATTACCTACAGTAGAAATAAATAAGATTTGCTTCTCGATTATAGAATAGAATGACAACTTTTATTTGGATATGAAATAGTTTGCATTGTTATTGATTATTGTTATTTTAATTAAAAGTTGTCATTCGTTCATAAAGTTCTTGTTAGAAAAAGCATATAAATAAAAAATATTTGCTCGCCATAAAATTATCGTCGAGTGCTGCCGCCGCATTCTTGGCACTCTTCTAATATGCAACAATATTTACACTTGCCAACTTTAAATAAACAAAATAGATAACCTAAAGAGTGAGTGTGTCTTCATTTGCATATCTAAAAAGTTTTTCAGAATGTTTCAAATAAGCTATTGTCTTCCGTATATAAAAGTAGATCGTAAAAGCAAAAGGTTATTTGTAGAAACACTTTATAATACATATTTAAATCTATATACATTAAGTCATAAACCTAAGCATTAACTATGGATTGAGGTTTATTCATTATTCTCTCTCATATTAGGTTTTTTTGGATGGGAAGAGATCTAATGAGAAAAAATTTGAAATGAAAAGAATGAGAAGAAATTTAGTCACACATTTTAAATAAGGTGGAGAAATTTAAGGGATATGATCTATATTTAAAGGTGATCCGAAATGTCTTGGTTGTGGTTTTTCTCACCCTTCTCATTTTAATTTTATTCTCATTCGATCTTACTTCTTTTGGATGTCTATGTTACTCTATTAATTTAAACTCAAATGACAAGTTTAGTTCCAAATTTGAAAATGTGTTTTAATTGATTTTCTAGTGTTAAAAATCATATAAAATGTATGGTCCGGAAAGTATATATGTTTTTTATTCAAGAGATGTAAAATTTTATGAAACATTTTTCTTTTTAAAATAAAGTCGCAAATATTTTCAAAGAGTCTCGCAAATGATTTTAATGAGTTTGCAAATATTTTAGTAATCTTGAACAAAACTTTGATAAATCTGAGTAGCAGTTTAAACTTTTTGATATTCATGGTGCGAAAGTCCCAATGATAAAAAAAGAACCCTTATAATGTGGAAGGTAGTGGTATGGCAACTCCCGATGGATGTGGCAACAAAGTTAATGATGGAGATGTAACCACTCCAACCAGATAGATGTAACTATCACCTCTAAGGGCAATGATCAAAATGATTTTAATGGTGAGGATCATGTAGCTCAATGAAAGTACCACAAATTCTGAGGTGGTCTGGTAGATAAAGAAGTCAGCTTGTTAGAGTGAATGATTTTGTTGTTGGTAATAATGTGAAGTATGGTCTTTGAAAGATATGTGTGCTATTCTAAGTTGTCTCTCGTTAATATGTGTTTTCTACCACTTTGAATAAGTCATATGAGCCTAAGTCATTTCTTGAGGCTTCTCAAAATCCTAAGTGGATTAAAGTCATGAACTTAGAAATGGAAGCATTGCATAGAAAGAATACTTATGAGTTATATGAATTATTAGAGGGTAGAAAAGCCAAAATGGGTTGTTTATGGCTCTTCTGGTTTATGTTGATGACATTGTGATTAATGGTAACAATGTTGATGGAATTGAGAAGTTTGAAAGTTTTCTAAGTTCAAAGTTTATAATCAAGGATCTTGGTCCTCTCAAATATTTTTTTGAGAATTGAAGTTTTAGAAAATAAAACCGGTCTTTGTCTTTCTCAAAGAAAACATCATCTTGAACTGTTAAGTGAGTATGGGTTATTGAAGTGTAAGCCTGCTGCAACTCCTTTGCAGTAGAATGTTGTGTTAAGTCATAAAGAAACAAATACTGATAAGTTTTTTAATAAATATGACTGAGTATCAAAAACTTGTGGGTAAACTTATCTATCTGTATGTTACTAGACCATACATTTCTTATGTTGTTCATTGTTTGGGTAAGCATATGCATGCTCCACTTAACTCTCATTTTACATTTGCTCAATGAGTTCTGAGATATTTGAAGCAAGATCGTGGTACAGGTATTCAGTTTGAGTATGGTAGTAAGCTTAATCTGTATGCTTTTTCAGATGCTGATTGGGCTAAGTGTCCTGTTTCTAGGAAGTCTGTTTCTGGTTTTTGTGTTTTCTTCTTCAATAACCTGGTTTCCTAGAAAAGCACGGAACATGCTACTATTTCTAGGTCTTCAGCTGAAGCTGAGTATAGATGTTTAGCATCTACTACTTGTGAACTAGTTTGGAAAATTAAGATTTTAAAAGACCTTGAAATATGTAGTCATTTCATGCAATTTGTTTTGTAATAGCGATTCGCTAACCAAATAGTCGCTAATCTAGTTTTTCATGAGAAAACCAAATATTTTGAAATTGACCTACATTTAGTATGAGAAAGGGTGACTTGGAGTTATAAAACTTTGAAAGATGCTTACGCTAATAATGTGCGAGACTTGTTTACTAAGGGTTTAAGTATTGCACAACATGTCATTTTGTAATAAACTTGGGTGGTTGATATGTTCAAGCCATAAGCTCGAGCGGGGTGTTGGAATATGTTATATTTCAAGCTTATGTCTTAACTTAAGTTGAGGACTATTATTGTCACCTTTCTATATAGTTTGGATGTTTGTTGATTTTGACAGTTGCTACTTCTACAAGGGTTGAAGTGAAATTGAGTCAGATATAAAGGCCTCATCCTAACCCTAGCCGATTCATTGAGTTACTCTTCAATCTCTCACTAAAAGAGTATCTTCTCAAGTTTATTCTGATTTTCTTGGTTTTCCGGTCTTGACCATCTTGATCATTTAGTATAGTCGATGGGTAGTATTGAGAATATTGTAGTGAGGTTGGTTGTATAAGATTACGTAGTGTGATAGTGATGCGTGTCCGAGCGCGTTCGGGTCAAAGGAAACTTCATTTTCTTGAGCAAGTTTTCAACTACCTAGGCAAATGAACCTAATCGTTGTAGTGTAGTATTGGGTAAGCTTGAGGATTGATATCGTTCTCAGGGAATAGGAATGCTAGTAAGAAGTGTACTACGCTAAGGTTGAGGTTGAGGAAGATTCTTTTTATCTTTTATATTTTTTTAGAAAGCTAAAGGTAAAATCACGGGCTTAGATTTGGGGGTGGTACTTCACCGATTACTCTACTATTCTAATTATCGAATTCTACGGGTAGTCTTATGTCTATTGATGTGTGATCGTATGATGATTAAAATGTGTTTACCTAGATACTATTACTCCTAGTTATCTTTTATTTTAGGTTGAATTGTCACATCCTTATTCTTAACGCGTTGTGTTTCCTAAAGTCATAGCGTGTGCCTATACCCTAACTCTTTGAAGTCACCCTTTAGTGTAGTAAGCGAAATCCACTAAGTCATTCATAAACTATCAAAGATTCATCAAGCATTAAACACAACGATAGCCTAGTCGCACTCTAAGCCAATTACAATTAAGATAAGAGACGACCTAACAATAATTAACAACTAGGTTTCATAGATCTAAGCAAACACACAAGAAGTTTAGCGAACATGTTAAACAAGCAAGCATACACACATTCAATGGAAGACATAATGAAATTAATGAAGTAAAACACTTATCTTGATGTGTAAAATAGGGTTTGGGACCCTAAGATACTGTCCAAGTCGGACTACAAACTTTTAGGGTTTTTACACCAAAAGTCTACCTCCTAAAATACTGAAAATTCGATTACTATATATAATTTTACACTTGCGACGGCGTCGCCTTATAGGTGGGACGCCGTCAGATCGCCGTCATTAGGTTTTTCGTCTTGGCCAAGTTATCGTTGGGACGGCGTCACGTTGTAGTTGTGACGCCATCGGGCTTTAGCAGGGGCGTCGTGCGATTACGGATCCGGACAAATCGAGATGAAAAGTTTAGTGATGCCCTTCTCTTCAAAGCTCGACGTCGATGTATTTGAGCAAAAGTCTCTCGAAATGTCATGTGTATTTTAATTAATTCCGTAGAGAGGGACGACGTCACCATTTAGTTGGGACGCCGTCAGCTTTAGTTTCAGCAGCTTGAGTGTCTTCGATCTTGACTTAGCCATTTTCTTCATATATTCACTCTTTTTCGTCCAAATATGCATCATTCGAGCATTTTGCTTCCAAGAGAACTAAAAAGTGAAAAGGAACGAAATTAAGCAGTAACGGATATAAAAGTGATCGATTAAGGGCTTAAATGACCCTTTAAAAGTGTACGTTTTAAATCCTTATAAGATAGATATGATCCTTCTGAAGGGGACTATCTTGTTTCTTTTGTATTTTTTTGGTGAGCACACATTTGTGGACTCATCTGCTTGAACTATTAAGTAATAAAAGATTTCACCAAATGAGTTGTTGGCTGGGTGATTTGATTATGTTGTGGTTGTGTTCTGGATTAGATCTGTAATTTTAACAATTTTCTAGTGGTCAAGTATTCACATGTCTTAACAAAAGATCCAAAATTTGGTTTTCTAGTGTTCCAGGTAAAGGAGGTTTTACTAAAGTGGAACCTAAATTTAGGTATCAATCTAAAGTGCCTCCTCCTGAACCCAAGAAGGTGGATAGTGTGAAAAAGACAACTACTGATGTGGCTAGTACGAGTGGGACGAAGATTGCTATATCTAATCCTTTTGCTGCACTTAATACAATCGATTTTGATGAATGTGGCAATCCTAATGATGTGGAGGTTTCTGGTAATACAATGGAAGCAAAGGAGGTTGGGTCTCTCGAGACAGGTAATGTATCACAAGATCCGCTTGTGAGTAGGGGTGTTATCGGGTCGGGTTGTCGGGTTATCGGGTTGGCCAGGTAGGGTTGTTTCGGGTTTTGGCGTTCCAGATATTGACCTAACCCGACCCTATAAGAAATCGGGTTATCGGTTTCGAGTCAAAACGGGTCGGGTTAAATCGGGTTGGATTATCGGGTTGTTATCGGTCGCTTTTATTAGAAAGATATAGTTCAACCGAATTTGTCAAAATCTACTATATATTATTGCAATCCAACAAAATGCTCGGTAAGTTTTGAATAAACAAAATATTACTCTAGAAAATATCAATAACAACATTGGTTAAAATTACGGAGGTAACATGTTAAAGTGTAACAATGAAATTGCTTAATGTATAATACAACGAGAGAAAGTTGTTGTAAGTTGCTATAAAGTTGTGATTTTTACTCATAAGTAGATATCCTTGATATCAATCTTGTGTATCAAGTATTGTAGTAATATTTTGACATACACAAATCACCTCTTTACTTTATCTCAGTAGAAATACTAATAAAACAAGAAAAAGATTGTGGTTTTAACATATGTACATCAGTACATGAGCATTAGAGTGTAGGCTTACAAACAAAATATTTGCCATTAAATTGAAATAGGCTACTAAACCTTTGACATGAGCAGCAGGCTTCACAAAATATTTGCCATTAACTTGCAGTAGTTTGTTCAATCCTAATTCATATCGCATACCGGTAAGACTAACAAAATAGGCTACTAAACAAAGAAAGTTTGGCAGCAGCTAGCCACATCGAATCCAAAAACAAAAGTAACCAATTCAGTCCCAAATCCAAACATATAGATATAACTTCTTTTTGCAAAAGCCGATTTAATCTTCAATCTTCAAACTTAATTCTTCAAGCTTCAAACATCATTCTTCATCATGATGTTTGGAACTGGTACCTTCTTCCTCCATCAACACTACATAGAGACATCATAATTAGCAAGAGATAAAGTCTCTATAGTTTACTAGTTAAAAATAAATGAACGTACCTTTTTCTATTTGTGCTATTGTATCTAAGTCTTCATCTTTTTCTGGATTTAAGCCTACGCGAAGCCAATCTTGAGTACAAATAAGGCATTCAATCGTCTTGTCACCTAAAGAACTCCTATACGAATCTAAGACTCGGCCACTAGTGCTAAATACCGACTCGGAAGCCACTGTTGAGATGGGAATAGCTAACAAATCTCTAGCCATTAATGAAAGTACGAGAAATCTTTGGCTATTTACCTTCCACCACTGCAAAATATCAAAATGCACACTCTTATCAAATGGTTCGCAAATTTCACCAACATACTTATCCAATTCACTAGTCGATGAATCAGATGATTGACCCCTTTTCATCCTACTTCTCAACATGTCTCCGTGATCGGGTTCGTCACTAGTTTCGGTGGTCCTTTGCCTTTACCTAAGGTTGAAGAAGTAGTAGAAGATGGAGCATGTATACGCACGTAATCTTCATAAAAAAGTTTAAGTTCATCTTTAATATAATCAACCTTTTTTGTCACAACCGATAAACCTTCTCTTCCATAATGGTCTTCCAAAATGATATCCAAAAGTCATACTTGTTCCTTGGATCAAGTATGGATGCAAAATACACCAACAAGTTCATATTTTCCACCTCACAATAATATTTGTCAAATTTCGGTTGCATCACCTTTGCAATATCATAAAGATGTGCATCCACAGGCGGTTCATCCAGAATATCACAATCAAGTTGTTTCCTTAATAAAGCACGGATAGTGGCTAATTCATTGACAAGTGTATGTGACATCACATACTTTGTACCGGAAATTCTCAAAGTAATCTCATAAAAAGCTTTCAGAAAATGACACAACTTTTTCGCTTTAGACCAATCATCTGATGTTGGAACGGAAAGACCTTTGCTCCTAATATGATTGCCAAACTCCGCGTCTTCTAGATCATACCTAGCAAAAGCATCTTCATATACATGAGCCACGTCCAACATAGTGTAGGTGGAGTTCCACCTAGTAGGACAATCAAGTACCAAACTCTTAGTGCTATCACATCTAGCACTTTGGGCACATTTAGTGAACTTTTGAATTCTAGAACCCGACTTCTTTATCCACTTAACCGCACACCTAATACCTTCAATCGATTTATCAATTTTTTCATACCATCTTTAACAATAAGATTGATTATATGAGCCGCATCTAATATGCATCCATTTCCCTTTTAACAAACAATTATAATTCTTCTCAAGTATCATTTTCATAAATTCAATAGCGCTATCATTCGCGCTTGCATTATCAACTGAGATAGACAAAATATTATCAAAACCCCACTCATTTAAACAACTTTCAACCCCTTTTCCTATGTCTATCCCTCGATGACCATCAAGTTCACGAAAATTCAACACTTTTTTACCAAGTTCCATTCGTTATCTATAAAGTGAGCCGTAAGAGCCATGTAGCTCTTTTCTTAATGGATGTCCATCCATCAAGAGTTAAACTAACCCTACCAATGTTCTTTTGAAATATTTCACGAAGCTTGTTTTTTTCTTCTCGATACATTGTCAAACACTCTTGTGTTATTGTACCTCTACATGGAACATCAAATAGAGGTTGATTGATTCTTTGATAATGCCTAAAACCTGAATTCTCAACAAAGCTGAACGGTAACTCATCAACAACAATCATGTGGGCTAAAGCCCTCTTACTCTTTTTTTGATCGAATTTCCATGCCATCATTTTGTTTACATCACCGCCCTAAAAAATAAGATTAGTTTGAGACTTACTTTTCTTTTCTAGGTAAGGTTTGCACCTTTCAAGATGGTTCTTCAGATTTGTAATGCCATACTTTTTTGTGTGACACAGGTACAAGTCACCGCAATGTAAACATTTAGCTTTCACGTCTTCGGGCAACTCTCCTTTTTTTAGTTTACGCTCTTTAAAATCTATCCATACCGTGATCTTTTTACGAGTTTTGGTTGTTTTCCCTTTTGCTTTTTACCACTTTCGACCTCCGCGGTTGTTTCTTCCAAAATATCCGTTGAACTCGAAGACATCTAGCAAGTACCAAATAGAAAAAATGATTAACATACGTAACAAAGCTTATGATGGATATACACATGAATACATAATAAACTTTGGTTCCAACTAAAGTCTAATCTAACCATCATTAATTCATTTAGCATAGAAATTTTTCATATTCTCATTTGTTTCTTGTAAAAGGAATTTCAAATCTCTAACAATCTAAAATATTTCACCTTATTTGTAACACCCCATATATTGATATCGCGCAGTAAATAAATTTGGGGTATTACTTGTATCGTAGTCATAATAATAGAAAAGCGACTCAAAAGAGCGTTTTAGATAAAACGATTATCATTCATTTATTTATTTAGAGTTTATACAAAGAGAGGTCCCAACGGAATATTATACATATAGAAGTACTTAAGTTTGAATGATAACATAGTGGACACCCTTTTTATAAGAAAGTCCATTGCCACTCCGTGCCAAGTCGTGCTCTAGTTACCTGAAATAAAACATGCTAAAAGTCAACACAAATGTTGAGTGAATCCATAGTGTTTAAATAATAATCAGTTGAACACAATTTAGATAGTGAAAATATTGCAGTACAGTATATTGCCTTAAGTCTCATGACACGCAAACCTTAACAGTTGAACATCATAAAAATGATGTTAGTACAGACATCATAGAGATGTCGTCATGCATAAATTGCCCTCGGGCGGAGCTTGCCATTCTCCGTTTGTTCTCAATATAGTGCATTTGGTTACCTATCCGGCTAACACAAATGGGCGTCAAGCGCCAATAAATCTATTCACTATACTCGCGTTCACTGCAAGTGATTAATGGTGCATGATATGAGGGACTTTCGATTGGCAAAAGTAGGTACTTATGCAATAACAATCATGATAGTATCTGAAAAACACTTGTGTTCATATTTGTAGCATGTATCTCCCATGAGATAGAAAAATGTATAAAAGTGGATTCATGAACTCACGGTAATCCGTATAAGTTAAAGTACTTATGTAAGTAAAAGCAAGTAGTTGAGCATGTATCTCCCCAAAATAGTATAAAACAATTGAAAGTGAGGCTATGAAACTCACAAGAATATGTTAATAGTTAAGCATGTATCTCCCAAAAGTAGTACAAAATAATTGAAGATAGGGCCATGAACTCACCGATTTAGTAGAACTCGACTAGGAAGGAAATGGACCAGGGTGACTTCAAAATGGAACAAGGTTTCTCCAAGACTTCAACACTTTTGTACAAGCTTTCTTCCTCATTACTTAGACTCCATATTCAGTAGGTAATGGGTATGTATGAGTTTTATGTTTGAAAACAAGGATGGAGGGAAAATGGTGAGTTTTTGCTTGGTTTATATAGGCAACGAGGATAGGTTTTCATTGGATGGAGTTGCAACTTGTTAACCTTTGTGAAGAAGTCATGAAACATGATAAGATGAGATTACATAGGACTTAGTAAGTGCAAGTGGTTATCACCTGGTTCGAATGATTTCCATGTGATACGTGTGTTTGGCTTGACAATGTTGACCATAATGCTAAATATCTACAAGACATGGCTGGTTTGGACTAACTACCTTTACACCTGATCTAGATTGAGTTTGGTTAGTTTGTAAGGACCTAGTTTGAATAAGTGTTGGTTTGGCTTGTTGCAATTCGTATGACAAAGACATACAAGGGTTAGCAAATTGTAGTTTTATTTTTTTGGTTTTGTAGGTTAATAGTTAAGTTTAGTTTTAAAAATATACATTTATGCATTAGATGCTTGTACCACGAGCTTTAGAATGTTGTATATTAGGCTTGCTTATTATGAGAAAATCAAGCTTAAAGTTGGTGCATTAAAGTAAGTACACCAAAGTTTATAATATAATTTAGGGCAAATGGCACAAAAGTACCAAACTTAGGGTTCATTTCAATTAAGTCTTATTCTTTTTTCTTGCGTAAAAGGTACTAACAAATATTTTGGCGGATTTGGGTTTTTATTAACGATCGTTAACTCTCTTTGTTAGTAATTACACATTTGGTCCTCGAATTCGTATAATAACTTCATGCAACATCCAAAAACATTATTGAATTTTTTTTACATGTTTGGTCCTCGAAAAAAAAAAATTCCATGTTTGGTCCTCGAATTTATTTTTTTTTGAAAAAAATTTCGAAAAACTTTGAAAATTTTCAAAAAATTTTGAAATTTTTTTGAAAATCCATTTCGAATTTTTATAATTATTATTGAAAATTCTAAAAAAATTTGAAAAATTTCGAAAAATTTTGAAAATTTTCAAAAATTCGAAAAATTTGAAAATTCTAAAAAATTTTGAAATTTTTTTGAAAATCCATTTCGAATTTATATAATTATTTTTGAAAATTCTAAAAAATTAGAAAATTTTGAAAATTTTCAAAAAATTTCGAAAAAAATTCTAAAAATTTGAAAATTCTAAAAAATTTTGAAAATTTTTTGAAAATCCATTTCGAATTTATATAATTATTTTTGAAAATTCTGAAAAAAATTTGAAAAATTTTCAAAAAATTTTGGAAATTTTCAAAAAATTTCGAAAAAAATTCTAAAAATTTGAAAATTCTAAAAATGTTGAAAATTTTGCCTTTATTTTTCAAAAATTTTCAAAATTTTTAGAATTTTCAAATTTTAGAATTTTTTCAATTTTTTAGAATTTTCAAAAATGATTATATAAATTGAAATGGATTTTCAAAAAATTTCAAAATTTTTAGAATTTTCAAATTTTGAAATTTTTGAAAATTTTCAAAATTTTGAAAATTTTCAAAATTTTTGAAATTTTTCAATTTTTTTAGAATTTTCAAAAATAATTATTAAAATTGAAATGGATTTTCAAAAATTTTCAAAGTTTTTCAAATTTTTTCAAAAAAAATAAATTGAGGACCAAACATGGAATTTTTTTCGAGGACCAAACATGTAAAAAATTCAATAATGTTTTTGGATGTTGTATGAAATTATTATATGAATTCGAGGACCAAATGTGTAATTACTAACAAAGAGAGTTAACGGTCGTTAATAAAAACCCAACCGCCAAAAATATTTGTTGAGTACCTTTTATGCAAAAAAAAATAAGACTTAATTGAAATGAACCTAAGTTTGTAAATTTTTGTGCCATTTGCCCTAAATTATATTATAAACTTTGTGTGCATGAAAGGTTTGTACTGATGTTACTTTATAATAATTATATGAGTAAACTCAAAATACATCCTGGTTTACCCGTTTCGCACCATATATCCCTCACCCAAAAGTTCAGACATATACATCACCCCGTTAGTAAACGTTTGGCTATATACATCCACAAGGACGAAGTTGCAAAATTGGTGTCGTTAACTTGGACACGTGGCAGTTAAGTAAGGGTAATTTGGTCATTTTATCTCCATCAACTTCAATCTTTTATCTCTTTCACCATAAACACAATCCCGAATAAAAATCCCAAATCAAGATTCATTGCATCTAAAACTTTTATCACACCTAATTTTTCTCTCAATCTAAGATTCATTGCATCCAATCTCCTCAGATCTCATATCTAACCGACGTTCAATCACAGAAAGACTATCACTTATTTTAATTCCATTTCATTTAATCCGAACCCAATCACTGATTCAAAGAGAGAGAACTTCACAAACGAGGCTTCAAGATCATTAGGATATGGTCTCGGGTAGGTTCATGTTGTTTTTTGTATTTGATTCCGTATGTGTTGTTGAACGATTCAAGAAAAGAGGGTAACAAAATTGTTATCAATCTAATCTTTTGATTCAGATATATAAAAGAAGTTATACTTCTTATAGATCGATGAGATTCATTCTTTCGTGTTTTAGACCTTAAAACATCTTGATGTTACATTGAAAACACGAAGGAAAACAAAATCGATGTCACACCTCATGAGGCGGAAACACGAGTGTAACGGAAGGAACATAAGCACAAGATAATAGAACATACCAACATTAAGATTAAAAAGAAATAATACTCCATTACAATACTAGTTTAGCCGTCATCGGCAAATATATTACAAAGTTTAGATTCCAAAATATTGAGTTTTATTACATACGACTTGTAGCGACCGGTGAAAACTTCTTTATGCAAGACTTGATAGAAAAGCTTACTAACGATCACCGAAATGCATGAGAGAAAAACGGTCAACTATGAAAATAGTTGGTGAGTAAACACGCTTAGTGAAATAAGAAAACTCGTAAGAAATATACAAAGCTTTCGGTCAACGAAAAATAGTTCTCAAAGCAAAGGCATTGTGTATCCACTCGGCCCAAATTCGCCCATACAAAACTTGCAACCTGTGTGTACACAACCCATTGCACAAAAATTATAGCGTCAAGTAATCAAGTGTAAGTGGTCATAATAGTTCCCAATATAGTACCACGAATATAATAATTCGTGAATGCTACCGATGAAACCAATTTAAGTCAAGTGCCACTACCCAAAGTTATCTTGGTGCCTCTTCCCAAAGACCCTCTTGGGTGCCTCTTCCCAAAGATACACTGGTGCCTCTTCCCAAAGATACATGGGTGCCTCTTCCCAAAGATACACTGGGTGCCTCTTCCCAAAGATATACTACGAACAAAGGTGTCTATATAGTGATGTTCGAACATTGGAGACTTTAGGACAAGGTCATAACACGACGGTTCAATAAGTTCAAATAAGTCATAATTTCGTAATTAAGTTCAAGGATTGATTCGAGTTCAAATATTCAAGTCAAAAGAGTTCACAATTGTAAGGATCAATTTAATTCAAGTATGGTTCATGCATTCACCCCAAAATATAGTAAATCGGTAAAAGGGATGTGATTACTCACTTGATAAACCGAGGCGATGACAAAAGTGAGTACACCGAGGTATAATGTGATGTGTTAACCGACCTATCACGAATGATATGATATGCAATGAGTTGCAATGTAATGTTATGCATGCACTTCATTATGTTATTTATACCATTAGCGAGTTTTGAAAATATTACTAAGCGTCGAAAATACTCTTTTGACGCCTAGACCCTTCAAAAATGACTTTACCGCTTTTACGTCAAAATGTCATCCTACAATGGTTTTATAATGATTTTGGTGAAATTACCACTTTTCGTCGCAAAACAATGTCGCCGGAATTTTTATAAAAGTAACAAAATGGCTTCGAAAAGTAGTCGTAAAATGATGTACGTCGATCGTTAGAGAACGAACTCGACGGTTTTGGAAAGTTTGTATCGATATCTAGAAGTTTCGATTCAGGAGTTTTCATTCAAAAGGTCTCGATCATAAAGATATCAAGGGTTAAAGATAGTGATTTTGGCTAATTGTGTGCGAAAATAAGTTTCGCCAAGTTTGAACATCCGTAAATAATTTACCATAACTCCGCTTGACAAACGCCTTTTGTTTTGAAAAAATATGGTCGGTGAACTTGATTTTACTAGAAGACATTTTGTTCCAAAAGTTTCACATCATGGTTAAAAAACCGCAAACATGGACGTTCTGACTACTAAAATACTTGTATCGTAAAAATAATATAGTTTTCGAAAATAATAGTTACGGCAAGTTTATAAAAACGTGCATATATTTGTCGCTTCAAATCCGCTTTCACGTATAATATGTCCTTAGCTTCGTATCAAGTAAACTAATATATTTTTGATAAGTCGAAATAATTTGTGAAGCTTAAGGCTCGTTTTGACCCAAACAATGTAAAACCGCATGCTGAATTTTCGTAAAAATAAACATTTCGTCGTCAAACTTTAAAAATTCACCACGGCTTCGTTATAAGTCCGTTTTAATCCGCTCAATGCCACGGATTCGCTTTTAAAGTATATTTTCTAAACATCAAGGCCAAAGTTTCGTACCAACAGTAGGTTTTTCCAGAAATTGAAACAAGGACAGAACCTATTTATATAGTTATCGAAAATAGTTTTTCTCGGACAAAACCTATTCTAATCCCTTCAAATCAACTCCAAAACTAATCTAATCCTACCATACACCTTCTTAGGGTGTCATGGGTTCCTAATCACCATCAAGACCAAAGAATACCATGGGAATATTTATAGGATGACCAATATGTATATATAACTCAATAAATCATGAAAAATGGTATAAATCACATATCATGCATATAAGCTCCAAAAATGAAAAGAAACATATGAAAATGACAAGGAAACATGAAAATGATAAAAACATGCTTACAAGTGATAGTGATGAGGTGAAAGTAACAAGGTTTAGCCTAAACACTCTTGGTTTTTATTTCAAAACCAAATAAAGAGTATATACTAGGTTGTTAATACACTTGATCTTGCAAAAAATTTTGGATCCCTTGAGCTTCTATGGAGTTCGGTTATGAGGAGAGAACAAGAGAGGAGAAAAAGTTTGATTGAGGTGAATTATTATGAGTGAATGAAAATGAGTGAATGAATGAATGAAATGGTGGAGTATAAGTCACACATTTGAAAAAAACACCAATCCAATAATGAACCTCCCCCATGGCCGGTTATGGGGGATGTATCTCACCAATTATATTTTTTTTTTTTTTATAACTTGTAAAAATGGTGTAAGTAATTATTTGTAAAGAAAGTGTAGTAAAAGTGTAAGAAAATGTACAAATATAGGCAATTGGAAATTTTTGGTACAAGTAAGTTTTTAATAGCTCAAAATAGGATGTAATGAGATGATAAAAATTTTAAAAATACTTTCCTTGTGAAAATTGAGTGATAAAATAATTATCGTACAATTTTTAAGAAAAACGACGTAATAATTAAACTTTAACGATTAATGTACCAAATAAATTAGAAACACTAGGAAAACTAAAATATAGTTTTTATAGACTAAATGTAAGTTTAAAATACCGGATCATTTTTGAAAGTAACGGGTTAAATATTTAAAATAATAACTCACGCGATAAAAATTATTAAATATAAAATTACGCGTTAAATGTGAAATGAAATGCCATGAATGAATTAATATGATGCATATATAATTTAAGAAATGACCGAATTTGAGAATTGTGACATTCTTCCCATGTCGGAATCACGCCCCGTGATTCAATTAACGATACTATGGTCCGAACCTCGACAAGAGTTCTAAAAGTTCATGATCGTACGAACAGCCTAAATGATCATATCAATGCCCATGCGCATGTGTTCCCCATTCAACTAAGTACGTGCCCGTGATCGATTTGATAGGGTAAACTTATCCAATATCGAACGTAGCTCTCAAAAGACCTTTAGGTAGTCGATTCTAATTTAATCTCACAACTCATCAAACAAGAACCGCCATGAGATTAAACTAAACCGACTTGAGTAAACTTGTCTCTTAGCTTGATTTTCGCAACTCATCAAACAAGAACTGTCACTAGATCAAGCTAGGAAACAAGTTGTTAGAAAGGTAGGATGCCACATCCTTGAATGAAGTCTTTTGAAAGATTCGCTCGATATTCGATTTGCTTACACAATCAAATCCAATCAACAAAATATATAACAACTAAGGTCGATATCAATAGGTCTCAAATTAATCGATGACGTGAATGTGGTAAGAATTGGAAGGAAGTTATGCACTCAAAATCATGTTGCACAGAAATAAAGTGGTTGCTCAAAAGAATGTACCGTTAAGCGTTGCGGGCTTCCTCGGTACCCGGATAGAATGCTCGACCACGCAGGGAGGAATTTCAATGTTCGATCTTGTGGGCCTTCTATTGCCAACGCCAGTTTGGACGATTCCTCCTTGATTGGGAGTTCTTTCACTTTGGGCGGTATTATGGGTGATCTAGACTTCACACTCGTAATATGCTTTTCTCGTCCACGATTTCCGCCTGCTTGTTTGGCGGCTGGTGACCCGTCTGTCCACATTTGTCGCACCTTCGCAGCCTCCCGAGTGATGATAATTACATCGAGTACACAAAGGATGTGGACTGCATATCCTTTGCGCCTCTGGGTGATCGCCCATAGTTACGGGTTATTCGGCGCCTCTTGTTTTGCCGATTCGGTCTCGGTTTCCGGTGATCCTCCCGCCGCTTTCGTCCATTGTCGCTTGCTTTGCTAGTTCTCCGCACTGATCACATCATTCGTCAAGCGACACGCCATACTCGCGTGACTTGCGAGTGGTTGGTTTCGACGAGTGACATCCTCCCATTTCCTGTATCAATCCCCATATATATCGGTCAATCAACTTCTCCGGTGGAAACCATGTGAGGAACCATCCTAGTTAGCTCGTGGAACCGGATCGTACTTGTCGATCTCTACTCCTACCATCAAGTGATTCCAAAATTCTTCTTCCGGGCCACGACTTCATCTTTTCTGCAGTACTCATCAGTTAGTAGTTTCTTGAATGCTTCCCAAGATAATGCATTTGCCCTCTTCCTCTAGTCTCGTAGTTGGTTGTTCCACCGGTCAATGCTCGACCGTAGTAGACCAAACAGAGAACTCAACCTTGTTTCCTTCAAAGACATTTGGTGATACTAAGCTTCGACTCAACATTCTCGAACCAGTTAGCAAATTCAATGGCACCCCCGCACCATGAAATTCCATTGGCTTACATGTCATGAAAGTTTTGTAGTCGCATCCTTGACCCGTTTGAAGAACCTTCTCCGTTGTTGGTTCGTCTAGCATCGAGATGTGTTATAATTTGGGTGAGTAGATCCGCTATTCCAAAGCGTTGTTGTCCGGATTGTCATTGTTGTTTGAGTTGCCGTTGTTGTTACCTCCGAGCGTGTGTTTCTTGCGGCCATGATCCCTCTGAGGACCAAAACATCGGGTTGAGTAAACGACATTCTAACGAAGTCGATGAGGTGCAGAACGGTGGTAATGTGTTATAGTGATCGAAACATGACAGAACAGAGACATGCTATGTCTAACAAGTCGAAAGATGGAAAAGAGAAGACATGAACAAGGTACGGTAATGTAGACGTGAACGTAAAACATGCTATGCATACCCACCGACCAATGCAACTTCAGTGACCGACTCAAAAGACTCGACTAAACATGATTTAAAACTATTACTCTTATCATTGCATGGTTCTCCATAAATTAGACATAGTTGATCGTGCTATGTTTAATTTATGATTAACGATGCAACGATAGGACTAGATGACCTTGATGATGTTCAATGTTTAATAAAAAAAATTCGGTTATAGGCGTGATTTTTATTTTTGAAAAGTCGGCATTCTCTATAACCTTTGGCTCGGTACCAATCTGTCACACCTCGCGGAGGCGGAAACACGAGGTGTGGAAGGAACATAAGCACAAGATAATAGAACATACCAACATTAAGATTAAAAGAAATAATACTCCATTACAATACTAGTTTAGTCGTCATCGGCAAATATATTACAAAGTTTAGATTCCAAAATATTGAGTTTTATTACATACGACTTGTAGCGACCGGTGAAAACTTCTTTATGCAAGACTTGATAGAAAAGCTTACTAACGATCACCGAAATGCATGAGAGAAAACGGGTCAACTATGAAAATAGTTGGTGAGTAAACACGCTTAGTGAAATAAGAAAACTCGTAAGAAATATACAAAGCTTTCGGTCAACTAAAAATAGTTCTCAAAGCAAAGGCATTGTGTATCCACTCAGTTCCAAATTCGCCCATACAAAACTTGCAACTGTGTGTACACAACCCATTGCACAAAAATTATAGCGTCAAGTAATCAAGTGTAAGTGGTCATAATAGTTCCCAATATAGTACCACGAATATAATAATTCAGAATGCTACCGATGAAACCAATTTAAGTGGGTGCCACTACCCAAAGTTATCTTGGGTGCCTCTTCCCAAAGACCTACTGGGTGCCTCTTCCCAAAGATACACTGGGTGCCTCTTCCCAAAGATACACTGGGTGCCTCTTCCCAAAGATACACTGGGTGCCTCTTCCCAAAGATATACTACGAACAAAGGTGTCTATATAGTGATGCTCCGAACATTGGAGACTTTAGGACAAGGTCATAACACGTACGGTTCAATAAGTTCAAATAAGTCATAATTTCGTAATTAAGTTCAAGGATTGATTCGAGTTCAAATATTCAAGTCAAAAGAGTTCACAATTGTAAGGATCAATTTAATTCAAGTATGGTTCATGCATTCACCCAAAATATAGTAAATCGGTAAAGGGATGTGATTACTCACTTGATAAACCGAGGCGATGACAAAAGTGAGTACACCGAGGTATAATGTGATGTGTTAACCGGGACCTATCACGAATGATATGATATGCAATGAGTTGCAATGTAATGTTATGCATGCACTTCAGATGTTATTTATACCATTAGCGAGTTTTGAAAATATTACTAAGCGTCGAAAATACTCTTTTGACGTCTAGACCCTTCAAAAATGACTTTACCGCTTTTACGTCAAAATGTCATCCTACAATGGTTTTATAATGATTTTTGGTGAAATTACCACTTTTCGTCGCAAAACAATGTCGCCGGAATTTTTATAAAAGTAACAAAAATGGCTTCGAAAAGTAGTCGTAAAATGATGTACGTCGATCGTTAGAGAACGAACTCGACGGTTTTGGAAAGTTTGTATCGATATCTAGAAGTTTCAGTTCGAGTTTTCGTCCAAAAGGTCTCGATCATAAAGATATCAAGGGTTAAAGATAGTGATTTTGGCTAATTGTGTGCGTAAAATAAGTTTCGCCAAGTTTGAACATCCGTAAATAATTTACCATAACTCCGCTTGACAAACAGCTTTTTGTTTTGAAAAAATATGGTCGGTGAACTTGATTTTACTAGAAGACATTTTGTTCCAAAAGTTTCACATCATGGTTAAAACAACCCGTATAAACATGGACGTTCATTACTAAAATACTTGTATCGTAAAAATAATATAGTTTTTCGTAAAATAATAGTTACGGCAAGTTTATAAAACGTGCATATATTTGTCGTTTCAAATCCGCTTTCTACGATAATATGTCCTTAGCTTCGATCAAGTAAACTAATATATTTTGATAAGTCGAAATAATTTGTGAAGCTTAAGGCTGCTTTTGACCCAAACAATGTAAAACTGCATGCTGAATTTTCGTAAAAATAAACATTTCGTCGTCAAACTTTAAAAATTCACCACGGCTTCGTTATAAGTCCGCTTTAATCCGTTCAAGCCGCCACGGATTCGCTTTTAAAGTATATTTTCTAAACATCAAGGCCAAAGTTTCGCACCAACAGTAGGTTTTCCAGAAATTCAAACAAGGACAGAACCTATTTATATAGTTATCGAAAATAGTTTTCTCGGACAAAATCTATTCTAATCCCTTCAAATCAACTCCAAAACTAATCTAATCCTACCATACACCTTCTTAGGGTGTCATGGGTTCCTAATCACCATCAAGACCAAAGAATACCATGGGAATATTTATAGGATGACCAATATGTATATATAACTCAATAAATCATGAAAAATGGTATAAATCACATATCATGCATATAAGCTCCAAAAATGAAAAGAAACATATGAAAATGACAAGGAAACATGAAAATGATAAAAACATGCTTACAAGTGATAGTGATGAGGTGAAAGTAACAAGGTTTAGCCTAAACACTCTTGGTTTTTATTTTAAAACCAAATAAAGAGTATATACTAGGTTGTTAATACACTTGATCTTGCAAAAATTTTTGGATCCCTTGAGCTTCTATGGAGTTCGGTTATGAGGAGAGAACAAGAGAGGAGAAAAAGTTTGATTGAGGTGAATTATTATGAGTGAATGAAAATGAGTGAATGAATGAATGAAATGGTGGAGTATAAGTCTACACATTTGAAAAAAAACACCAATCCAATAAATGCAACCCTCCCCCCCCATGGCCGGTTATGGGGGGGATGTATCTCACCAATTATATTTTTTTTTTTCTTTTATAACTTGTAAAAATGGTGTAAGTAATTATTTGTAAAGAAAGTGTAGTAAAAGTGTAAGAAAATGTACAAATATAGGCAATTGGAAATTTTGGTACAAGTAAGTTTTAATAGCTCAAAATAGGATGTAATGAGATGATAAAATTTTAAAAATACTTTCCTTGTGAAAATTGAGTGATAAAATAATTATCGTTACAATTTTTAAGAAAAACGACGTAATAATTAAACTTTAACGATTAATGTACCAAATAAATTAGAAACACTAGGAAAACTAAAAATATAGTTTTTATAGACTAAATGTAAGTTTAAAATACCTCGGGATCATTTTTGAAAGTAACGGGTTAAATATTTAAATAATAACTCACGCGATAAAAATTATTAAATATAAAATTACGCGTTAAATGTGAAATGAAATGCCATGAATGAATTAATATGATGCATATATAATTTAAGAAATGACCGGAATTTGAGAATTGTGACATCTGAGATCTAAAGATTGTTCATTTATTTGGTGTTGGTGGAAGGTGGAATTCCTCGAAGGGGATCTAGTTGGTGTTGGTGGAATGTGGAGTTCTCTCGATACTGATTGATGGCGGTCATTGGTGTTTGGCATCGGTGGAGCAGTGGGTGCCCACTGTCTTCACCGGCTCGATCGAAAAAAGAGGTTGGAGCCATCGAGGTGATTTACATGATTGTGCTTTGAAAGTGATTTACATGATTGTTCCGTTTTCCAAATGGTAGATAGTTTTTTGCATTTTGATAAAGGCGGTTATCTTATTCGATGATAAACCATTTAAAGGTCAAATGGTTAGCTTAGTAGTAGCTGTTACGATTATAGCAAAAGTGGTTTTGATTAAATAGTTTGTTCAAGAGTAGCTCTCACAAAAATGATTCTGATTATCTGATTATTGCAGTTCATTTCACATGTAAATCTTAAAGCACCCAAAAGCCTATATGATTTGTGTTTTTTGATTTGGGATTGTGTTTATGACTGAAAGTGATAAAAGATTGAAGTAGCTGGGAGATAAAATGACCAAATTACCCTTACTTAACTGCCACGTGTCCAAGTTAACGACACCAATTTTGCACCGTTCGTCCTTGTGGATGTATATAGTCAAACGTTTACTAACGGGTGATGTATATGTCTCGAACTTTTGGGTGAGGATGTATGGTGAAGCAGGGTAAACCACGGGGATGTATTTTGGAGTTTACTCTAATTATATATATATATATATATATATATATATATATATATATATATATATATATATATATATATATATATATATATATATATATATATATATATATATATATTAAGTTTTGTGATTTTATTTACATAAAATCATAGTTTTGGTAATTTAAGGTTTGTAACGAGAAATAACGTAAGATTAAGTTTTCGTGCTATAAAAGCTTGTACATTAGCTCGATGTGTTGTCCTTTAAGGTTTATAATTTAGTTATGTGAAATCATAGTCGTTATAGCTTAGCGTTTTCGTCAAAACCCTAATTGATATCAAACGTTTAGTTTAAACGTTTAATAATTGTACGTTAACGAATTAACGTAAAGTGGCAAGTAAAAGTTAAAACTCTTACACTTGACATATAGGGATGTTAATTTGAAATAAACAAAAGGCATGTTGGTGTCAGTTCGCGTGCGAGCAATATAGTAAAAATGTGAGTTAAATCACATTAACTAGTCATTATGAACTAATAACATTAAAAAAAAATATTCGTAGAAAATGGATTATATTAATTTAGTGCAAAGTGAAATTTTACCAGTGGTTACAGTATTCCCCCGTCAAACGGAATCTCGTCCCGAGATTCGTTCTGTGTTGGTTGAGGTGTTGGGAAAAAGGTGAGGATATTTTGTACGGATTTGATCTTCCCGTTCCTAGGTGAATTCTGGTCCTCTATTAGAGTTCCATCTAACTTTAACGATGGGGATACGGTTTCATTTCAATTGCTTGACATCTCTATCCATAATCTCCACGGGTTCTTCCACAAAATTGAGTTTGTCATCGAGCTGAAGTTCTTTCATTGGGATAACAAGTGTTTCATCTGACAAACACTTCTTCATATTAGAGACGTGAAAGGTAGGGTGTATATTACTGAGCTCTACAGGAAGCTCAAGTTTGTAGGCTACTGGGCCGACTCTCTCAAGAATCTTGAATGGCCCGATGTATCTGGGATTCAGCTTTCCCCGTTTTCCAAATCTAACAGTACCTTTCCATGGTGATATTTTTAACATGACTTTGTCCCCAACTTCGAACTCCATAGGTTTTCGCCTCACATCGGCGTAGCTCTTTTGTCTATCTCGCGCCGCTTGTAAAAGTTGCCGAATTTGCACTATTTTATCGGTGGTTTCCTGAATGATCTCTGGTCCGGTGAGTTGAGCTTCTCCAACCTCAGCCCAACAGACGGGTGATCGGCACTTCCGCCCATAAAGTGATTCGAATGGTGCCGCCTTAATACTGGCATGATAGCTGTTGTTGTATGAGAATTCTACTAAAGGCAAGTGTCTATCCCATCCTTTTCCAAAGTCTATTACACATGCTCGGAGCATATCTTCTAATGTTTGGATGGTTCTTTCGATTTGTCCGTCCGTTTGAGGGTGGTAAGCAGTACTCATATCTAACTGAGTACCCAAAGCTTTTTGAAGCGATTGCCAAAATCGGGATGTGAAATGAGAATCACGATCTGAGATAATGGAAATTGGTACCCATGTCGTGAGACTATCTCTTCGTGTATAATCGGCGAGGCTTTCCATTTCATCTCTCCTTGATTGGTAAAAGTGTGATGATTTCGTAAGGCGATCAATGATGACCCAAATAGTGTCATACCCGCTGATGTCCTAGGTAACTTAGTGATGAAGTCCATGGTTATTCTTTCCACTTCCATTCGGAATCTTTGGTTGAATTAACATGTTTAAACGGTTTTGATGCTCACCTTAACTTAGAACATGTCAAACATTTATCGACATATCTGCGATGTCGACTTTCATGTTGGCCACCAAGAAAGCTTCTTGAGATCCCGATACATCTTTTCGAACACCGGTGAATGGAATATTTTGACTTGTGTGATTCATGCATAATCACCTTTCTCAAGTCACCAAAGAGTGGCAACCAACTTATGTTCTTTATACAACGTGTTCCATTTGGACGACTTTCAAACGCCTTATCCATACCTCTTAAATTTTCAGCCTGGATGTTTTCTTCTTTCACTGCTTCAGTTTGTGCTTTGAGAATTTTGGATGGTAATTCCAAGTTAATGGTCATGACTAAAGCTCTGACTCGAAGAGGCTTAATCCGTTCTTTCCTGCCTAAAGCATCGGCTACAACATTTGCTTTCCGTGGTGATAACGAATTTCACAATCATAGTCACTTAGCAATTCTAACCATCGACGTTGCCTCATGTTCAAATCTTTACGGTCAAGAATATGTTGGAGGCTCTTATGATCGGTGTACACGATACATTTTGTGCGAGATGATAGTGTCTCCAAATCTTAAGAGCAAACACTATCGCTCCTATTTCGAGATCATGAGTTGTGTACTTCCTTCATGAGGCTCGAAATGTCGGAGGCATAAGCAATAACCTTTTCCTTTGCATTAATACGCCTACCAAACCTTGGTATGATGCGTCGCAAAGAAACAACGAAATCATCATTGCCTTCGGTAGCGCTTGAATTGAGCATAAAGCTTTTGCTTTAACAAATTGAAATGCTTCCTCTTGATCTTCTCCCGGATGTATTTCTTGTTCTTTTGAGTTAACTCGGTTAAAGATTTGGCAATCTTTGAGAATCCTTCTATGAATCTACGATAATAGCCACCAATCCTAAGAATTGACGTACTCGCTGGTGTTGTAGGGGTTGCCCAATTTTGACCGCTTCTATTTTAGAGGATCTACGTGAATGCCGTGTCGATCAATCACGTGCCCAAGCGCACGGTGTGAATCCAAAATCACACTTGGAGAATTTTGCATATAATTGTTCTTTCTTGAGCAATTCCATAATAGTTCTCAAATGCCCTTTATGTTCTTCTTTGTTTCGAGAGTAGATGAGAATGTCATCAATAAACACAATCACAAATTTATCCAGATAAGGTTTGCACACCCGGTTCATGAGATCCATGAACACGGCTGGTGCATTGGTTAACCCAAATGGCATTACTTGAAATTCATAGTGACCGTATCTTGTTCGGAAGGCTGTTTTAGGAATATCTTCTTCCCTGACTCGCAGCTGATGATAACCTGATCTCAAATCAATTTTCGAGTAGACACTCGATCCTTGTAGTTGATCGAACAAATCATCGATCCTTGGTAATGGATATCGATTCTTTACCGTAATTTTATTCAACTTCCAGAATCAATACACATCCTAAAAGATCATCCTTCTTTTGACAAACAGACAGAGCTCCCAAGGTGAAGAACTTGGTCGATGAAACCTCTATCCAATAACTCCTCGTAGTTGATTGACAGTTCTTGCATTCGGCGGGCTAAGCGATAGGGGCTCGTCATCTTGGCCGCTCTTGGCACCAAGTCAATTTGGAATTCTACCGCGAATAGGTGGCACTGTGCAATTCTTCGTGAAAAACTTCGAAAGTCTCTTACCACGGGTACATCTTCTAGTCGCTTCTCATCCGACTTTTTCTCTCACACATGAGCTAGGAATGCGTGACATCCTCTCACGATATACTTTGCGGTTTTGATGCAAGATATAATGCTTAATTTGGTTTTACTTTGATTACCTCGAATAATCAAAGTCTCACCTTGAATGGAATGTGAACCACCTTCCGTCACATATGATTCTTGCATGGTACTTGATAACCAATCCATGCCGATGATTACGTCAAAGCTACCAAGTTCAATAGGCATGAGGTCAATGTCGAAAGGTTGGTTTAGTAAGGTTAAGGTGCAACCTTGGATTATTGAGTTGGTGCTACTAGTTTTCCATTGGCTAGTTTAATTTTGTAGGTTTCGCTTAGGCGGTGGGAGTGAGTTTAAGTAAGGAAGCAAAATGGATAGATATAAAACTTTATCGGCTCTCGAATCAAATAATACTTTAGCTAGATGTTGGTTAAGAGGAAACGTGCACCGTGACCACATCCGGGTTATGCCGAGTGTTTTGTCTTCTAGCAAGTAAACTCTTCCACGGCATTGTTGTTCGTTAGCATTCATTTTGGGCACCGATTCTTGTAGTGACCTTTTCACCACATCCGTGGCATATCACGGCCACCGGTTGTAAGTTAACACCGGTGGCTCTGCGATCTTTTGCTCGATGGCCGATCTTCCGACATTTTGTGCACCCAATAAAGGTGGCCCATTGTGATGCAACATGCATCGGTAGTACACGTAGGGTACTTTCTAATATAACCACCCTTCAGGGGTGTGGCAATATAGGCTGACAGCCTGACTTCGCTCGCGATTACGCTGGTTGTGGTGGTGGTTGCGGTTTTGCTGATAATTATAGTTATTGCTACGGTTGTTGTTGTTGCGGTAATTGTTATTGTTGGGGTAGTTGTTGTTGTGATGGGTGGTTCTTTTGTCATCAAACTTCCGTTTGTGATCATTATTCCCTTGCATAGAATTACGTTTGATTTCTCGATCCAATAATTTCTGAGCGGTGGAGATGGCTTCTTCCAGTGTCTGGGGTTTAGACGAGGTGACATTCCCCTCAATACTTCGAGGTATTCCTTCGGTATATTTTCCAACACTTTTCAAGGTCCGGTACCATGGTCAAGCACGGTACCATAAGTTCACGGAATCTCTGTTGTAAGTTTTGAGGTCGTTTCCTTTCACTATCAAAGGTGGAACTCATCTTCTAGCTTTTGATCTCACTACGAGGGCGATACTTTTCAAGATTTTCATGCTTGAAATCACCCAGGTGAGTTGGTAAGCTCTTTCAATACCCATAGTTTGGGCGGAAGAATTCCACCAAGACAGTGGCATCATCTAGAAGAGTCCATGGCAAACGTGACTTTGCAATCACAAGACTGACCACTTCGCATAAAGATCTGTTTCATGCGCTCAAACCAACGAGCAAGATCGCCACCCTTCCGTTCCTTAAAATAGGTTGGTTTGCAATTCATAAAGTCTTTGTAGGTGCATTTGCGAGCTACATCATGCCTCGCTTTCTCCGGTCCACCTATTGGTGCCGCCGAACGAGCCATTCTTTGTTGTTTGAGTTTTTAATGTCAGATCAACACTATCGAACCAATTTCGGATAGCGACCGAGTCATGGTTGGTTCTCGCACCGCATGATTGTTTTCCTTTTGGAGGCATATTTCTATTAATACCACAAAACACATGTTTAGAATTTGCATAATAACCGTGTTATGTTAGAATAATGCAAATAACAAGGTAAATCGTGAGGAATTATAACAATCGCCATAATACAAAGTCACAACAATTTGAGTCTATAAGAATCATAAGATCACGACATGTTTGAATACTATCAATCATGTATATAAAATGATCAACTCGGCCCACATCAACCGATATCATATCACAAAGAAGATATAACAAAATCACAACCACATATAGTCATAAATAACTTGCTAGTTTGTTATACAACAAAATAGATACAAGCGTCATATTTATGCCACACATCCCGTGGCTGGGATACAGTACAAAAGCTGGTAGATATACAACAAGCTAGATACTATTGTTATATTTATACCACACATCCCGTGGCTGGGATATAGTACAAAAGCAACAAACTAGATACTAGTGTTATATACACACCCTGGCTGGATATGGTACAAAGGCTGGTAGATAAAGATCTAGTCTAATGGCTGCCAGATGCTCCTCCGAGACGACTCTCAAACTCTGTAATCTTCTTGAGAAGAGTCTGCATGTGCTCTTGGTATCGGACCTGAATATCTTCCACAACTGTCTCTAATGTGGCAATCCTAGATTGAGCTATCACTAGATCATTGTTCCGTTTCATCATCTCTTGTAGTAACTTCGCTCATTTCCATATAGCAAAGGTATATCATGTCTTAGTCGTCCGTGACGCTCCTCCAGATTATTTGCCTTTTCACGAGTCTCTTTAACCCCGTGCTTAAAGTGTCTAACTCTCGCTGCATGGTTGCTTGATTAGCAACTAGATCCTCACCAGATCCTCGATCGACTCAATGCGTTCAAGAGGTAACTCATCGAGGTGACCTAAAGCGGTGTCAATCATTCCTCTCATGTCGTATCAAACGTGCCATGAGTGGGAAAGGTAGGCTCTCGGTCCATTCTCTTGTGAACTTTCTCTATCTCAACACCGTGGTGGAGTAGGAGATCGTGAGTGGGTGATCGTAAAGAGTTGTATCGCGCAATAATGGCCTTGCTCTCTTCGAGCTCAAATGGTTGGGATGGGGAGTGAAATCAGATGATGGTGGTGGATAAAAACATGATCTCTTTCGGTGGCATCACTTCCTCAGGGATAACATCTCGGGGATGAAGTGATGGTGGAGGTGGTGGTGAAGATGCTGGAACTGATGGTGGTACATATGTAGGTAGCATGTATGGATGTGGGTGTGGTGATGGTGGTGCTGGTGGTGAAGGCACAGGAAATGTCATTTTCCGTGCAGTCTCACGGGTCCTCCTAGGGCAAACCGGTGGAGCGTCCGATGAGGGTGGTGGTGGTGGATCTGATGGTGTTAATGGTGCTTTGAAAGAACGTGGTCGGGTAGAAAATACCCTTTTACGTGGTGTGTTCTTTCTGATTGGACCATTAGGGTGGTAGCTGTATAGTTCCATGAATGGTTCGGGTTCGTAAGGCTGTAAGATCCGAACTTTCTTACGTCTAACTGGTGTGGGTGATGCCGGTGGTGACTCAGTAGATGAAGAAGAGTCTGACTCAGATGACTCTGACTCTTCAATGGCATGATATCCCCTCCTAACTTGTATATAAGGGTCATCAGGAAAAGGAGCAATATTAGGTACTATCGGGATGTCCTCAGATGGCTCCCCTGAAGGATCTGATTCCATAGTGTGTCTAGGTGCTGGGGAATGAACTGGTGGATCCGTGGAGGGATGAGTATCCTCGGGCTCGAATCCGATGGGATGATAATAAGGGGCGAGGAAGACATAACTCAGAACAACCAGTAATTATAAATATTTCACTATGTAACTAAATAATCGGCATAACTATGCATAAGTAGTGTTTTAGTGGCGTAGTGGCACGGAGGACTTTATTTAAGTGTGAGAAATAGTTATAGTTTAGGTTTGCACCTTGTTCTCTATAACTATGGCTCTGGTACCATTCTATAACACCCCCATATATTGATATACGCAGCGGAAATAAATTTGGGGTATTACTTCAGGTATCGTAGTCATAATAATAGAAAACGACTCAAAAGAGACGTTTTTAGATAAAACAGTTATCATTCATTTATTTATTCAGAGTTTATACAAAAGAGAGGTCCCAACGGAATATTATACATATAGAAGTACTTAAGTTTGAATGATAACATAGTGGACACCCTTTTTATAAGAAAGTCCATTGGCACTCCGTGCCAAGTCGTGCTCTAGTTACCTGAGATAAAACATGCTAAAAGTCAACAAAATGGTTGAGTGAATCCATAGTGTTTAAATAATAATCAGTTGAACACAATTTAGATAGTGAAAATATTGCGAGACAAGATATTGCCTTAAGTCTCATGACACGCAAACCTTAACAGTTGAACATCATAAAATGATGTTAGTACGAGACATCATAGAGATGTCGCTCATGTAATAGTGCCTCTCGCGGGAGCTTGCCATTCTCCGCTTGTTCTCAATATAGTGCATTTGGTTACCTATCCGCTAACACAAATGGGCGCCAAGCGCCATAGATCTATTCACTATACTGCTCACCGCAAGTGATTAATGGTGCATGATATGAGGGACTTTCAAGTGGCAAAAGTAGGTACTTATGCAATAACAATCATGATAGTATCTGTAAAAACACTTGTGTTCATATTTGTAGCATGTATCTCCCGTGAGATAGAAAAATGTATAAAAGTGGATTCATGAACTCACGGTAATCCGTATAAGTTAAAGTACTTATGTAAGTAAAAGCAAGTAGTTGAGCATGTATCTCCCCCAAAATAGTATAAAACAAATGAAAGTGAGGCTATGAAACTCACAGTAATATGTTAATAATTAAGCATGTATCTCCCCCAAAAGTAGTACAAAATAATTGAAGATAGGGGCCATGAACTCACTGATTTAGTAGAACTCGACTAGGAAGGAAATGGACCAGGTGACTTCAAAATGGAACAAGGTTTCTCCAAGACTTCAACACTTTTGTACAAGCTTTCTTCCTCATTACTTAGACTCCATATTCAGTAGGTAATGGGTATGTATGAGTTTTATGTTTGAAAACAAGGATGGAGGGAAAATGGTGAGTTTTTGCTTGGTTTATATAGGCAACGAGGATAGGTTTTCATTGGATGGAGTTGCAACTTGTTAACCTTTGTGAAGAAGTCATGAAACATGATAAGATGAGATTACCTAGGACTTAGTAAGTGCAAGTGGTTATCACCTAGTTCGAATGATTTCCATGTGATACGTGTGTTTGGCTTGACAATGTTGACCATAATGCTAAATATCTACAAGACATGGAGCTGGTTTGGACTAACTACCTTTACACCTGATCTAGATTGAGTTTGGTTAGTTTGTAAGGACCTAGTTTGAATAAGTGTTGGTTTGGCTTGTTGCAATTCGTATGACAAAGACATACAAGGGTTAGCAAATTGTAGTTTTATTTTTTTGGTTTTGTAGGTTAATAGTTAAGTTTAGTTTTAAAAAGATACATTTATGCATTAGATGCTTGTACCACGAGCTTTAGAATGTTGTATATTAGGCTTGCTTATTATGAGAAAATCAAGCTTAAAGTTGGTGCATTAAAGTAAGTACACCAAAGTTTATAATATAATTTATATTAATATTAAGTTTTTATGCATTAGGAACTTGTACATGTGCATAAAAGGTTTGTACAATATTACTTTATAATAATTATATATATATATATATATATATATATATATATATATATATATATATATATATATATATATATATATATATATATATATTAATTAATTAATTAAATTTTGTGATTTTATTTACATAAAATCATAGTTTTGTAATTTAAGGTTTGTAACGGAAATAACGTAAGATTAAGTTTTCGTGCTATAAAAGCTTGTACATTAGCTCTGATGTGTTGTCCTTTAAGGTTTATAATTTAGTTATGTGAAATCATAGTCGTAATAGCTTAGCGTTTTCGTCAAAACCCTAATTGATATCAAACGTTTAGTTTAAACGTTTAATAATTGTACGTTAACGAATTAACTTAAAGTGGCAAGTAAAAGTTAAAACTCTTACACTTGACATATAGGGATGTTAATTTGAAATAAACAAAAGGCATGTTGGTGTCGGTTCGCGTGCGAGCAGTTTAGTAAAAATGTGAGTTAAATCACATTAACTAGTCATTATGAACTAATAACATTAAAAAAAAAGTATTCGTAGAAAATGGATTATATTAATTTAGTGCAAAGTGAAATTTTACCAGTGGTTACATTATTAATCCCAATTATTGGTACTACTTTTAATACTTAATACCAATCAAATAATAATAAACATAAAAAGTGACAATGACTAATAAATAACAATAGAAACCAACAATTGTTCAAACATGCAATGCAAGTACCATTAAAACCAACATAAATATTTATAAACCTAAACAAAGTTATAAATAATGTAATGGCTATCAAAATTAAGGAATATACCTTTAACTATAAGTGTGATGTAGTATTAATGATGACTTGATGAGGATGAAAAGATTGATCAGTGCATCATAATGGTTATGGTAAGTGATATGTTTTAGTAGAATACATACCGTCAATTGAGAAAACTTAATAGTAGTTGTTGGCAATTTTTTTTGTTAATGGACATATTGGGCTAAAATTGAATCAGTAATAGCACTAAGGGTGCGTTTGGTTCACCGTAATCCGACGTAATTGGATGTAATTGTAATTGATTAGACACGTAATTTGTTTGGTTCAGAATAGAGTAATTGTAATTAGGATTACATTCGTGGGTTGTTTAGTTTGTGTTGTAATTGTAATTCGGTCATTACAATTACATCAAAGAGAATTGATTACATAGGATGTTGGATGGAAAGTTTTGAATTACGTTGTAATTCGTAATTTTATTATTATTATTATTATTATTATTATTATTATTATTATTATTATTATTATTATTATTTATTATAAATCACACTTTTATTAAAACTTATAGGATTACAAAAATTAGTGGGAGCCTCGAAACCAACTGAGCCCCCACACCCCAAGAATGGTAAAATCAATCCTATTAAAAATATGAACTGCGCGCTTCCAATGTCCCAGGTCATAGAGAATCGTCAACACGCTTAATTAAGGTAGCTCGATCTTCTCAAGTTCTCCAAACGAAGAAAAGAGAAGGGAGAAACCCATATCCAATATCCGCACATTTAGCGTCGTCTTGACGCGTTACTGTTGTCAAGATCACCGATCGCTCGCCTAGTATAAAATCAATTAACTTGGGATTGCGTCAAAGGCGACGAACCCGTAAGATCAACACATACGTCACGACCACTATCCCAAGAGTAGAGTAATATATGGTGGTCGCAGGATCTATCCCCATCTCCAAAAGCCCAATATCCACCTCCTTACGACGTAAATCCCGACCGAGAGCATATATCAACAAGAACATCACGCGAGGTTGTGCCGATGTTTAATGCCAACAATACTGCACGAAATGCAGTGATGAAAGTAAATATCTCCGGAAAAACCTGTAGCGGTGAGCAGTAACACTGCACGAGCAAATGAAAAGAGGAACACCCAAACAAATATTAAAACAAATATTATTATTATTATTATTATTATTATTATTATTATTAAATAAATATTAAAATAATATTTATATAATAATAATAATAATAATAAATATTTATTATAATAATATTTTTATTATAATAATAATAATAATAAATATTTATTATAATAATATTTTTATAATAATAATAATATTAATAAAATAATAAAATAACAAAATATTATATAATTAATATTTATTAATATAATAATAATAAATTATTATTATAATAATATTTATATAATAATAATAAAATAAAAATAAAAATGATTGTAATTTAATAATAACGAGGTGGAAACCCCCCGCCGCGTTGCGGTGGAGTTTTGTTAAAAAAATTTTGAGACCTTAGCTACGTTGCACTAAGTTCGGAATCTATATAATCACAACTAATAATCATAACAATCCTTTATCACAAACAATCAAATACCCTCAATTACAAAAACACTTTCAAATCCAAATCACAAATATTATTTCCAAATTCCAAATTAACTAACAATCCAATAAAAGAAAAAAAAAATAGAAAAAAAACAAACCTGATGAATAAGAGGGTACATAGAATTAGTGCAAACAGGACACCCAAGCAATTCATGAACACTTGTAGCAGGAGGCAATCCATTAATATTATCCTCAACATTATTACTTTTTGTTGAAAATCGTTGTTGCTGATGATGAATCATATTTGATGCTGATGGTGATTCAATCTCTTCTTCATCTTCCAGTCCATCAGATATTGACACACACTCAATATTTTCATTATCCATTTCTTCAAATTCTCAAATAAAGATTCAAACCCAATTCACAAAACCCCGATTCAATAAACTTGATAATGATTAATACTCACTTGGTTCTTTAATGAACCAAAACATACACAAAATTATATTAATATTGTAGAACACTTCGGATGTAATGAGAAAGCAGGTTACCTCTGCAATTTTGAATACACTGTCTCGCAATCACAACAATGCTGATACATCAGGGTGTATGAGAATATTTAGTCAGCGGCGCAGAACATTACATTTTCCCGAATTTAGACATGTTTCTCCAAAAAATCCTAACAAATGAACTTCGATAGATTACCAGTGACAGATGAATTTTCATCTGCAGCAAAGCGACTTCAAGCCAACCTGTAAAAATTCATAGCATCAGTACTGAATTAGCTTTGTTCGGCTTATGAGGTAACTTAGCTAAGCGTGTGGCTTATTCATAAGACATAAGCGTGAACAGTTTGATCAATAGTCTCGTGCTGAGAGTCTATAGCATATTCTAATAGCATCGTAACTAAACCGAGAAACTAATAAACCTTTAACCTAAACGAATAGAAATTCATCTCCTTATCTACTGAGATTTTCAACCTCCGAAAGGCGCGCTTCGTTCATAGACTAATAAGGCGACTAATACCTTTCCCATATACACCCTTGACACTTTCGGTTTCCTCTCGAGGTACTTCAGTCACCTAAAACCAATTGTTACCCAACAAATCAAAATCGCCAGAGTCAAATTCACTACAGAAACAGCTTCGTATTAAGAATATGGCCCCGCTCAGCCCTTCACACTACTTTGTTGAATAAAAGTGTTAACTACAGAAACAGTCAAAAACGCCACTATTTTTTGACGTTCGCTGTGGTCCCGTACTGGCTGCGACATTTGGTCTCGTTCCAGGTTCACCCACCATTTCCGGCACATCTGTAAACAGTTTCGTGTTAGGAATATGGTGTAAGTCATTTAACTATTGTAAAAGAAATTGTTGAAAAAGCAAATAAGAGCGCAAGAGCAAATCTCGTCATTCCTACCAGTGGGTGTGGGCGGTCTTGTAAAGTTTCTTGTTGCGCCCGTTTGTGAAACTCCGGTTCTGATTCCATTGGGCTTGGCACATTTCCTGTCGTTCGTTAGGTTGTGCGCTGTTCTGATGTACCTATAGAAGGTATTAAATAACATCCGTAAGGGAGAAATCATTACGAAAATAAATGGGACAACTGCCGGCCTTTCCTCAAAGCATCTTGTCACAAAAGACATACGAAGCATCTTGCATAAATAGATTGAAGAAAAGGTGGGCAACTCACGTCTGCACGATGACACTGGTGGGATAGTTACTTGATGATAAGTTGTGGAAACAGTGGCCTGTAACACTTGTGTCCCTATAACCGTTAGAAGACAGCCGAATTATCAATGAAGTATAAGCTTGGTAAAACAAAAAAAAATCTTTCATTTTTTTTTTTTTTTTTGAAAGTGCTTATTGAAGACGGTGTTATAATTACCTTTTATTCCCATTTTTCTTAACCACTAAAAGCATGCAATTAGTGGTTCTCATATATAAAAATTCAATTAAAGCGCAAATCCAAAGACTATTTTATGAACTCCTTATCTTTGAAATAATTCTGCTTTCGCTTAATAAGCACCTTGAATAATTAAGAGTACCCAAATGATCCCTTGATTAACCCTAATCCCGTTAATACAGATAAAAAAGATATAGCTTAACACATACTTGCCGGTGTAATAGCTCCTATCCCATAAAAAAGTTTTCAAGTAAACAATTGAACCTCTTAACAACCGGTTTGATCAATAAAAAATGGGAAATTGTTTGAAGGTAAAAAAGCATTTGAATAACCTGGTTGCAGCAGTGAAACGTGGTGCACCAGCTCCATTTGTTGTCCTGAACTATGAAGAGCATCAGCTACCAGCAGCCTGTTGTGTATCAGTTGGTTCTGAACCATCTCGAGCTCTGTCTGCCATGCAGATATCTCTTCCAGCTCCTACGAAGAATAGGCCAAAGGGAGAACTGCAACAGTCGTAAGGAGGAAGACAGACAATCGAAAGGCGGTGGAATAATCTAGCAGCAACATCTACTGTGTGGATTAATCTGGAATAGCAAAAGACATATACCAAGAGGCGGTGGAAAACAAATAACCTGAAATCCGTTTATTTCTTGGGCCAAAGTGACTACAAAGACACAATGGGCTCTCAGAAGTTAAGACCAATATTAGTAACCACGGAAGCCCAAAAACCCATATATTTCGAGAAAGGTCGCAGGTGCACGGCACGTGAGCATGGCATACTATTTTAAAGGCACCGACTTTGCAGATTAAGTATATATATGAATATAATAATAATAATAATAATATAATAATAATAATAATAATAATAATAATAATAATAATATAATAATAATAATATTTATTATTATAATATAATAAATATTTATTATAATAATATTTATATATAATAATAATAATAATAATAAAATAATATAAAATTTTATTTTATTATTATTATTTAATATTATTATTACTATTATTATTATTATATTATTTATTTATTATTATTATTTTATTATTATTATTATTATTATTATTATTGTATCAATTTTATTATTATTATTATTATTATTATAATTATTATTGTATCAATTTTATTATTATTATTATTATTATTATTATTATTATTATATCAATTTTATTATTATTATTATTATTTTTTAATTTATTATTTAGTATTATTATTCTTATTATTATCTATTATTTATTAATATTATTTTATATTATTATTACTATTGTTATTATTATTATATTATTTATTTATTATTAATATTTTATTATTATTATTATTATTATTATTATTATTATTATTAGTATTAATTTATTATTATTATTAATATTATTATTATTATTATTATTTATTATTTATTAATATTATTGAATATTATTATTACTATTGTTATTATTATTATATTATTTATTTATTTATTATTAATATTTTATTATTATTATTATTATTATTAATATTATTATTAATATTATTATTTTATATTTATTATTTAATAATAATATTATTATTATTATCTATTATTATTATTATTATTTATTATATTTTATTATTATTATTATTAAATAATATTATTATTATTATTATTATTATTATTATTATTATTACTATTATTATTATTATTTTCCTAATTACATTACATTCAAGTCAACTAAACATAATAGCATATTTCATCAATTACAATTCCAACACATTCCAATTCTTTGAATTACAATTCATTCAAATTACAAATACTTCCAAAGATTACAATTCCTTCAAAAACATTCTGCGAACCAAACGCACCCTAAGAGTTTATTAGGTAAGGATTTAAAGTGTTATTGGGCTTAAAATGAAATAAAGAACGTGGAAGGCTTATACATTTATCGGGTTATCGGGTTGAACCCGAACCCGATAAAGTATGAAAAGTGTAACCCTAACCCGACCCTATAAGACTATCGGGTTGGTCGGGTTGACCCGATAGACCCGATAAGTCTAGTTGAACCCGAATGAACCCGACCCTATAAGGCATTATCGGGTTCGGGTGGGGTCGAGTCAACCCATTTGACACCCTACTTGTGAGTGATTCAATGGTAGCTAACGCGGTTGGTCCTACCCCTATTGTTGAGAAAATTGGGGAATTCGAAAGGCTTCTTATTGATGAAAAAGCTACTCTTGTTGATGATAATGGTAATCCTATTAAAAAGGTTGATTATCAGGGTTATAATAAGGATTTTCCGGCTACTTCTTTTACTAAGAGGATTAACTCATTCACTAATGTGGGAGAGATTGTGGATTCTGATAGTGATGATGAGGAGGTTGTGAACACCTTTGATGAGACGAGTAATATATTTGGTGGTGGTCATGACCGCGAAGATGACTATGATGACTATGATTATGATAACTATGCGGATAAGGTTTATGATCTTCCAGGAAATTTGGATGCCTATTATGACACGTATGGTATCAAGCTCCAAGGCCATGGTAGGAAGTAATTTTATATCCATAGGAGTCTAATGTTATATTTTGAGTAGTGGTTTATTTTCTTATATAGAGAATAAAAAGTATCTTGTTATGTAAGCTTTTTGCCTATGTAACGGGCTGAGATATGGGATTCACCCATATCCTTTGTACTTAAACGTTTTTTAGAGTAATATATTTACCGGGTCTTTGATCCTTTACCCAAAAACAAAAGATCCAATGTTCAAAACTCACTATGTACATCTCAAGAGTGGTCATGGAAAGAGTTCAAATAGTCACGGAGATATCTTGGTTACCTTGCGTACATCTCCGTATAAGACTCACCCTTCCCGAGTAATTTTAACATGAAGAACCTCATTCATATACCAGTTTGATTTATCTAGAAAATCTAGTATTTTTATTTAGTTTTTTTTGTCAACCATGGTTTTCGATCATTTTAGCCTATACAAGGTTTGACTCAAACGGGTTATGTCTCAATATTTATCATGGACCTTCAAAGAAAAATTTGCGGCAGTTTATGCTTATGTCCAAATATTTTTTTCGCACCTTAAATATATTTTGAGTATCAACACACCTAGCCTTTTATAATAAACATGTTCGAATTACCGCTCTAATTATCATTAAGTATATTTAATAATAGGGTTGAGATAACTCAGATAAGTAAACCCGCCAACCCATCAACCCAAAACCTACCTTATTCAACACTACATGAATTGCCACATCGGTTCGCAATAGTGACTTAGCTAGGTTTACTATCAACACAGTAACATTATACATGTTTGACTACAAAGTCAACAATTACAACACTTGTAACAGGAAATGGGGAGTAAAAGTAACTCAACTGTTCCACATTACAAATACTAAGAAACATAGATTGAGTGTAATTTTGTCCAACATTCATTTACCCTTCATAGAGCACTACTTCAGTTAAGTTGCTAAGGTCTCTCTTTCTCTCTACTCTCTCTATCTCTCTTCCTCTCTCTAGGCCTTATCCTTTAAGCACTAATTAAATCTTTTGAGGTGATTCTCTAAGTGTAAAGATTAAAAAGATCCATATATAGATATATAGTAGTAAACTATGAACATAATATTTGGTATTTAAGTGTGAACAAGATATCAAGAGTTTGTTTTTCTTTTAAGCACACAAAATTTTTGTGTGGTTTTTATAATAGGATATATAAGTGAGATCTATAAATAGGAATATAGTTTTTCTTGTAAATTTCTTTAAGTAATACTGTATACCAAAATCATGAACAAAACATTTGGTATTAACTATAAGATGTGAACAGGATTGAAAGAGTTTGTTAATATCATGGACAAGGGGTCATTGTCTACTTTTTATAAATTCATCTTCTACCCACCACTCCATCCATTTTTTTGCATTTTTCCTGTTAAGATTTGTGGGAATGCTCTAAAAAAGTAAGAAAGAGAAAAAAGTTTGAAACTTGATTAGTTTCTGGCCTCAATTATACATCAAGATTCATTTCTCAACCCCACCCATTATTTCTTCTAAGTACAAGTAATCAACAAACATATCTATAAAATATTAGTCAATTAAGCTCATTTATATGTAATTTGGTGCAAGATTCATGGCAAATTCTGATGCTTTTGAGCTTGATTTCAGCTGCATAGATCGATCCATGTCGTTTCCAGATGACTCATGGACATGTCTCCACAAAGAAAGTTGGGCAAGGGAAAGATCGAGATCAAGCGGATCGAGAACACCACGAATCGACAAGTGACTTTCTGTAAGCGTCGCAACGGGTTGCTCAAGAAGGCGTATGAATTGTCTGTTCTTTGTGATGCTGAGGTTGCTCTTATCGTCTTCTCGAGCCGTGGACGCCTTTATGAGTATGCCAACAACAGGTACATAGATCTGCTTACTCATGTTTACTTTTGGATTTGTTTTGTGGGTGTTGTTTTCTTCATATGATGATGCTTGATGACAACTAAAAATAAAAATTAGGTCAAAATTTGATATTTAGGGTTAGGGAAATAGTACACAACTCTTAAATGAATGTAACTTCTAGAGGAGATTTGAGATAAAAAGGACACAATAATATCTTAAGTTTATATGAAAGTTTTTTCATTCTTCTTGAGGAACAAAGATTCACTTGTTTCTTTTACATTTTGAGTTTGTTTCTTTTCCTCAAAGAGATTTATATATTTTGTGTTGTTAAAGTTTTATCTTACTATTTATCTTTTTATGAATCTTTGTTTCATATTTTGGTACCTACAAGATCTGTTGTTAAAGATTGCAACAAAAAAGTCACTAGTAAAAATGTTGCAAGCCAATAAGCAAAGATTTAGGAAGTGTATTTGCTGACCTCTGAGATCAGCTTCTCTCTTACCTTCATTTTTGTTTAAGATCTCTCTCACACACTAACACACACAAAATGTTGTCGAGTTCCTATTGCTCAAGACTTGCATCATCTTGACACTTCCTAAATAGATTGTCAGCTAACATCATCCAAAGCAAAGTGAAAGGACTCTGAAAAGAGATGTCATCAAAGCCTAGTAAAAAAGGAAAAATAAGTTTAGTAGGTTTTCAAATCAGTTTAAGCAAAGAAACACTATAAAAAAAAATATTTGTATCATTTTTTATCATTAAAGATGTGTTTTATGCCCCATTTAATTATTTGTAAACCACTAAATTTAGTACAAATTAAATACAAATGCAATGGTATATAAATTAATTTGATAATGCACATTATTTATAAGAAGTTAAGGCTCACAAATATAACTATGTATGACCAATTATCTTCTGGTCAAAGCCTCTATGGCCTCATGGGTGTATTCCTTAGGTCAAAGATAAGTCAAATTAGGGTTTTGACAAAAAAGATTCTACAGGTATTGTATGTTAAGTTGTGGCAAATAAAATATTTGGCTTAAAATTAGTCTAAAAGTCATGGGAATTACTAACAAAAATACCTAGTGTAATGGGTATTTTATTTCTTGAAGGTCAAAATGATGGTTCTAATAAAAGACTTCAAATTTACTTGGGAAAAAAATGGGAATTTTGGCAAATTCCCAAACTTAATTGAGTAGCTTCTTGGGTGAATGCTTTTAGGGATAATGGCCTATACATGTATTTTATTTGTCATCACATCTTTTTATATGTATCGTATAAATTTTATTTTGTAAATTGAGGTAACAACCTTGCATTTTGTCACTTTGGTATATTTTGCGACTCTTTTGCCCCTCCAGGGTAATAAGAGTGTTAACAAATTAAAAGACAAAATGGCTACAAAATACACCAAGCCCCTCTAGGGTAATAGGAGTGTTAACAAATTAAAAGGCAAAATGGTTACAAAATACACCAAAATGACGAAAAATGCAAGTTTATTACCTCAATTTGCTAAAAAAATTATTATAAGATGACAAGTAAAATACATATATAGACCATTATCTCACATTCTTATTATATACAAGTATATAAAAAAGGATATCTCATATCTTATTTTTTATAAAATTAGGTTTTCATTATTAGGTGTAAAAGGACACTTGGTTTATGTCCCAAAAATTAGATTATATCAGATACATACACTACAACATTGACCGGCTACCCCAGCGACATTTGGGGACTTTCCTGCGACATGTCATTTGAAAACTTTCCCAAATGACATGTCATTTGGGGAATGGTCGCAGGGAAGTCTCGTAAGGATTGTATCCCCAACGACAATCCCCGCGACGACGTGGGTCCCACTCAATTTTCAGGTCAAAGAAGCGTACACGGTGGCAGATTATCCCACGACATGTCACGGGAATCATCGGATTAAGCTAAATGATTAACACGCCTAATTAACGATAACGATAATATTTAATTATCAGCGACACGTCACGGGATACTATAGGTTATTTGTTGACAAGTCAACGAGTGAGCAACTATCCCCGACATGTCATTTGGGAAATCAAGTTTTCGTTGACTTGTCAACGTTAGTGTGGGTTGAGTGAGCTTGAGTGGTTTGAGGATAAGATCTATTAGATTTTGGTGGGATAAGATCTCGAGGTTGAGTGGTTTTGAGGATAAGATCCGGTAGATTTTGTGATATATAAAGCAGATCTCATAGCTTTTGGTGGGAAGTTTTGGCGCCATGTTTTTTGTAGAATTCTTGGCGCCATGTTTTGTCAAAGTCAACGGTCAAAGAGAATCCCACGACATGTCACTGGGAAACTATTGTCACGCCACGCTAAGAGAGATTAACACTAATTACAATTTTTAAATAAACAATGAATCCCCATGACACGTCACGTAAAACGTAATGGGAAAAACCACGCTTTACAATGTAATATTCGGTCAAAATATAACCGTTGAATCCCTACGACATGTCACTGGTGAAAAGTAAGCGATAATTTAGCTGACTTTTCTACGAGACTTCGTGTCACGTAGGATATATTTTTGTCGTTTAGTGTGGATTCCCCAGCGACAATTGTCGCCGGGGAAAACGACGATGGGAAAACTGGTAAGTGTGGTAGTGATATACAATTGTTGGATTTCCCTTAAATCTCTTAGCATATGGAATGCTTTCACCATCTATTTTTATAAAACTAACTTTTATTGACAATTAAACTACAAACAAAATTTTAATAAATTCAAAAGCGATTTTACTTTCAGCTTTTTTAAGTTACTGACATAGTAAGTGGCATCCTTTTCACATTTCCAAAGTTCTTCAATAGTGAAATAAAACACATACTAGTCTTTCCTTTTGTATTGTCCATTAAAGACTTTTACCAAGCTTACCATGCTGTTGAAACTAAAACAGCAACCTACAAACACACACAAGAGAGAGGTACACATGTATACAGACTACATACAACATAAATACATACATACCATACTAATGTCATAAAGCATCAAAGGACTTGCAACAAAACCATTAAATGAACTGTGTAGCTAATTGTGTAAACCGAGTTTATAATTCAACTCATTTTCTTAAAGGCAGTGACTTGCAAGTTGCAACACAACCATTAAACACGTAAAAATGCACTTAATTATCGTCTCAAGTAATATTTGAACGCACAACATTTTGTTAGTGAAACACCCAGACTCATGACAAAGTTATCATCCACAAAAAATTTGGTACATGTCACATTTAAAAAAGATCTAGTACTTTTTAACTATATTTTTACACTACGCGAGCTAAATATATGTTGTTCCCGAAAATCGACTTAGTTCCACGCCTTCCACCCATCACTTGTTGGTATATTTTTAATTATGAGACGATACTCCCTCGATCTGTTCCAAAATTATTATCTCCTGACAAAGAACACACGGTTAAAGAAAAGTGAAACCACTACTATTCAAACAATAAAATATCATACTCACACACTATAATTTTAAAACAGATGAAGTAGTAAAAACTAAAAAGTAATTTATTTTAGATTTATTTGAAGTATATGTTATATTAAGAAAATATTTAGACTCAAAAGATAGTGCAAATAGACACTTGAGTATCAAATTTAGGGCAATAATCATAGACCTTGCATAGGTAAAATATGGACACAAAGTATGTGTGAGAGAGAGAAATAGTACTATACAAAAGAGTGAGCCAATGAGAGAGTATCTAATGCATGGGGAGAGATGACACATCCGTACAGCAATGGAAATGGACGGCTCTGATTGACTCAGAGTTTACAGATTTTGGATCTACGAGGAGGGTAAAAGGGTGATGCTCCATTACATTATCCATTGTGTAATAGGGTTTTATACACGTGGCAAAAATCTAGCCGTAGAAAAATGTAACCAATCATAGTGTAAGATGAGTTGACACAACCAATCAGTAGCTTCGACCAATTTAAGGTATTATACAATGTGTGTTTATATGGTATCCTTAAGATCTCCGAGAAAAAGTGAGATTTTATTCACTTTAGTACCATTTTCTGTTTCCTTAAAATCTCATACAAATCCTACTATTCAAATGCTTTTAAAGATTTTGAGTACAACACTTCACTGTGTGTTGTGATTGAGTGTGAGCATCATTTTATCCTGTGTGCAAAACAAAGAAACAAATCAATACAAATAATCTTTTACCAATTTTTGTGTCTACTTATATACTTTTAACTCATGTGTTGTGATGCTTGGAAAAATTAAGGACTAGTTGAGGAGAAATAACTAGTTGACGACGCATCGATCACAAATGTTATGTTTTTGTGATCGAGGAATGTTTTACGATGATATGACATTGCTCTAAAGATTTTTATATGAAATATGACTTCTGCATAAGTTTTAAGCCTGCTATTACTTCAACGTGTGAGGCGGTAGACTTGATCTATATATAATGACAATCAGTGACCAAATGTTCATAGATCGTCATAAGAAAAACACAAATGCTTGCCTAGTTGAATTTGTTTATGTCTTGATTGTGAAAAGTGAGTTCATGATTTCATATTTCATCAACATGTCATGTAAATTACCATGCCTTTGTCAATGGGTGATGGAAAAGTCAATAACCAGACTCAAAAAAGGTGTTGAAACTTGTCTCTTACTTTTTTTTTACTTGATCGCTTAGTAACAAAACGAAGAACGACATTTCCATGAGTTCTTTCTTTGTTTGAGAGGATCATGATCAATAAACTTTTGGTGTATACAACCGTGCACTTTAGCAAATTAGCGGATACAATTTTCATGATTCTAACATGAGAATAACCTTATTAGATGCTATAATAGCCAATCTTCACACTTCACCATAAATATTCTGTTAATGTTTTTGTAGAAGAATAGTCGAGTTTGAACATATAACTAACAAGGTTAGGTTGTGTTTCTTCACAATTATCACTTTCTTGAATGGCTTAGTTCACTTGGAGATCATGCTTTAATTGTCTTTATAACTAGCTAGAAACTAATGTTGCACCATTAAGATGAACGATAGAATCATATAGAAGAGCTCATAATGTTAGAAGACAAATCTACCTATGACGTACTCATTCGTGAATTTCTCCTCTAAGCTGCTCTAAATTATATGATGATGATCTTCGTATTCTTGCTATTGCAGTGTTAGAGGGACAATCGACAGGTACAAAAAGGCATGCCTAGATCCACCTAGCAGTGGCTCGGTTTCTGAAGCCAATGCTCAGGTACCTGTTCCAAACTTATCTTACTACCTTATTGTACTAATTGTACTGTGTTGCCGCAAATTATTGTTTTGTCAATAAGCATTTGATAAACGGGGTGATATATATATCATTAAGGGAAGATCAAGATGGTAAAGTTTTTTAAATAATAATACGTATCAAAATTATGGTTTAATAGTAGTCGTGATTAATGTTAAAACTCCATATCGCCACTTTGTGTCATACACTCATAGCTGTTAAAATCGAACATGGTCAGTTTACACATTATTCCAGCATTCTAAAGACACATTATCGTGTTTTAACTACAGTATTACCAACAAGAATCTGGAAAACTGCGTTCACAAATCGCAAACCTTCAGAATCAAAACAGGTATTATTCTAAGATAGATGTGCAAATATATACGCTTTATATTCTATATATTAACACTATGTTATATATAACCTTTTGTGAGTATAGGCAATTTTACAGGAACATCATGGGTGAATCTTTGACGGACATGCCAATGAAAGATCTGAAGAACCTTGAAACTAAGTTAGAGAAAGCAATTACCAGAATTCGATCAAAAAAGGTAGCTTTTTTTGCTCATTATATTATTAACCTCTAAAACTTAGAAAGCTGTCATTTCGAATGGATTTTATACTGCTTTGTTACGTACTCGTATAGTAATATTTTGACGCATGTAGTCTTAACATATCGTCTTGATAAAAACTGCAGAATGAACTGTTATTTGCTGAAATCGAGTATATGCAGAAGAGGGTAAGTACTTAAACATTTCACCTGTAGTTAATCAAAACCATATATATACTACTTTAAAAACAAAGTATGCATTTAATTTTCTGAGAGTTTCTAGTTCCTAATGATGTATAAGTTCCAATCCCAATGATTTTTTTTTTAAAGCAGGAACTTGAGTTGCATAACAATAATCAGTTTCTTCGAGCAAAGGTACGTATATCTATCTCTATTTCTAACACGAATGGTCAACCTAGTTCATTGATTAACTTTCGAAACGATTATTTAGATAGCTGAAAATGAAAGATCAGCTCAGCAGCAGCACATGAGCTTGATGCCTGGAAGTTCTGACTATGAGCTTGTGACACCTCACCAACCCTTCGATGGTCGAAACTATCTTCAGTCGAATGAAATGCAACCCAGTAATGATTACTCTTGCCAAGACCAGACTCCTCTCCAGTTAGTGTAACTGTGTAAGTACAAATCACATGTCAAAAACCCCTAGAATTCAAAGTTATGAAAACTATTTTTTTAACGCTACGCTCCTGAGCTCATTGCCTTCATGCTTTCTGCAGGTAATAACAATGAAGGACTTAAGGTTTCTTGGTTACTTGTTTCAATCGGCGAGATGTAATAACCTCATAATGTTTAATTAACAAGGAGTAGACGGTACCTGTTTGATTTACTACTTATTATTATGTTCATGATTGTCCAAACTAAAAAACTCTAAATATGTATTAGTTTGTGATCATCGTATTATGTATGCAATCTATCTAATACTTCATGTGAAGCGGCTTATATATGTTACTCGCTATAATTGTCTTTCTTCTATGCGTTATAAAGTGATTCTAGACGCCATAGAAATTGTCCTTGCTTCATCTGATAGAACGTGGTTTTAGACGGTAACATATCAAGTTTAATATTTGAAGGTTTAGTAACTTCTTATGATTATTCAGTATATATAGCCTTCTCTAATCTTGTGAACACAATGTGTTGTGACCGAAATTGATGCACCAATTAATGTGTGACGAATAATATTGATTGATAATAGTGTTACATGAGACGCACTATTTATACTAATGACTAATACAAATACAAATACTAGTCTAACACAAATACTAATACAAATCCGATACAAATAAGTCCACTTAACAACCCTCGCAGTTGAAGCGGGAGGGGAACGAACACTCAAACCGTCTCGAAACTCAGCAAACAAAAGACCGTAGGAGCCAAGGAGGTCGTAGTCGTAGAAGAACATGTAGATTCACCAATGAGTGTTTTAGGATATCAAAATTTTCACATTGATCTTTGAAGAAGTAACACTAGGCGGCATAATTAGCTTTGTCCACATCAAGTTTTAACAGGAATGAACGAGGGTTTGAGGGAAAAGGAAGTCGACTTTAGTCGAAGTTTAGGGAAAAAAGAAAAGAAAGTATGCATTAGTTGACTTTAGGTGCAAAGAAAAGAAAAGAGAAATCGTGGAGACCGGTCGAGCTTTAGTCGACTTTAGGTGAAAAAAATGTGAAGAAAAGGGTCTGAAAAATCGACTTTTAGATACTAATCGGCTATTCATAAAACTTGCATCCACTAAAATGAAATTAAGAACAAGCTTCTTCGAACTAATAGAAGAAAAAAAATAAATAAATAAAAAGTCATATGATATGCAAATCGATCGAACAAACAAATTCATATTAACGAGTCTTCAATCCAACAGAACCCAAAACGAACCTTCCTTTTTTTTCCCTTCAATTCTTCAAGGCTAAACGAACGTATGTTGCAATCAACTTTTGTTAGAGTTGACGAAAAAATTGATTTGGATTAGATAAAAAGACTAATAAAACGAAAATATAAAGTGAAAGAAAGTAAAAAAAATCAGGATCCGTCTGCATCATCGGTGAGTAGCCGATGACCGGAGGACAACTATTTGTGGTGGGTTGAACGCTCCGATACCATGTAAGATGAATAATATATATTGATTGCTATTGAATATTTATACTAATGACTAAAATACAAATACAAATACTAGTTTAACACAAATGCTAATACCCATCCGATACAAATAAGTCCAATTAACACTTACGTGATCGAGGCGAGAAAAACCAAACTTTCCTGCAGCTTTACTAGCTCATATAATCAAGGAGCATATGGTAGCAAACGAATGTTGATATCAACCTATTAGATAAAAAAAGTAGTCACACAAAATATGAATAAGAAAAATTAAAAATAAGAAAACAGTCACGCGTTTAGTTATATTGGAGTCGATAATAGGGCCTGGCCCGAAAAAGTCCAGCTTCAACAGGCCACGGTCAAGGCCTAAGCGGTCATCAAATTTGAGCATACACAATGAACTGTTAAATCGAGCATGGCCTGGCAAGGGATGAAAAATGTGAGTATTGCTGAAAGATAATTGTGAATCTTTGTTATATATAACTCAATTGTAAAGGGCTGGTTATTTATCAGTCTCTGGAGTTTATCCCTGAGGTTACCAAAGGTGTTTCAATCGGGACTTCCCATGTACCCGAAGAATAAAAAGTTGTGACATGGACTGAAATTAAGATTATCGTTTTATAGATTACAAGATTAAATTTAGAGATACTATACCGAATAACTATTCAAAAAAAACAAAATTAAGATACGGTGTATAAAAGAAATTGGAAAATACACTAGATGAATCAAGCAAGCTGAAGTACAAAACTGTGCCTCAGTAATGGACCAATAGGTCCAAAGATATTGAACACCCATGTTGTGTCATCATGTCGTCTTTATTAGCCTTTATGATATGAGTTTTAAGTGAAGTCAAAAAGTCAACACAACACATTATCATAACTGATTTTCGTATATCCGTTTTGGCGGGAAAATCAGTTAAACCATTTCTTGTATAAATTCATTCACTTGTAATCATTTTAGATCATCTCTTTGAATTGTAAACAACACTCTCTCCGTAACAAATTCACTATCCTAATAACAAATCACCAATTTGTCCAATACTCTTTTCTAGTTCTTGAGTATTCACATATTGTTGAAGATCTTTATCATTTCTATAATTAGAGATCTAAAGATCATATTACTTTATTGATGACCCACTTTCTTTTTGGGTAGGACAAGTTCTAATCAAAGTTATATTACTTTACTGACCTCTTTTATGTGTCGGCTATGTTTAGCGGAGTTTTTTGGGCCGATGAGCGGTAAGCAATGAGCTTTTTGATTTTTAGTGTTCGTTTGGCAAAAGAGCGGTGAACTTTGCTATTTTTTAAGAATGCTCATTTTTTCAATGCTTCTTTAAGAAGCATGAATGATGACGAGTGAACATGACTCATCGCCACAACTACTTTTAACAAACACACCCGTCGTCTTAATATGCAACTCATACAATGTCATACGTACAAACTATTAGATGATAATATGGCTCAAGCCTAATGTAGGGTTAGAGTCCAGGTTATTTTTTGTAATATGTATTATAAATAGTTGATAAATAAACATAACACTTACAGGCAAGGACGGATTCATGATTTTCGAAAAGGTTACACAAAATAGTTGTTGGGCTAAGTAAAGTTATACCAAAAAATCAAAAGTTGTAAAATATTTATCGGGGGTTTCACATACTAAAAAACAACAGTTTTTGAAAGAAAAAAAAAATGAATTTCTTAACCAAAAAACGGGTGTAGCATGTGCAACATCCGACACCAATGTAGGTTTGTCCATGCCGACAGGCTTTCATCATTTAACATTGGTATCAAAGCGGGTCTGATCCTCAAACTTAGGTGGTTACGCAGAGCCACCTCGTCTAGGCCACCCCTTCAAATCCTAACCCAAAATTTCATCAAATTTGCCGTTGCAAAATTCAGAAAATTTCCAAATAATGAACATTAACTAATCAATGAACATCCCCAACACAATTCTTTTACTCTCCATTTATCTAATTTGCATGTCCCAAAACATCCATGCTATATTTTTCTTTTATATTTTTTCCATGCAATACACTACAAACCCAAACCTAAGCATTACCTTCCATACAATAAGTTATTCCTTTATGCATTCTCTTTGTCGTCATTGAAAAAAAAAGAAAAAAAGTTTAAAGATACTGCTGGTGTTGCTTTATTTTGCTTTTGTTGCTGTATAAAGATTTGTATTCGTTCATTGTCGGTTGTCTTCGTCAAAACAAGTTTGCTATTTGCTGTTACTAATGCTTTTGTTTGCTTTGCCGCTGCTTGAAGAATTGCTTCTTTTTCTGCCAGATTTCTTCATTATTATTTGAGTAAACTTCAAAAAATGTCTTTAAACTTTCTAATTTTCGCGAGAAATGTCCTTGATTTTTTTTTTTTTTTTGCGATGAATGTCCCTAACGTTTTTTTTGCGAGTTTTGCCCTTAAACCGTTATTGTAGTTGCAAATTCAGGATTTTAGCTAACGCTCGTTACTAACTCATGTTAGTTAGTCCCCACGTGCGTTGCATGTGAGGGAAATTTCATCAATTCACTATTCCCGTCTTTAACACCCACCTACTACCCCCGCACGATAATCGACGAGGACATTTTTCGCAAACAAACTTAGTCGGGTATAACCCGATCAAATCACACACACAAACACATTTTATCTTCCTTCAACCGATCAAATCACACACCCACAAACACATACCATCGGAACTTAGCAGGCGTGCAAAACCAATCAACACACATAACAGGTAAGAATAGTTTTGTTTTGTTTTTGTTTTGTTTTTTTTTTTTTTTTTAATTATTTCATTCAAACGTTATTTGTGTTAATCTTAATCGTTAATGCAGTAAAAATATATGGCAATCAATTTGTGTGCGCGGTGGACGATGTTGATGAGCTTTTGGATGAATTTGTAAGTTAACACCATATATATGAAATTAAGTGTTATGTCAGTAAGAAACTAGTTTTTAAGACATTCATAATGTTTAAAAATTAATTTTAACATACAACAACTGCTTAAAGACTATGTTTTAGGAGGTTCCTATCATGGAAATTGTTCTATTTACCTAGTTAACTGTGAAGCGTTAGATGAAAAGTCAGTGTTAAGAGAGTATCAGAGTTAGTATGTGCGGTTGAGGGACCTAGGTGGAATGATTTTGTTATGCACAACCTTACGCCATGTGGTGTTAGTTACATACATTTTGTAGTAGAGGGTGAGTACGTCTTTTATGTAACTTGCTACATCGAGAATGGGGAGAAATTTCACAATTACAAACCAGAAAGCGCTAAGTTTTGGCAATGTTTAATGCCACTTACAGGCACATCTCTTTATATAATGTAATTGCCAGAAGATTTTCTAAGATATCTCAATGGTCTAACGTACCCCTACAGAGTTGGTGATGGTTACTAGTAACACCATTGAGTACGAAGTAATGGTGAAAAGTTCAAAATATTGGTATGGTCGATATGTATACTCGTTCTTGTATTGGTTTGGTTGGGTGAAACTGGTTGAATACTTGAAAATGAAAGATGGTTAGTGGTTGGTGTTAACTCAGGTTGTTACGGGTAGGGAGTATAATGTCATGATATTTGAACCTGATGGAGGGGCCATCACAACAGCGGAAACATACTCCACTAACATAGCCATGAATTCCCTTTGTCACGAATGACATGATTATGATATGCTTTTCTTTATTAACTTTAACTACATCGAGTACATAATATCTGTGTAACATTTTGGATTATCTGTAACTAATTTTGTATTATTAATTTCAGATTTTGATGTCTGTCGGATGAACTAGATGTGTAATTGAACCTTTCACACTGTCCATGATCAAGAAGAAAGGGAGTTTTACAGAAAGATGACTGCAGCTTTTTGGAAAGATGGACGACTTGTAAGTGTATTATAAGTTTGCTAATTTGTTAAATTGTTACGCTTAATGTTATTGTTGATGTTGGTTTATTGATAATTGGAGAGAAAATATTATGGAGGTGAGAACTGTTGTAACACCCCCAAATCTCGGTACAGCGGAAGACTTAATCAAGTTTTCAGGGCGTTACTATTGGATTGGTATCGCACACAAGTATAGCAAAAAGATAGTCATTTAACATTCAAAACCAATCCCAAACTTAGTTATTCAAAACATTTAATCCAAAAGTATAAATATTAGGCCCAAAACACGATTAAATAAAATAGGTCCCCAAAGTTTATCAGAGTCAGAAACAATCCTTGAACCCCGCTTCTTGCCAAGCTTCCACCGATCACGTATTCCAAACATCTCAAATACGAGAAATCATGCTAAAAGGTCAGCTTACGCTGGTGAGTTCATAGGTTTACGTTCAATAAAATCATAGTGGACCTGTAGAAGTTGATTTGCTATGCAAGACCGAGATAGATAAATACCGTTTCACACATTGATCCTACCCGGATATCTAATCATATCCCGCATCCAGGGATTACTCGGGCCCCGCGACTCTAGTCCAGCACTGTTGTGGCAACCTCTAGAACAGTTGCCAACCCCGGACTAGGTCGATGTAGAAGTCTATTCTTAGCTAGGAAACGGTTCAACCTAGACTAAGGCAACAACTACCACACATCTTATCTAAACAGTCAAGCATAAAAGCAAATCCAAATAGTTTTAACGGTCCAAAAACTGTAGCATGATTCTCACCCCAATATAGTTAAAAACGTAGATAAAAGTGGGGCTATGAAACTCACCTCAAGCAATCAACGTACGAATAAACATTAGCAGAAGATAACAGAAATCACGGCACAACAATTATCGACTCGGAACAACCTATTAATGTAGACCAACTTTAATATATATATTCCTCAAAATCAATGTTATCTACCCCAATATATTCCATTTCTTTATTTCCAAAAATGTCTCGTGTGGAAAACTAGAAGGGGGGGTTGAATAGTTTTACCAATTTAAAACTCCTTTTTAAATATTTAGATCGACTTATGTCAATCTATTTGGTTATTTATGTTGGACGTTGATAGATAGATATATAAACGTAAAATGAAAGATAAAGAGTAGGAAGCACATCTCCACGACACAAGTTATTTATAGTGGTTCGGCCACAAGGACACCTTCCTTGCTCCTACTCCACCCCCGAGTCACCTACTCGAGAGTTTGTAAGCACTACACCAAATCTCCTTATGGCGGAGAAGCCTTCACAACGTCGCTTAACCTTTTCCCAGACAAAGCTAAATACCGAGTTCTTTCACACCAAGGCGAACCACACCTAACACTACGTCGCCTACCCTTTATACGGTGCTAGGCTAACCACCGTAGTTCTTTCACACCTTAGAGAACTAATCCTATCACAACGTCGCCTACCCTTTATTAGGTACTAGGCTAAGTACCTAGTTCCATTATGGAGGAACTACTACCCTTCATGACACAACACCTATTATCAAGGAGATCTACTCCTTGTTACAACACCATCAAGGATATCACCATCCTTGTGAATAAATAAACACTTATATGTATAACGATGCACCTCATCGATTATACGACCCAAGCATTCTTCCCAAATGCTACTTGATTTGATTCTTCGCATCCTTCACTAATGCCTTTGACACAACGCTGGCACCCTTCACTAATGCCTTCGTCTTGACACCTTAAGCATTCTTCACTAATGCTTTGACGCGGATGATGAGCACCTTCACTAATGCTTTCATCTTGACACTTTCGGCATTCTTCACTAATGCCTTCAACCCAACATATATGGAGAAAGGAAGAACTATCAACAAGAGAACCTTCGTTGTCTTGATGATGACGAAGCATGGCATCTCATGGACTTGAGCTTGCACGCCTTCAAGATGTGGTGATCTTTCCTTTAAGAGGAACCTACAAGATCACACGAAAACAAAAGAGAAAAGCTACATAGATCTCTTGGATCCGAGGTTAGAGGGTTAGAATACTGGGGAAGTATGTGTAAAGGGATGACAAGTAAGGAAGAAATGGCTCTCATTTATAGAGAAAATTCTCATTGCTTCCCGGATCCCACGGATCCTTCCACTGGGATCCGCTAGCACAAAGCTAGGGATCCGTGGAACACTCCTTGCCCATGGGTATTTTTGGTTATGGGTCATGGGTCATGGGTTATGGGTTGATCCATGGTTTTCTTTCTAGATACAATGAACTTAGATAAGTGGTATATATAAAACCATGGGTTATGGTTCAATACCATTTGCTAGTTTCTACCCATTTTAGTATTTACATGTTTTTACCTTATTTTAGTATTTACATGCTTTTACCCATTTTAGTATACTTAGTTTAAGTATATGCTAACCCAATATGTAAACACTAGTTGTTCTACATATATATATATATATCTAAATCATAGAATCATTTATACTTGTTAACCCAATATGTAAACACTAGTTGTTGTACATATATATATCTAGATCATAAAATCACTTATACTTGTTTTAGTGTTTTATGTGAAAATGTGAATATGTTAGAAAACTATTAGTTCAAACCATTTACGTATTTTATTTGTTTCGTTAATATGATTTTACTTTTGTTATCGACAAAACATTAGAAGATCGTAAAATATAAATAAACGTTTTTACGGCTTATTTGTATTAACAATCTCCCTTTTGTTGATGACAAACATAAAATTATTTTAAGGAAAAGCTAAAATTGTAAACGTTTGAATTTGTAGTTTTACTTTTTCTCCCCTTTTGTCGAAACAAAAGTGTTAAAGAAACTAACATAATTTTTATAAGAAAATTATAAAAATGTAACGAGCAAGTGACGTGAATGGTACTGTCTTAACTCCCCTTGACGAGTCCATCCCTTTGAAAAAAGGCGCCAAGGACATAGTGTAAAATAAGCTACTTGTGTTTGCAGTTAAGTTTGCAAATGGTTCGTCTATGACGAAAACGTGCTCCCCGAATATTGCAAAGTTGCAATGGGTATCATGAAGTGTAATCCAAAATTGGATTAAGTTGCAAATGATTTTGCAATATTGTTTGACACAAAGTTCAACCTAGCTTTTATGGTGTCAAAATCTTCATGTGTTATTTTGAAAATCTACAAAGTAAAGGTTAGAGAACAAGAGTATAATGCATAATTTCCGCAAGAAAACTCAAGTTAGTACAATTACAGGCTTCGCATACCACGGATCCCACGGCCCTTCTTGGAGGATCCGTCTAGGCAAAATGGAGGGATCCGGCTGTCTGTTGACAATTTCTTCATCAATGAAGATGTGTCAAGTAATGCTACTATGATGATGATATATATATGAGCAATACAGATCACAACGCACAACACATAGCAAATAGATGTTCATTCAATAAAACAAGAGATAATCAACTAAATCTCTAAAACTAAGAGAATGAGCTTAACCAAACAAGTACTCATAATGCTAATAAGTTACTCCAAATTAGTGATTCAACTAAAGAACTTAATTACGAAAAGGTGTCCTAAACGTTCTAGGTTTGAGCTACGACTATTATGCTCATTGTGGTTTAGGCTTGTTAACCTCTTCAAACGCTCGAGGAGGTGATGAAACATGAAACGATGCTCTTCGCGTAATTCATGTATCAACCTTTCAACGTGTTTACAATGATAGCAATCCTTGTTATGGTTTTGAATTTCTTGAAGTGAAAGTTCAAGTGAAGTGGGTTGAGGTTCTTCAAATAAAGGAGGATTTGGTTGAGACTCATTTAGTGGTGGCTCTATAATGCTTGTAGCTAGAGGTAAAGAGACATCAACTTCCATTTGGTCGTGGTTGCTTTTGATGTCTTCTCATAATCCAAAATGGACTATTGGGAGGATGATAGAGTTTGCTTTTGGATCAAGTGTTGATTCAATATTTTGATTTGTGGCTCAATCTTTTCATGTGAATTGGATGGTAATGGTGAAAGATGAGATGGCCAAGAGGGTAAGTCTTCTACATTGTGAGAGTGTGAAAATGATTGTGAAGTATCTCTAGGTACTAATGATGTTGGTTGAGTTGTGGGGGGTTTGTTTGCTATGGTAGAATTTGGTGAAGATATCCTAGTGGGAATCTTATTCTTGGGGATTAGTTTGATTGGTTTCCTTGATGTGGGAGAAATCCTAGCATTGGTGGACTTAACCGAGATGATTCGTTGAAGAAACTTCGTGTATGATTCTAGCAAGTTTCTTGGGTGGTTCTTGGGTGGATGAGTGAGCACTAGGAGCCTTTCTCATATTGAAAGACTAAGGAAATGGTTGCAATTCTTGATATTTGTGTGAGATGACTAAAGTGTTCTAGGCAATGTGGTTTATAAAGAGAAGATCTTGGCAATTTGTATTTAAGACTTAATCCACTAATGTTCATGGAAATGTGATTATTGACATGCACAAGGTTGAGATTCAGAGTTTACACTGATCTAGGAACTCATTTAAGATGAGATGGAGTGTTTGGGTTAGCAATGTTTGACATATACTATCACCCGGATCCCACGGTTCCTCCTTGGAGGATCCGTCTAGGCTATTCCTAGGATCCGGCTCTCCAGCTATGATGATTTGAAATGAGGTTTCTAGAAGCTAAAGCCTATCTTGATTTGGGTGTTTCACTCTCCTAAGTGTTTTAGGATGAGAAGGTACTTGAATGATCATGAGTAATAAGTGTTTGTAGCTAATGATTGTTTCTTATGGAAGGAGGATAGGACAAGATGACTACCAATGGATATCCAAGGTTAACACTAAGTGTTTTGGAGGTGTTAAGTCATAATAAATGATCCTAGTGATCAGATTTAAGCTTGTGATGAAATTTGAAAAATCCTTAAAAATTATAGGAATTGAGAAACTAATTTTTGACTCAATTTGAAATAAGAATGACTTGAAACAATTTTCTAAAAATGTTTAATTTGTCTACTTAAGTGTTTTGAAAGATGAAAATTTGGTTCGTGAGTAATGGAGCGGAAATATGGTGGTTTTTGATGTGTTAGTAAATCAAGACGTATTTAGACTAAGATCTTAAGTAAGCCTTTAGTGATTCTAAGCTTTTTCTTATCATGGAATAAGACTTAGTTGGGTTCTAAAACATATGCTTAGCTAATGTGAAGTTTATCTAGAAAGCAATCTTGATGTAGGAAATGCAAGATTGCTTATCTGCCGACACGGATCCCACGGTTCCCTCAAGGAGGGATCCGCCAGTTATTCCTAGGGATCCGCATCCGCAGATCGTAACCTATTCAAATGATGCGGGTTTTGCACATTATTAAATCTATAAACAAGCAATAAGAACAAGCAAGCCATCATATAGCACCGAAATAATATCCAAAATACCATAAACCAACAATGCTAAAAAGGAATCATTCAAACACAAGATAAATGAAAATAAGCACATTCCTATTGTCTCTTTCGTCAATTCTTCCTTTTTCTTTTTGACGGCTTAGTGAGATTGTAAGAGAGGTTTTGAATCATGCCTCTTATTTGTTTGAATTTCGCGGTCTCGTTTGGAATGGTTGGAAGTTGTTCGTGGTATTCAAGAATGTCCAATTTGATGTTGGATACGGGGTCGATGTCCTCCTCATCTTCTTCTTCTTCTTCTTCTCCGGCCGAGGAGTCCGAGAGCTTCGGGTTTCTCCATTGACCATGAACCGCTTAGATGGTTGTTTGGTAAGGGTACCATGACGTGATCGGAAAGGTAATGGTCATCGTTGATAGGGATGGTTGCAATGCACTAACGCATTTACAAAGTCGTGTTAGGAGCATACCATGTGGGAGTACCATGTTGAAGCTTTGAATACCCCACCATTCTCCTTACCATGTAATAGGCAAGATTAAATGGCCTTTGGTGGATAAGACAATAGATCATTTGCACAAGGCATGCGTTTGGATGATCTTTGTTTCCAACTAGGCTAATGATGTTTTCCCTAAGGATTTCTTCCCATTTTCTAAACATTGGATGCATTTCAAAAGTTCCATTTTAAAGGGATCACGGTGAATGAGCTTTTGTTACGATCGTAACGGGATTGGTTGGTCCTAATTTTAAAGATAGTATCACGAATGGTTTCGGGATTGTCGAGAGGAGTGTTGTAAAGAGGCTTAGGATCAAGTGCAAGGTTTTGAGCGTTAATTGCCCAATCTTGAGAGTACATACAAATTCCTTCACAAGGAATGCGAAGAATTTCGACAAAAGTGTTGAGAGGAAGAGTAAAGTTTTGTGTGTTGATGATAAAGGCAATTGAGATGCTATTATCGGTGTTTCTAATGATCCTAAAGCTTTGTAAAGCTCAAAAATAAAAACCGGACAAATTTGTTCATCATGTCAAGAAGACAATCAAAGTTGATTGTCGAGAAAGCTTGACGAATGTCGGTATCTTCAAGGAAACATTCCTTGACTACACGACCTTCGTGAATAAGTCGTTTTGTGAGGCTTTTGAAAATTTTACGGTTAGTTTTGGTGGGCCCCTTTACGATAGTAGTGAGTAAGATAGTGGACGGTGTCATGATGATCTTGTTGAGTGGCTTTGGGCATGGTTGGTCCTAGAAATACAAATTTTCCAATTAGGTAAATTAGTTGGAAATGGGTTTATGGTTTTTGATTTGTATCAACAATGTTGTGAACACAATGTGATTTAGTTAAAAAGCCCCTTTTCATGATTAATTTGAAAAACCCTAATTAAATTAATTTGATTATAATTTAAGGAACCATAAACCCTAGAATGAAGATGATGGAAATTAGAACAAGTTAATGTAATTAATTACAATGGTGTTCTAGGAAGGAATACTTGAGGTTATGGAAGCCAATGAGGATGGATTCGGTGAGCTTGGTCGTTTTGTGTTATGAGAATAGAGGAAAAAGATCGGTGGTGTTTTGAAAACGATAGTGAGTTCTGCTCCACGGTTCCCCGGATCCTTTGTAATTGGGATCCGGCTAGTACAACTAGAGGATCCGCTACTATGAACATAAAAGAGGTTGTTTGACATTATTTTTGTAGTATGCTTATGGAATAGCTTAAAAAAAAATAGTTCGGAGGTTTTAGATGACGATTGTTTTTGGATGACGGCTTTTGATGAATCTCATATCGAGGATGTGATGATGGCGTTAAAAAATATTATTCCGATGACGAGAAAGGTGGAAGAGTGACGAAAGAGACTTCTAATGCTCTTAGTGTTTTAATAATCAAAGTAGTACTTGTGAAAATAAGTAGAACTCAAGTATCCTATCTAATGAAAAGTAGAACATACCTCTATGCTTCTTGATTTGGTATAAAACCAAAAATACTTCATGAGCTTTTAAAGTAATCCTTTGTACTTGATGTACTTAAGTTGTGATTACTTTAAGAATCCTTCCTTGAATGTTGACTTCATCTTTGAATGAAGATTTTGGGAAATTCTAGCATGAAAATTACTCGAGAACGGAATATTGTTAGAATCATCTATCAATGTCCAACAAAATGATTTAATGAAAATATGATCGCAAAAAAATCCTTCTTTGTAGTTTTCAAACATACACGGATCGTATCAAGTCTTTAAAGTACAATATACTTTAAGAAACTTGGTTCTAAGCTCGATGCCAATTGTGGAAAACTAGAAGGGGGTTGAATAGTTTTACCAATTTAAAACTCCTTTTTAAATATTTAGATCGACTTATGTCAATCTATTTGGTTATTTATGTTGGACGTTGATAGATAGATATATAACCGTAAAATGAAAGATAAAGAGTAGGAAGCAAATCACCACGACACAAGTTATTTATAGTGGTTCGCCACAAGGACACCTTCCTTGCTCTACTCCACTCCCGAGTCACCTACTCGAGAGTTTGTGCGAGACACCAAATCTCCTTATGGCGGAGAAGCCTTCACAACGCCGCTTAACCTTTTTCCCAGACAAAGCTAAATACCGAGTTCTTTCACACCAAGGCGAACCACACCTAACACTACGTCGCTTACCCTTTATACGGTGCTAGGCTAACCACCGAGTTCTTTTGTAGGATATTCGATTTCACATACACATCAAACCATAACACAAAGTGGGCGATAAGTGGAATTCTAGAGAGAAAGTTAGAGGTTTAGGGAACTTAGTGAGAGAAAGTGAAAGATATTATTATGAGCTCCAACTCTCTACCTTGGAAGGTAGAGAGTATTTATAGTCTTACATAAATCGCCACACCTCGGTCGTGGATCGTGCATATAGTGGGTAAAGACCGTCTGTCCTCCACGGTGTTACTTAACTAAATACTACTTAACTTAAAAGAACTACGACTACGAGCTTTTAACGATTACATATACTTGAGGTGACCGACTCTTTAATACCGGAATTTCTAATTCCTAACAATCTCCCTAAGGAGGTCACCTCAATCATGTACCAAAATTACATTGAATACAAATAGATATTACATTAACAATTGATCTTGCATTCTTGATGTAGTCTTTTGCTCCTAAGCTCGTAGTCATTTATTCTTCACATTGCATGTTTGGTTACTTCAAGTGGAGGTCTTTTACTTATCCACGTGATAATAAATTTGTGCCATCTTTTGAGATCATCAGCTATCAAAAAAAATCTCTGAGACATCCTTTGTGGTGTTGGTATTATGTGATGTTGTGACATTAGGACCTACATGCTCACATTCTGGATCATGATATCTTCTTATCGAGTAGCGGAAGCTTCGTTGATTCAAGATATTGGCAGCAGCAGCGTAAGCATGAGTGAAAATATCATAGTCATTGATGCACTAATCATGATTTCTTTTGAGTTGAATGTGTTAAGTGAGCATGCGGCTATGGATTGACCGCTTCATTCGATCACCGCAATCGTCGGGCGTACCGCATACAACAGCTAGTTAATAAATCGCACGAAAGTGTCTTGGATCACTTCGTTGAATTGAGGTACACGCCCACGGTTCCCGCTGATCGATACATGTACGCCCGTGATCGTGTATAATTCAAGAATTTCCTTGATGTGGTTTCGCAATGCTCTAGTTGTTCTCAAACCGAACATCTCAAAGAAGACAACACGGAGTGAGTGAACCAAATAATTTTTAAGTTCACCGATTGATGAAAAGAGATTTGAAAAACAATCGTATTACTCAATAGAAATTGTTTTTGCAATACAACGAAGGTTTTATTGAAACTCAATTATCAATCATAGAAAACACCTTTTGGTATGAAAAATGAGTACACGGTCGATGTGCGTAAAAGAGTTGTTAAGCACAAAGACCGGTTTTCAAAGGTATCCGTCAATCCATAACTCGAACTGTGATGATTCAAGAGATTGAATCGTCCCATTGTTTCTGCTCGGTTGTCACATGGTTGATCTATATAATAGATCTCACATGCCACCTACCGTGAGCTTGTGTGATGTTGGCTCGAAGGTTTTCCATCTTCACCGTGAATATGTTCACATATCACTCGGATGTTCGTGCAAAACCACAAGGATAATGCGTAGGACTCAAGATATAATCTCTTTCCACATTGTGTGAAATGAGAGTCTTCATTGAAAGTGTCCTAATGAGATTTATTGATGATCTCGTGGCTCTAGACTCAATTTGTGCATATTTGGATCTGTCTTGGGAGACTAGGGAGAAGGTCTCCTTCTTCAATATCAACAATCTCTAAGAGAAAGTCGATAGATAATTTCGGTTCCCGTGAGAATGAAACAAGTCCTTTAAGAGGAACTTGAGTGGTTTGAAAGTTGAAGTGCAAGCGTCACCGGGTCCATGACGCCTTGTCTTCAATACCGATGTTACCATCAAGAGCATATGAATTGACCCGGTTTCGCCCTAAGGTTGAATAAATGGAGGGCTATTTGTTTTCACCCTTTTCTCATTCAATTCTTTTAATTCTTCAACCCCCGATGCTTACCGAGACTTCATAGCAAGAACCTTGTTGGGTTTGTTCCAAGATTTGCTCTATCTCATCCGCACTCTTCCCATATCTCACTTTTCTCCTTTTATCATCATACCTAAGGACTTCTACACTAACTAGTGGATTGTCCTCGGTAGATCCCTCCGGTTCGGCGGATCATGGGAACCAATACCTAACCTTATCATCCTTATATCACCGTACATAAAGTAAAGTTGGTCGGTCTATTTGGTATTGTTCATCCGCCATTGGAATCAATTGAAAACCATTTGAAAAATCAATCCAGATACTTGTGATATATTATCAAAACATTTTGTACCGAATTGTTTTTGATATTTTTAGAATAAGTGCTCCCCTCAACATGTGCATCAAATGTTTGAAATCGTTTTGCACACGGAGGCAAGAGGAAGAAATTACTTTGATTACCATTTTTCTAAAAGATATCACCATCACTTCCTTGATCAAATCAAGTAGATATAGCATTTCCGGAAGGATGAGGTTTCCATAAATTTGCTCCCCTCAATATGTGCCTCGAGGTTTGAAAGGAGTTTTGCACATACTAGAGGAACCCGCACATTGAGATAAATGATCACGTTTCAAGTCATAGGTGTAAGATAGATGCTCCCTCAACATGTGAATGGAAAATTTGAAATCGTTTGTCACATGCGGGAGGATAACATGTACATCCTTGTAAAACCATTTATCGAATCCTCAGTTTAAGTCCAATTTAAATCACAAATTCTCCCCCTATCACAATTATCAAATCATTTGAGATTTGTGATCTCTTATAGATTTAAATTGATTTTGAAAGCTTTTAAGGAGAATTGTGACTTGATTATGAAAGCGTTTTAACTGATAATGATCGGATTTTAAGACTTTAAACTCCATTGATAAAACATACATGTGCATCTTTTGAGAACAATTTAATGCCAAATAACTTTTTAATTTAATTGAAATCATTCTCCCCCTCAATCAATGACATAGGTTGTTGATTGAGAGATAGAGATTTTGACAAATAAGTCCCGATGATTATCAAAATAGAGACCGAGTTATTTTTCAAAGCAATTAGTTTTTCAACAGATAAATGTTTATAGAATCGAGCATTGAATTTTGAAAACATGATAAAGAATGGCTCGTTCTTTCTTTGAAAAGCGGGTTCTTGCTCGAAATGACAAGAAGCCATTTGTTCTCTTTCTCCCAAAATATATATATATATATATATATATATATATATATATATATATATATATATATATATATTTTAAAATAAAAATTCGAACAAACATCTAAAGTCCCGTGTCATTCTTTGAATGACAGCACAAAGACCGTAGATATTATCGAACCGAGAAAAACATGACAAAATGACAATATTTTTTTGAAGATTTTTCGAATTTTTCAGATTTTTATGGATTTTGAAAGTTTTATGATTTTCTATTTGTTTTTTTTTAGGGTTTTATAATTTTGTATTTTGTTTTTCGAATAAATATTTACAAGAGATAAATTAGTTTAAGAGGATGATGAAATGAGTACCGAGATAAAGATATCGTTCAGCATGTTGTAGAAGAAGGGAATCAACATCTCTTAAACTTTCGCCACCAAAGCATTCGAGGCTTCTAAGAAAATCTTCTGAACATGAGCCTTCTCAATTTGAATCTTTGGTAGCTTCCCCAAACCGACAAACATCGAATAAAGACCGCTTCCCTAAGAAGTAGAGTTGAATATAAAGCGGTCTCATTGAATGAAGCTCAAGACTCAAGATCACGAGAACACCAAGTAACAAGTTGAAACATTGATCGTCTCCCTGGTTATCAAACCGGATTAACTGACACAACCGATCACATGAACTCTGTGCATCCCCGATGTACACCTTACTCTTCGAGATTGACCGCTTGTCTATTGGGGAACAATACATCAACATCTTCATTTTACCAAGTGCATTCCGCTTATCTCCCATATAACCAATCACCCATAATGTACACATGTACCCAACCGTAGTAGAGACAACGACATCACAATAACGGTCGAATCATCGATCTCCTCTACGGATGTCAACTCCAAATAATCGATTAAGCTCGATCATGTGAATATGTTGTGCGACCTTGATCTACACATATCTCTCCCCTGATGGTTGCGATCGCAATGGAGTCATCTATACATTGTGTACATGAAGCACTAACCGGAAGCACTTTATCATAAATCACATTGAAGATGTCGATAAGAAATATCATCTCACGCTCCAAATATTCTTCTCATATTTCTTCCACCTGAACACTGAAGTGACACATGCCAAAAAGTCTCCAGAGAGTATTCTTGAAATAGAGAAGAACAAAAATTAGCTTAAATGAATCTGTGAGAATCAACTCACTGTAAACTCTTCCCGACTATCTTTACCAACCCATATGTAGAAAATTTGAAGTGACCATCGATGAAGAAAACCCGATATACCAAACATGAAACCAAGTAGAATTCCCGCGATTCAGATCTTAAGCTTGCACTAATTTTGGAAGAACAGTGTTGAGAATTTATGCTTCAAGCAAATCTCTAAGTACTCACTACTCAAACAAAGTATGAGACATTAACAACTCTTGCGATTATCCACACCGTCATATGCGTGTGACACTGAGTAAAACAAAGTAACTCCTAATAGTGATAGTTAACCGGTCTTCAACCATCCACCTCGACTGGAAACTAGATAACCCAAGTCTTCAACTCAAATTCTTAAGCCCGAGCAAGTTATCAAATAAGAACACGCCTTTGTGAACGCCAACTTCAACCTCAAATAAGTGATAAATGAGTAACTTCAAGTAATCAACTTGTGTCAAATGTCCAACACGTGAATAAACATACAATCGGATGTACATTGACCCACCGATCGAACCGGAGCAAATGATTCCTCAACATCAATGCATTCTTCCTTAAGGTATACATGTAGAAACCGATCCGAAGATTTACCAATTATGTTTTAAGCGGATGAGGAAGTCATTTTCCTTAATGTTCATGTGGTTGATTTACGAGTGCACATTTGGAGAAGAACAATGAAACAATGATCCGTGAAGATTTGGCAAAGGAGTACCAAAGAGCGGATCACTATTCATGAGTGCAACCGCAATGATAGTCATTAACAACGCCTTGTGAAGTAACCGGAGATAAGGTTTCTTGAGAATTCCAAGAAGTACTTCTTAGATGGTGAACCGGTTGAGTCAATACAAACCGAGCATGAGCTTGAGTCGGATGATCAACATTCGTTGGAGGTTAAAAGTACTCATCAAACATATCTTTGAAAACATGAATCCCAAACATTGATTCCCAATTATCCTTAGTAAGTGAAGCATTAGCGTTGGAGGAGAGTCATCAAAATCAAAACAATGAATCCCATTATCCTTAGTATATTCACTCTTCATCAAAAGGAATATACACTCATCATCATCAAAAATTAAGTCGATAACCATTATTCAAACGTCCATCATCATGTAGTATATTCACTCTTTCCCCTCAAAAATTGCATCCGGTTGCCATTTTGATTTAACAAGAGAATAAGAGTATACACCAATGAACGAGATCCACTTGATGACCGAATGAGCATGTAAAACATGAAGCTTGTTGATGAAGAATGTAGATGAGTATGGCCATTCATGAGAGAGTTTCTCTTTAGTTGAAGATAAAGCGCACGTAAGAGCGTACACTTTTCTTTTCTTTGAAGAACGGGCCTCAAGTGTTATCTGCAGACACCATAGTGTTGAAGAACGAGGCCCGAATCGATGTGAACAGACGTCATTGTTAAGAGCCCAGTCATATGTTTAGAGCCGCCCGAATCCAAATACCAAGGGACGATTTATACGACCGCTTTGGACAATGACGAAGACAGAGAATTGGAAACATTGGATCCCCACGTCTTGATGGGTTCCTTTTGGTTAGAACAAACAGGTCTTTGAATCGCCAGAAACCCTAGATGCAATGGCATTATCCCTAGGAGTCGAACTAGTAGAAGCATCGACTTAGTCAAATGATATTTTGTGCTTAATGGGATTATTCTACGGTTGCTATTTCCAAACCTTAATGTGCATTATTCTAGGCATAGTGGATCTAGCTAAGGGGTAAGGTTTGCCATTCGTTAATATTCGACTTGTGGGCTTCCACCGAAATCCTACATTTATAAACACATTCCCCGTAGGTTTCAAGATTGCTTAACTGCTTTCGCTCTCCAAACTTTCTTAATCGGGTTATGAATCTTAGACCCGTAAATAACACATCACATTTATCATGATTACCGTAAAATAAACATTTTTACATGTTTTGCGAGACAACATGAGGCTTGAATTAATTTCGATAGCTTAGAGCTAATACTAGAACTAACACGATTCTTTTGTTCGGATCAAACTTCTTGTCCCTATGGTGTTCTTTCACTTCCTTATCATGAACACTTTTAGTTTGCGTAATCCTATCCTTCTTTGCATTGCTTCTAGGTTTTGACCGCTAACTTTAGTGTCAATCTTAACATCTGTAGAAGTAACGATGGGAATATTACATGGCTTCACTACTTTCTGCATTTGTGGTCTAGAAGTGTTGGGATCTGAAATTCTAGGAGGCACATCAAAGGTTGCTTGCTTGAATTTAGACATGGAACAAGGCATATCAAGGGTCACATGCTTGGCTTTAGGCATAGAACAAGGCACAACTATTCTATCTCGCCTATTGCTAGATTTCGGACTTGTGACAATTACATACTCTAAGAGTTCCCGAGATCATTTGGCATCCATGCAGCATAGGCTATAGTACTATCAAAAGGTTTTCTAATCTTTCATCTTCAACAATCTCACGGAGACCCTTCAAACTTTCCTTAAGGTATGAGAGATATGCTTTATGTGCAAGTTCATTATTCCTAATGGGCGGGGAATATATAACATATCGATAGCATATTTATCACAAGCGAAACCTTAGGAAGTAGTATTTGCAATTGGGGATTGGCAACTTTCCTTTCAACTCACTCTTCGATTCTCAATATCGTAAAGAAGTTATCTTTTCAATTTGTTTATCATGTTTAACTTTAAATGAATCACATAACTCTTTGTTTTGATCATTAACCTTGAAATTTCGACTTTAAAACAATCATTTTCCTTTGCAAGTTATCAATTATGTTTTGAAGTTGGAAATTCGAGAATCTAAAGGTGAGGCATATGGGAACCAAACATCCTTCTTTTCACCTTTCGCCAGAAATTTGGGCTTTCAATCTTTTGATCGTGTTATAATGAGCTCGAATTTGTTCATCACGCTTGCTAATTTCAAAAGCGCATCAAACTCGGGAGCATCGAGGATGTCTTGATATTTGAGGTTTTAACATTTTCTTTGAGATGTTGATGTTTTAATTGTAAAGCAAGATGTTCAACTTCTAATTTAGAATAATGTTTGACCAAGTTATCATGATCATCCTGTTCTATTTTCTCATGCAATTTTGAATTTGTTGTTTCAAGCTCAATGACACGATCATGGGAGACTTTCGAGCAACAGATAATTCATGAAATTGAGAAACATTAATGGAACAATTTGTAGCGATGAAAACACATCTTGAGCAATACATTCGTAAATCGATTCTCATTCGGTGTATGCAAGTTCTTCCTTTCAATCTCACTATATTTTAATTCTCTCATAGTCACTAACCTCAACAATCATTGCATCAAATTCCTTTTCCATTTCTTTAATATCGAATCGTCCCTTTTTAAGACTCTCAAATTGATCTTTTAGTTGTTTAAAGAAAGGCATGACCTCGCTTAAATAGCATTCTTTAGTTTGCTCAAAACCCCTTTCCCTTCGCTTATACCGGTGGGTGTGATCCTTTTCTTACAAGTTTTCTCAAAATCAACAAATAGTTGAAAGATAACATATTGATCGATTAAGGTCTTGCTTTTAGTGGCAATAGATCTAGGAACTAAGTGCATTGGTGTATTAGGAGGATACACAGCTGTTTTAGGCGCTTTCCTACAAGGGGATTCTTTTCAACAAGATTTTCGACTTTTTGTATTTCCATATCCTTTTCCGAACACTTGTTCGTGGGGTTAATAGAGTCCGAGGCTTAAACTTGTTCAAGGAGATCCAATTTTCTTTAGTGTAATTATGGGGTTTAATCGTTATGTTATTCTTTTTACACTCGGGATCTTCTAACTTCTTATTCATTTCTCCCTAGTGACTTCATCGATTTCTTATCTTCCTCCTGCACTCAACGCAACTAGGTTTCGCTAGGCTTAAGGATTTCATTACCATCATAAAGCACCTTATGAGCATTTCTAGCCTTTTAATTACCTCTGGATTTGGTTCCTCAACAAGGGAATGCTATGCTTATCGCTTAAGACTCGATGCTTAGTGATCATGTGAGCGCTTGAATGGTATTCCATTGTACGTACAACTTATTTTCAAGCTTGTTTTTCAAAGTTTTTAGATTGGAAAAATCATTCAAAAGTTTTGATTCCTTAGCCTTGAATTCTTGCTTAAGCATTTTAACATTTTCTTGAAGTTCGTGTTTTTGCTTAGCGCTTTGGAAAGCTTTTCTTGTAAGGAGTTTAACTCTTGTTTTAATACTTTTCTCTAAAATTACTTTTTCTAATAATTGTACGCATTTGGATATCCATCTCCCGCTCACGAGTGGTAAGTTCAAACTTAGCACTGCTCAGATATGGCAACTTGATCCTTATAGGTATTGAGTTCGGTGGTCAAGGAATCATCGTGCACAAATGCAGGTACTCATGCAATTCATAATCATCATTTTGAGAAGAAGATGCATACCTAGGTACTGCAGAAACTTTCATGCAACTTTCCTCTGCATTAACGCAGCATGGTTGTGGCGGTGCATCTCAATCTTGGTACATCCAAGCTTCCATGGAGCATTCCTTTGCATTAGCTTGCACGGGTTGTGTTGGTGCACTCTCTCTTGTGAACATGAGCATGAAGATTCTATTTTAGCATTGTCCGACTCATCATTATTTGTTTTCTAACATTCGCATTCATCAACACCCGATTCTTCCACGTATACATTACCCAACTTATCACAACAATCTCTCAACCGCACTCGACACTCATTCACTTTTTCATCCTTTTGTGCGGTTTCCTCAATGTACTTTTTCACATTATCCATGAGTTGGATAAATGTCTCAATGAATTCTGAATCTCCATTCCAAGATGTTTTTAAAGGAAATTCCGGTCAAGTGTTGATCGTAATCTGTTGAATATTCCCCATCGATGAATGGTGAAATTGTTTATAGATTACTTGAAGAGCTGCTGGAACCATCTTTTGAACTTCTTCATTGGTAAGTTGCGACTTTAAATGCTCTAAGTTCAACAACAAGCTTCTTGTCAATGTAGGTAAGTCTGGCGGAAAAGAGCACTACATGTTCGATCCCCGACTATGGATAACAACCGTATGAGGTGCGAGATGAAGTAGTTGATAGGCTCAATGTCGCATTCCATTTGCATGGCATTTCGTAGAGGTGCAATTCATTCTCATTGTACTCGTAACATGAAGATCTCACATCCTCGTTGTTTAATTCAAACATCTTTAATCGCTCGATGTAGCATCCATTATCATTATTATCCACAAGATCATACAATTTAAGCACTTCAAATCACCGGGTCGAGAGAGTAAGACATGATGTGGTAGAATGCACGGATTTTACAAGTCTATGATTTAAACCGAGAAATAGAATCTTCATGATTTTACTAAAATCAAGACGAAACCGTTAAGCAATGACCAATGGAATGTGTTAAGACGATCGATGGATCGACACAATGATAGAAAATTGTGTGTTAGGTCTTATGATTGTTTGTGGGATAAGCGAGATGTTGTTTGGTTGTGATTTGGGTTGGTTGTTGCACGATTTTATGGAGAAATTTAGGTCTAAAACTTAAAAGCTCAATAACTTCCTTTCGAGAGGATTTGGGCCTCGAAAAATTTGTTTCACGACATCGTGGTGAAACCTCACAATATTCAGTCGTTCCGGTCGTTTTGATGTGTATTTCACGAAAACGGAGTTACTGGATCAAAAGTTATGGCCGTTTGAAGTTTTGACGAAAAGTCAACTTTGGTCAAACCTCTTCTTCGTAAAATCAACCAAGTCGCTAAACCCTTGAACCAAGTCGCTAAGTACCAAGTCGCTAAACCCCTTGAACCAAGTCGCTAAGTACCAAATCGCTAAGTACTAATTCGCTAAAGCTCCAAGTCGCTATATAACAACTCGCTACAATCCAAGTCGCTAACAAAATTTTGGCAGCAATTCGCTAAGCACCAAGTCGCTAAATATTCAAGTCGCTAAATAGCAACTCGCTAGGTACCAACTCGCTAACACCAACTCGCTAACAATATAAAGTACAAGTCGCTACCTTAAACCAAGTCGCTACTCGTAGTGGGGAATCCACTAACTGTACTTTTTGTCGGCTTGTCTCAATAGACAAGTCGCTAGCTCAACTCGCTAAGACGTTAAACAACAACTCGCTACCAAATTGTAAAGCAAGTCGCTACCAAGAAAACTTTTCCGTGGCTCAAGTCGCTAGCATGAAAACACATAAACACCACTTTTCAATCCAAAACAACCCAACCACTATGATTCAAACCTTCTAAATCAAAACCTAAACACTTGAGATGATTCTAAACACAAAATTACTACCAAAATCCAAACTTTAACACTAGAAATCAACCAAATGATGCAAAACCACTAAACTTTTTCAAACTCAAAACCACCTAAAACCACTAGAGATCCAAAGATATGTAAGATATGATCTAACCATGGCTCTTGATACCAATTGTAGGATATTGGATTTCACATACACATCAAACCATAACACAAAGTGGGCGTATAAGTGGAATTCTGAGAGAGAAAGTTAGAGGTTTAGGAACTTAGTGAGAGAAAGTGAAAGATATTATTATGAGCTCCAACTCTACCTTGGAAGGTAGAGAGTATTTATAGTCTTACATAAATCGCCACACCTCGGCGTGGATCGGGCATATAGTGGGTAAAGACCCGTCCGTCCTCCACGGTGTTACTTAACTAAATACTACTTAACTTAAAAGAACTACGACTACGAGCTTAACGATTACATATACTTGAGGTGACCGACTCTTTAATACCGGAATTTCTAATTCCTAACATCTTTCACACCTTAGAGAACTAATCCTATCACAACGTCGCTTACCCTTTATTAGGTACTAGGCTAAGCACCTAGTTCCATTATGGAGGAACAACTACCCTTCATGACACAACACCTATTATCAAGGAGATCTACTCCTTGTTACAACACCATCAAGGATATCACCATCCTTGTGAATAAATAAACACTTATATGTATAACGATGCACCTCATCGATTATACGACCAAAGCATTCTTCCCAAAGGCTACTTGATTTGATTCTTCGGCATCCTTCACTAATGCCTTTGACACAACGCTTGGCACCCTTCACTAATGCCTTCGTCTTGACACCTTAAGCATTCTTCACTAATGCTTTGACGCGGATGATGAGCACCTTTCACTAATGCTTTCATCTTGACACTTTCGGCATTCTTCACTAATGCCTTCAACCCAACATCTATGGAGAAAGGAAGAACTATCAACAAGAGAACCTTCGTTGTCTTGATGATGACGAAGCATGGAAACTCATGGACTTGAGCGTGCACGTCTTCAAGATGTGGTGATCTTTCCTTTAAGAGGAACCTACAAGATCACACGAAAACAAAAGAGAAAAGCTACATAGATCTCTTGGATCCGAGGTTGAGAGGTTAGAATACTTGGGGAAGTATGTGTAAAGGGATGACAAGTAAGGAAGAAATGGCTCTCATTTATAGAGAAAATTCTCTCTGCTTCCCGGATCCCACGGATCCTTCCACTGGGATCCGCTAGCACAAAGCTAGGGATCCGTGGAACGCCTGCTTTGCCCATGGGTATTTTTGGTTATGGGTCATGGGTCATGGGTTATGGGTTGATCCATGGTTTTCTTTCTAGATACAATGAACTTAGATAAGTGGTATATATAAAACCATGGGTTATGGTTCAATACCATTTGCTAGTTTCTACCCATTTTAGTATTTACTTGTTTTTACCTTATTTTAGTATTTACATGCTTTTACCCATTTTAGTATACTTAGTTTAAGTATATGCTAACCCAATATGTAAACACTAGTTGTTGTACATATATATATATATATCTAAATCATAGAATCATTTATACTTGTTAACCCAATATGTAAACACTAGTTGTTGTATATATATATCTAGATCATAAAATCACTTATACTTGTTTTAGTGTTTTATGTGAAAATGTGAATATGTTAGAAAACTATTAGTTCAAACCATTTACGTATTTTATTTGTTTCGTTAATATGATTTTACTTTTGTTATCGACAAAACATTAGAAGATCGTAAAATATAAATAAACGTTTTTACGGCTTATTTGTATTAACATCTCGTTTCACCATTTAATCCTAGTGTTTGGTATTCCTCATGTGGGTGTATCGACTCAATATGATGCTATGAATGCACTCAAACAACCTATATTTAACTCAATGCGACACAATGAGACCTCTAAACGATAAGCTCCATAGTTCAATAAGTTTCGGAATAAATAGTAGACCTTATCGAATTCGTCAACTCGATAAACTCCTTTACTTATTTGTGTCGCTTATTATCACATAAATCAATCGTATCCTAAAGAGTCATAAGGATAATTCACCCATTAATAGGGTTACCCAACGTACCTAGCGGGCTCTTATTAGATTCGTCAACCTAATAAGTCCGCTACCCACGTGGATCAACACAATTAACGTTAGGTTATCCGTAACCCATGCACATAACGTAAGTAAATAAATACTTAACTAATATTAAATATCCACAATTAACATTTATTGATAAGCGTGTACTCGAAACATTAATTACTTATTCATTACAAAACATTTCCAATTTAGTCGTTAGTTTCCGTTTAAAAATAGTAAATAACAAGATAAGTCTTGTTATCGATATTTTTGGTACAAAAGCCCATTTATTATTTACATTTCATAGTTCTATTAGCATTTTCGTGTATAAATATATATTTCGTCAAATTCCAATATTAATCTCATATCGTTATTCGTTTCGAGTCCACAAGCACGAGTCATAACTTCTCGGCTTTTAATCAATCAATAGTCCAAATTATACTAAAGTCCATGTTACGGCTTTGTCGGAGTCAACTATTGACTAAAAAGTCAAAGTAACGCCGACGTAGCTCAACGTCAACAACATATATATCAAGTCCAAATTTAAAAGTCATAATAGCGCAATTCAATCCCAAACCAACTCAAAACAATCTTGCCAACCAATCAATCAACCAAATATACCTGAAACCAATGTTATGACCCTAATGGCCATGACACGGTCACGGTTAAGACCACGTGAACCAAACAAGCTCTAGAAGCTTTTCTACCCACGCGTCTAATCCAAACCTCAACTACATCAACCAACAAGCTACCAAATCGACCCGACCAGACCCGTGGCCCAAGTGGGTCACGATAAGCTAAGGGCCACGTGACGTACCCTTTGTGGCTCGTACACCCTTCCAAACCAATCAAACATCACCCAAATCCATTCCACAACATCCAAATCCAATCATTCAAGCTCCAATCACTAACCAAACACAAAACCCATCATCTATTCTAACCAAAAGATGAAACTAGACCTAAAATGCATAAACCCGTCAAATTGATACACCACACATTTACCAAACACTAATTACTTGTTTATTTAGACATTAATTAAACTTAATTCCATGTTTTACCCAAAAGCCCCAAATTTGGACATTAGGTCGAAACCCTAATAATCCATATGTGGGTTTTAAGAGCTTAAACAAGCTCTAATCTTGTTCCATTTACCTTATTCAAGCACCAATTGCAATATTAGATGAAAACCCTAAAATTACGAATCTTAATCTTTAAATTTGAATGTGTTATTGAAGGATTTTGTGGGAGTATTTTATATGGATAGAAAGAGGATGAAAAGATCTACAAGATAGTGGTGGAGGTGAGATACCACTTGCCGGAATTTGGCAGGAATTTGGCCGGAGGTGGGACGGCCAATGGTGGTGGTGGTGGTGGCTAGGGTTTGTTCTTGAGGAGAGAGATAGATTAGAGAGAGAAAGTGTGTTTGTGTGTGTTTTTAGTGAGAGAAAGTGAAGAGGTGAAATGAGGGGAAGTGGGTTTATATATTTTGAGGGACCAAACAATAAAAGAGATGGAGGGGAGGGGGCGCCGGCCTAAGCAAAAGAGAGGGGCCGTGGTTGTCATTTTTCGTAAAACGTCCCGTTTACCCATTCCCGAGCTCACATATTGTCCCCCGAGTGTACCACAACGTTTATTCAACTTTCCAACATCGTTATTTATGTTTTCCCACAAGTTTTGACTATTTATTTGTCAATTTTCGAGTTACGGTCTAAAAGTTACAATATTTCTCGTTTTAGGCTTTTCTAGTGCCGAATCGAATAGTGCCTACCAAATAGAGTTAAAACTCATTCGATAACTCATTCAATAGTGAAATAAATCGTAAAAACCAATAGACGATATAAAATCAAGTCATGGTTTATAAAAATAGTGATAAAGGCAAAAGCTCGGTTTAGTTTAACGTAATGCGGTTACCTAAAATAAACTCCCTAAATTACCGGTTGTCACGACCTCCCAGCCTCGAAGAAACCCGTCCGGGTTTCACTCCAAGTGTTTGTTGTTATGAAAAGTTTAGGATACTTCCCACGGAAACGTCCTCGTGTTCCCAAGTGAACTCCGGTCCATGTCGGAGTTCGAGCGAACCTTGATAATCGAATACGGCTATTCTTGACCTTTTAATCTCACGGTCCATAATCTCAATCGGTTCCTCAACAAAATTCAATTTCTCATCAATACGAATATCTCTTAAAGGCACCACTATGTTTTCCTCCGAAGATATTTCTTAAGATTACTAACATGAAAGACATTGTGTACACTACTCGGCCCGATGGTAGCTCGGCGGTATGCTACCGGTCCGATTCTTTCCGAGATTGGAAAGGGACCAATATATCGGGATTGAGTTTTCCACGCTTTCAAAACGAATCACTCCTTTCCAAGGAGAAACTTTCAACATAACACGATCGGTTTGCAACCGGTTACTTAATCCGAACTATCTTCTCGGTGGTTTCTAGGACAAGTTCGGGACACGTAAGTTGACTCTCGCCAACTTGATTCAACAAACAGAGAACAACATTTTCGGCCATACAAATTGCCTTAAATGGGCGGCCTTAATGCTAGAGTGATAACTATTGTTGTAAGAGAATTCGCCAAAGGAGGTGTCTCTCCCACCTTTGCGAAATCAATAACACGAGCTCTAAGCATGTCTTCTAAAGTCTGAATGGTTCTCTCGCTTTGACCATCGGTCTGAGGATGGTAAGCAGTACTCATATCCAAATTTGTTCCTAACGCTGTCTGTAACGATCTCCAAAAGTGAGACGTAAAACGGCTATCTCTATCGGAAATGATACATATCGGTACTCCATGACGCGATACTATCTCCTTAAGATACAATCGAGCAAGCTTATCAAGACTATCAGTTTCACTAATAGCTAAGAAGTGACCAGACTTATTTAAACGATCAACGATTACCCAGATAGCGTCATTGCCGTTAGCTGTTCTCGGTAATTTAGTAATAAATTCCATGGTTATTCGCTCCCATTTCCATTCCGGGAGTTCGGGTTGAACTAAGAGTCCTAATGGTTTCGATGTTCGGCCTTAACTTTAGAACAAGTCGGCACCAACCGACATCTTGAGCTATATCGGGTTTCATATTGGGCCACCAAGTAAAGTTTATTAAGGTCCCGATACATCTTATCTCGCTCTGGATGAATAGAGTATTTTGATTTATGCGACTCGTGCATAATCAACTCACGGATTCCACCACCTAAATGGTATCCACTGTCTCTCGAAGCATAAAGTTCCGTCGGAACGCTTCATAAAGCCGTTTTCACTTTCTACCATTCCATGAAGATTCTCATAAGGACGGTTCTCTTCCGTCAATGCCTCGCTGGGCGGCTAAAATTTGAGATGGTAAGCGAAACAATGGTCATTCCTAAGGATCGAACAGTAGGGGTGGAATGTCCTCCTTACGACTAAGTGCATCACCACAACATTAGCCTTACCGGGATGATAACGAATCTCACGATCGTAATCACTAAGCATATCCAACCAACGACGTTGTCTCATGTTCGTTCCTACCGATCTAAGATATGCTTCAAACTCTTATGGTCGGTAAATACTACACACTTGGTTCCATACGAGATAATGTCTCCAGATCCTAAGAGCAAACACTACAAACACCTAACTCAAGGTCATGGGTGGTGTAGTTTTCTCATCTTCTTAAGTTGTCGGGATGCATAAGCAATCACCTTCTCCCGTTGCATCAAAACAACACCTAAGCCTTTATGCGGCGTCGCAATACACGACAAAATCTTCGCTTCCTTCGAGCAAGGCTAGAATGGGCGCACTACACAACTTTTCCTTTAGAAGTTGGAATGCTTTTTCTTCCTTTTCTCCTCATTCATACTTAACATCCTTACGTGTTAGTTTGGTCGTGACTTAGCTATCTTAGAAAATCCCTCAATGAATCTCCTATAGTAGCTCTGCTAACCCTAGAAACCGTCGGATTCGATGGGTTCTTAGAGGCTGCCCATTCCTTAGTGGCCTTAATATTACCGGGTCAACATGAACACCTCGACTATCTATCACATGACCTAAGAATTGCACGGACGGAATCCAAAATTCACACTTAGAGAATTTGGCATCTGACTTCTCTCTCTCAACAATCCTAAATGAGCCTCAAATGCTCTTCGTGCTCCTCACTACTCTTAGATTATATCAAGATGTCGCCTATGAATACTATCACAAACTTATCCGGTATGGCTTACACACTCGGTTCATGAGATCCATGAAAATCGCTAGCGCGGTTGTCAAACCAAACGACATCACTTGGAATTCATAGTGTCCATAACGAGTCCTAAACGCAGTCTTAGGGATATCCTCCTCTCGAACTCTAAGTCGGTGATAAATGATCGAATCGATCTTAGAAAAGATACTAGCTCCTTGGAGTTGGTCGAATAGATCATCTATTCTAGGTAACGGATATCGGTTCTTCATCGTTAACTTATTCAATTCCTATAATCAATACACATCCGAAACGATCCATCCTTCTTCTTCACAAACAACATTGGTGCTCCCCACGGTGACGAACTTGGTCGAATGAATCCTTCTCCGACAATTACGCCAAATGTTTAGACAGTTCCTCCAATTCTCTTGGAGCCACTCGATAAGGTGCGGGGCTACGGTTGCGCACCGCTATCAACTCTATTTTGAATTCCACTTGTCGGACATGTGGAATCCCTGGCAGATCGTCAGGAAACACATCCGGAAATTATCTAACGACGGGTACATCATTAAGGTGTCTTTCACTCTTCTCCTCACTTTTCTTTTCAGAAATTTGAGCGAAGAAAAGACAACCTCCTCTATCGATGTACTTCTGAGCCTTAATACAAGAGATGATGCTCAACCGGGAAGGACTTCCACAGTCGCTCCGATCTCCTTGTATGCTCATAACTTTTTTGCCATACGGTAAACACACAATCTTCTCATCACAAATGATGTGTGCACCGTTCTTCGATAACCAATCCATTCCGATAATGACGTCAAAACTTCCTAAGGTAAACGACAATAGGTCTATACTAAACGGGCGGTCTAGGAAACTTAAGGTACAACCTCGGACTACGGTGTCGATCTTCTCTCTATTCCCATTCGCTAATTCCACATCGTAACTAAACCCTTGAGGTGTTTGGGAGTTTCCTAGTAATGGCATAAATTTGGTGGATACGAAACTCATATCTGCACCAGTATCAAACAGTAAGGAAGCATAGCGATTATTGAGAAGGAAAGTACCCGTAACTACGTTAGGGTCCTCACCAGATTCCTTCCCAATAGCGTAAACACGCGTTATTCCCATGTCTCTCTGCTGATTCCTAGCACCATGGTTTCCCTAGTTTTCCACAACCTCACGCTTCGTAGGGTTTAAGCCATTACCTCCTACACCTCGGTTAGAAAATCCTCCTACATTACCAGGATTTCCTTTCATCCACGGCTCTCGGAACTCATTCTTAAAGTGTCCCTTCTTTCCACATCCAAAATAGGTGACAGTGGCCTTCCAATCCGCTCCTTGTGCAGTTTGAGCTACAGCAAGTGGTCGGGACCTACAGTCTTTGGCCAAATGTCCTACCTTAGAGCACTTCCTACACACATTCGGGCACAGTCCATTGTGGTGTCGGTTACAACGACCACACACAGGCTTACTACCTTCGTAATCTTTCCTAACTCCATTTTCGATGGCGAACACTCTGGCTGTCTCGTGCCGTTTGTTGCCATTCCCTTTAACAACTTCATTCCTCTTCCTCTTATCACTCCTACCATTCTTACTCTTGTCTCCTACTTCTAGCACATAAGAGTCCATCAAACCGAGCCACAAAGAATTGCCTCATGCAAATTAAGCGGCTTGGCGGCGATGACATCATTTCGAGTAGCCAAAGGCAATCCATCAATATACCTCTCAAGCTTAAGTTCTTGATGCGAACCATTTCGTGGCAAAGCAATGATAACTCTTGGAAACGACAGTATAAGTCGCCATGTCAAGGTACCTTAACCTTATAGTTCCGTAACTCACTCTCTAACTTCTTAACTTCATTCCTAGGACGAGAAGTCTTAATCGGGAGAGTCTTAAAGCGAGTCCAAGTCATACTATAAGCCACATCAATTCCTACCGATGCGTGATAGTTGTTCCACCAGGTCAAGGCCTCGTCCTTCAAGGTGAATGTTGCATACTTAACCTTACAATCCTCATCACAGTTACTAACGACAAACACAGATTCAGTTTTCTCCAACCACCTAGTCAGGTAAACTACTCCCTCAGCTCCTCCAAACTCAATGGGACCATAGAATCGGAACTCTTTGTAGGTACAACCTCGAGTTCGATTCAACATTGGGGTTCCACTAGAAGTGTTAGAGAGGTTAGTCTCAGCTAGCAATTCAGCGACACGCTGCGACACTAGTTGGTTAATGTGGGCTGGGTTCACAAGTGGAGGGTTTTGTGGAACAGGACCATTCTCATCACGGTCGTTCACATTTGGGTTTCCTACAGGTGGAGTGGTCGGGGTCGGACGACGACCTCGACGGACAGGGGCAACAACAGCAGCAGGAGCTGCTCGGTTGTTCCTAAGCGGGTTTCGTCTTGTTGCCATCATTCTGAAGGCAAGAAGAACAGTTTCATAAGTTCACAATTCACGTTCTAACAATAGAGTTGGATTCCAAGGGTCACCCAATAACGCCTGAATACGTAATCAAGGCCAACAGGGATAACGCTAAACCAAAGTGAAACAATCAAATACCGAATCATAACTAAGGATGCACGTTTCAATAACCATAACTCATAGGTTTCAAAAGTGGAAATACATGGAAGGATACGGTGGAATCAAAAACGATCCTAATAACGATACTAGTTAGACAACTGGGATAATCCTACATCTCGAACCAAGTACTACTTAGTTTCAAGATGTTATAAAACCATAAATCTAATACTATCTAGCCACGTCTACGAATACCACTCACTGACCTCCTAACATCTTCAACCTCTCTCCACAATGATGCTAACTTAACACGTCGAGCGTTGCGATCACTCTTAAGCTCTGCGACCTCTCTCTCCAACTTACCAATCCTACGCCAAATCGCTCTGTCCTCTCAGATCCTCTATACTAGCTCTAGATACTCCAACCAAACGATCCGTCAACCTACTAAGCCTAGTACCGTAAGGTAATCCTCTCCCACATCGGACCTGCCTCACCATACTCCTCGGGCTCAAGCAATCTCCGATGGTATCTCGGATCCTAACGGGCTACCTATCTCATGTGAATGTTGAGGTGAATCAAAACCAAAAGGTCATCCGGGGACTCGGGGCTCGAGCAAAGGAGAACGGTCCCGAGAATGTGCAGGACTCTGAATGGAGGAGTACCCCTTCAGGATATCCTCATCATCCTCCTCCCGAGGATCCTCATCCTCATCAACATCTGCTCCCCAATCTCATCCTCCTCCTCAACCTCATGCTCCTCCTCAACCTCATGTTCCTCCTCGCCTCATCCATGGGGAGAGTCCATGGGTCGAGTCTCATGCGGGTAAATCACGAGGTGGTACACTAGGAGATCTAGGCCTCTAAGATATGGTGATCTTTGCTAAGCGGATAGGTAATGATGGTGGTCTCACGGACATGCGGGCGGTGCTATAAGCAAGCCTAGGAGTATGTGCTCGTGCTAAGACCTGATGTAAAGTGAGCTGCCTAGATGAGCTAGGGCGATCTGATGATGATGAACTAGAGTGATGAGCGATGTCATAAGAATCACCATGCGTAACCGTCATGAGAGTCAATGCTGGCGAACTAGCAACAACAAGGACCTCCTCAGACACATCAAAAGCTAGTGAAGGCATAGTCTGTGACAATGGCATAGGGTAGGTATAAGTGTTTGAAACAACTAGTTTTAATAAGCGCATCAACTTAACCAAAACACATATCACATAATGACAGCTTTAAAAGTAGAGGTACTGCATTACTCAAAACATGCCTTTAAATAAAACACATAAGTTCAGTTTCATCACATAATCCCATATCAAATCAATCGAGTTCAAAATTCCAAAATCATAATATACCGTTTACTTAAATCAAATTCCATAGTATCTCGATAATCACATCTCATTTTCAAAAATCAACAATCATATCTCCAAAGCGTACGTTTCCATAATCAGTTCACAATATCCCCTAACAGTTCATCTCATAATTCAAATCGCAGTTCATACCATAATCAAATAAGAAGCTTCGGCTTGGTAATCGGGCGTGCGTCGGTCGAGGATCAATTTTTCTTAAAAGTGGTTATAGTTTAGGGTTTATAAAATACCTAATTCTCTATAAACTGGCTCTGATACCAATCTGTAACACCCCCAAATCTCGGTACAACGGAAGACTTAATCAAGTTTTCGGGGCGTTACTATTGGATTGGTATCGCACACAAGTATAGCAAAAAGATAGTCATTTAACATTCAAAACCAATCCCAAATTTAGTTATTCAAAACATTTAATCCAAAATTATAAATATTAGGCCCAAAACACGATTAAATAAAATAGGTCCCCAAAGTTTATCAGAGTCAGAAACGATCCTTGAACCCCGCCTTCTTGCCAAGCTTCCACCGATCACGTATTCCAAACATCTCTCAAATACATGAGAAATCATGCTAAAAGGTCAGCTTACTCTGGTGAGTTCATAGGTTTACGTTCAACAAAATCATAGTGGACCTGTAGAAGTTGATTTGCTATGCAAGACCTAGATAGATAAATACCGTTTCACACCGATCCTACCGGATCTCCAATCATATCCGCATTCGGGATTACTCGGGCCCGCGACTCTAGTCCGGCACTATCGTGGCAACCTCTAGAACAGTTGCCAACCCCGGACTAGGTCGATGTAGAAGTCTATTCTTAGCTAGGCAACGGTTCAACCTAGACTAAGGCAACAACTACCGCACATCTTATCTAAACAGTCAAGCATATAAGCAAATCCAAATAGTTTTAACGTTCCAAAAATAGTAGCATGATTCTCACCCCAATATAGTTAAAAACGTAGATAAAAGTGGGGCTATGAAACTCACCTCAGGCAATCAACGTACGAATAAACACTAGCAGAAGATAACAGAAATCACGGCACAACAATTATCGACTCGGCACAACCTATTAATGTAGACCAACTTTAATATATATATTCCTCAAAATCAATGTTATCTACCCCAATATATTCCATTTCTTTATTTCCAAAAATGTCTCGTTTCACCATTTAATCCTAGTGTTTGGTATTCCTCATGTAGGTGTATCGACTCAATATGATGCTATGAATGCACTCAAACAACCAATATATAACTCAATGCGACACAATGATACCTCTAAATGATAAGCTCCATAGTTCAATAAGTTTCGGAATAAATAGTAGACCTTATCGAATTCGTCAACTCGATAAACTCCTTTATTTATTCGTGTCGCTTATTATCCCATAAATCAATCGTATCCTAAAGAGTCATAAGGATAATTCACCCATTAATAGGGTTACCCAACATACCTAGCGGGCTCTTATTAGATTCGTCAACCTAATAAGTCCGTTACCCATGTGGATCAACACTATTAACGTTAGGTTATCCGTAACCCATGCACATAACGTAAGTAAATAAATACTTAACTAATATTAAATGTCCACAATTGACATTTATTGATAAACGTGTACTCGAAACATTAATTACTTATTCATTACAAAACATTTCCAATTTAGTCGTTAGTTTCCGTTTAAGAATAGTAAATAACAAGATAAGTCTTGTTATCGATATTTTTGATTCAAAATCCCATTTATTATTTACATTTCATAGTTCTATTAGCATTTTCATGTATAAATATATATTTCGTCAAATTCAATATTAATCTCATATCGTTATTCGTTTGAGTCCACAAGCACGAGTCATAACTTCTCGGCTTTTAATCAATCAATAGTCCAAATTATACTAAAGTCCATATTACGGCTTTGTGAGTCAACTATTGACTAAAAAGTCAAAAGTAACGCCGACGTAGCTCAAAGTCAACAACATATATATCAAGTCCAAATTTAAAAGTCATAATCGCGCAATTCAATCCCAAACCAACTCAAAACAATCTTGCCAACCAATCAATCAACCAAATATACCTGAAACCAATGTTATGACCCTAATGGCCATGACACGGTCACGGTTAAGACCACGTGAACCAAACAAGCTCTAGAAGCTTTTCGGCTCCACGCGTCTCATCCAAATCTCAACTACATCAACCAACAAGCTACCAAATCGACCCGACCCGGACCCGTGGCCCAAGTGGGTCACTTACGCAAGCCAAGGGCCACGTACGTGCCCTTTGTGGCTCGTACACCCTTCCAAACCAATCAAACATCACCCAAATCCATTCCACAACATCCAAATCCAATCATTCAAGCTCCAATCACTAACCAAACACAAAACCCATCATCTATTCTAACCAAAAAGATGAAACTAGACCTAAAATTCATAAACCCATCAAATTGATACACCACACATTTACCAAACACTAATTACTTGTTTATTTAGACATTAATTAGACTTAATTCCATGTTTTACCCAAAAGCCCCAAATTTGGACATTAGGTCGAAACCCTAATAATACATATGTGGGTTTTAAGAGCTTAAACAAGCTCTAATCTTGTTCCATTTACCTTATTCAAGCACCAATTGCAATATTAGATGAAAACCCTAAAAGTACGAATCTTAATCTTTAAATTTGAAGGTGTTATTGAAGGCTTTTGTGGGAGTATTTTATATGGATAGAAAGAGGATGAAAAGATCTACAACATAGTGGTGGAGGTGAGATACCATTTTTCGGAATTTGGCCGGAGGTGGGGCGGCCAATGGTGGTGGTGGTGGTGGCTAGGGTTTGTTCTTGAGGAGAGAGAAAGATTAGAGAGAGAAAAGTGTGTTTGTGTGTGTTTTTAGTGAGAGAAAGTGAACATGTGAAATGAGGGGAAGTGGGGTTTATATATTTTGAGGGACCAAATAATAAAAGAGAGGGAGGGGAGGGGGCGCCTGCCTAAGCAAAAGAGAGGGGCCGTGGTTGCCATTTTTGGTAAAACGTCCCGTTTACCCATTCCCGAGCTCACATATTGTCCCCCGAGTGTCCCACAACGTTTATTCAACTTTCCAACATCGTTATTTATGTTTTCTCACAAGTTTCGACAATTTATTTTCCAATTTTTGAGTTACGGTTTAAAAGTTACAATATTTCTCGTTTTAGGCTTTTCTAGTGCAGAATCGAATAGTGCCTACCAAATAGAGTTAAAACTCATTCGATAACTCATTCAATAGTGAAATAAATCGTAAAAACCAATAGACGATATAAAATCAAGTCATGGTTTATAAAAATAGTGATAAAGGCAAAAGCTCGGTTTAGTTTAACGTAATGCGGTTACCTAAAATAAACTCCCCAAATTGCCATTTGTCATAACTGTTGTATTTCACATTAACTGAGAATGGGTACAGATGAGAGTTTATATACAAACTGAAAGTCAAAGTCAAAGTAATGCTAAGATACAATTGCAATGACATTATAAAGTAAAAAACTATCAAGAATAGCATATGTCATATCCATTTACAATCTCTCTGAATCTTTATATGAAGTGGTAGCTTGTGAGGCTGTTGAAGCTTCAACACATACTTGATATGGTTGACTTTATGCTCTGCTTCATCTGTTCCATCTCTTCTTTTGTCATTAGCTTGAGCTTGAGCTTGAGCTGGAGCTTTAGTTGCTATACTTCCTTTATGGTTGATGTGGTCCTCTATTTTGTTTTGTGTTTTGGCCTTTTTGGGAAGCAGTAGTGACAGAGTTGCTTAATCAGATATATAGCTGTCATTTGTATGAGATATTGTATGTCTGATAAGATGATTGATAGATCAGAATGTCTGATAGAATCACCCATAAAACTAATGCTAACTTTTGTACATTTTTAAACAGTATATACCATCAAAAATTATGAAGAAGTACAACTTGTATGGGTTCTCTCTCGCTGTTATGAAGCACCAAAGGGTAGAAAAAGTGTTCGAAGTACGTGAGAGAACAGTGATAGTAGGTCCATTAAAGGTGAAGAGGAGTGTGGCAATTGTTTCATCACCTAGTTTCAGGGAGTTGAAGGAGGAAGCAGGGTTTACTCTAGGTAAGATGGTTCGGTTCTTTCTCATAGATGAAACAAAAAGGACAGCAGAAATGTGAAGGTTTGATGTGTGTTGATGGGTGTTGATGATGGGTTAATGTGGTCCTTTATTTTTGTGTTTTGGAATGGTAGTTGGTGGAGGGGACAATTGTCTTTGATCGGATATGTGTTAGGATATAGTATGTCCAGTTAGTTGTTTAAAACTGTTTGTAAATTAGATGAATTTTTTGTAAGTCGTGGATGCTTTGAATAGACTATATGTAACTTGCTATGAATGTTTATTAACAATTTTTTTAAATGTTGTCTATTTGAATGTGTGGATGATGCAATCTATCTACATAACTTTAGGTTTTCAACATGATTGTTGGATGAATTTCTGTTCTACCAACTCTTGTCTATGTGGGTGATGTATTGATGTATTCTAGGTTTTATTGATCTATTACCAATTGACATTATTTGACTTTTGTAAGTCAAACATTTGTCCAATGCAGATTGATTAGTGCAAGCTGTTTTCTTTCCATTTATCATACTTTTGAAATAAAACTTATTGAGAGTTAGAGAGAATGAGAGTTAAGCCATATTGGAGAAAAGGTGGTTAGAATATCATTAACTAGAAATGTGAATACAAAGCTCGATTCATAGAGCTAAAAGTCAAACAGCAAAAGCCAACTACGCTACATCTTACACATTTCTACTTCTACATTACATCTTGATTACCGCATTACAAATAACATAAAAGCAACAATCAGAGCCATTACAACAACACATTTCCTATAAAACACTAAAGTGAATTTCTCTTCTTTCAATTCCATGTGCAGAAGTAACACTTGGTTTTGCAAAGTTGACTTCTTAAAGTCAAAATGCCTTTGCAAGTCTCTTATTTTTTTTTATTCAAACTGCATTTGTCTCTTTTCAATTCTTTATCCTTTTGAATCAACTTGTACACTTCTTGTTTGTAGTATTCAGTTGGTAATTTAGGATTAAGCCAGTAAAAGGTACCACATTTTGAACCCTACATGTTTAGACATATTAGCAGATACCCGAATTATAAACAAGTAAAAAACACTTACACTATAAGAATTTATGCAGCTTAGAAAACGTCTTAAAGGATGATAGATGGTTAGTGATTTTTTTTGAATAACGGTTTCTTCATGTTCGCAATGGGTGGGTGGTGGAGGACGATGACTTCGAACAGAAGATGATGAAGTCATTTTGATTGAATGAGTTATTTTAAAGTTTAGGTAGGGTTTGGATGAGTCTTTGAATTGGGGAAAAAGATAAAAGAGGACTTTTTTCTGGTGACTACTAAAAGTTAAGATACCTGATCGTAGCACGTGAAGCTAAGATGTGTCCCATTTTAGTTAAACCAAATACTTAAGTCAAGCTAGGGACATAATTTGAAAGTGTGCAACTTAACTAAAACCCTAAACTTCGCACTTGTGTCTACCCAATAGCTCCACAACCCGTGTTTTCCCGCTCTAATCCTCACACATTCCTCTACTACAGACCAAAAGTCGATCATTTTTCACACGATTTCATACAATGACAGACAAGGACTGGATCAATTTCGAGTTAACCGATGTTATGGTAGCGTTTGTTAAGGCTAAATATGGGGACACTTGGAAGGAAATGGATGAAATTTCTGATGAGATTCTTGAAGACTTATGGGAATATGCGCACAAGGAGCCTGAGGTCGTGAAAGGTAAGTGTATTCTTTTTCATTGTTCTGATTTTTGTGTATTACATATTTAGTCTACACATGGTCATTGTTATGTTGATGATAAGGGAAAAGGGAAACTTGATGAGGGTTGTGAAGATCCTAAAAACAGGAATAAGGGAAAGAGAAAACTTGATAAGGGTTGTGAAGATCCTGAAAACAGGAATAATGGAAAGGGAAAACTTGATAAGGGTTGTGAAGATACTGAAAATGGGAGTAAGATCAACGCAAAACTACATTATCATGAAAAAATGATAGAGTATCTTGAAAATGGGACCATGGTTGATGCAAAACTGGAAGCTCTTGACAAAAGAATAGAGTTTCTTGAAAATGGGTGTGTTAGGGAAAACCAACAAAAGATGGGGATGAGGAATAAAGGTATGCATTGTGTTGTAGAAGTGATTGCCATATCATCCAGCGGTGAGGATGAAAAAATGGACATATCATCCAGTGATAAGGATGAAGAAATGGACATATCATCCAGTGCTGATTAGGATCTTCGGAACGAAGTCCATGGAATGCACATCCGTTGTGCACCAACCGGATGGTGTCGGATCGCAGGGCCGTAGTTTGGGCTTGATCGGGAAGCTCAATGGTGTTCCTATAGCCTAGGTGGCTTGGTCTCGAGTATTCACCAAGAGTACGGGCTCTTGGCGGGTCAATTGGTGGTAGGTTGATGAATGGTGGTTGGTTATCACATTCCATGATGAAAAGTGATGGGGTTACAAACAAAGGTCACGAAGAAGGGGGATAGACTACGAGAAAGCTAAAAATGAGAAAAATTTACTTGATAGGAATCAAGCAAAGAAACCTAAGCGAGGTGGACTACTAACTAGCTATTCTATTCCCGCGCAAGCGCCAAAAATTGATAACGCCACACGCATCGTTCGGGGTCAAAGGAACTTCCTTTTCGTCGAGCACATTTTTCAACACCCTAGCGGTGAACCTAATCGTTGTAGTGTAGTATTAGGGTAAGCCACGGGTATTGATATCGTTCTCTCAGGGAATAGGAATGCTAGTGAGAAGTTACTACGCTAAGGTTGGGGTTGAGGAAGATTATTTTTATCTTTTATATTTTTAAGGAAAGGAAAGGTACGAATCTCGGGGTTTGGATTTGGGGTTGGTATTTCACCGATTACTCTACTTATCTAATTATCTAATCTAAGGTGTATGTAGTCTATGTCTAATTATTGTGTGCTCGTATGATGGTTTAAAGATGTGTTTACTTAGGTTTTATTACTCCTTAATCATCTCCTATTGATGGTTGAATTGTCACGTCCTTATTCTTAATCGCGTTGTGTGTCTAAAGTCGTAGGGTATGCGTTTGTCCCTAACTCTTTGAAACTACCAAAGGGTCTCGTCTACAAAATCTCTAGGAATTATAGACTCTAACTCTAAGATACTCTTTGGATGTTTTAGCCTACAACTACTCTAGGTGTTATAGTCTAAGGTTCACAAAGATTAATCAAGCATTAACTACACAACGAATGACCTATCACATTACTAGATCATTAACAATTAAGATAAGAGACAACCAATCAATATTCAATAGTTAAGTTTCATATTCCCTACGCAAACACACAAATAAATTAGCCGGCCATGGAGAACATGCAAGCATACACACAAATAATTGAAGACATAATTGAATTAATTAAGTAAAACACTTATCTTGATGTAAGATAGGGTTTGGAACCCTAAAATATTGTACAAGACGACCTTGGTTCGGTTTAGGTTTTACTCCAAAAGACTACACACCGAAAACTAAAAATTCGGATTCTATATATAAGATTACAATCGCGATCGCGTCACCTTATGAATTGTGACGCCCGTCGGGTCGCCGCTATTAGGGTTCGTCTTGGCCACGTTAGTTTTGCGACGGCGTCACCTTGTGATTGTGACGCCGTCTCTTCGACTTTTGACGCCGTGCGGATCAAATCTGGGCCGTGCGAGTTGCGACGACCTACTCTTTTAAAGCGACACCGTCACTTGAAAATAAGCAATTTGGCTCTTGAGTAGTCACAAAAGTGATGCGACGGTGTCGCATGTAACACCCGACGCCGATCCCTTGTATTTCAATGACTTGAGTGTCTCGATTCTTGACTTTGGCCATTTTCTTCAGTATATTCGCGCCTTTTCGTCCAAATAAGTGTCATTCCAGAATTTGCCTTCAAGAGACCTAAAAGTGAAAAGGAGCGATATTAAGTAATAACGGATACAAAAGTGATCAAATAAGGGCTTAAACGACCCCTCAAAAAGGTACATTTTAAAACCTTATCAACAAGTTCTTTAGCCTTTCACATATTGCATCAATTGTACGCTCATCCATTTGATCAAATCACTGGTTGTAGTTTACATAAAATTGTGTTAAGACCAAGTTGTTTGGAGTAATATATATATATAACTAGCTTCATAACCCGCCCAATGGGCAGGTTAGCTTCATAATATTACTTGACGAATTATAAAGCTTACGTACATAAATAATGAATAACCGAAAATATTTTAACCACAAATTGAAAAAAGAAGAAAAGTATACATGTAATTTATGCAAAAAAGAACCAAGTATGAGAAAAGAAAAAAAAAAAACAATTCATATATAACTAAGAAAAACTATTTAGCTTAGTTGCTATGACCAGTGACAAAATATAATAATGAAATATACAAATTAAGTTATGAGCTTGTAAATCTAAGAAAGAGAATTCTTAATGGTATCTTCAGCTTTTAAAACTGATACGTCGCCAAAAAGGCAGTGAAGTAGAAAAGCTTTCCTATCTCTAACTTGTCTTTATTCTTGAGTTTAACAAGGCATTGTTACGTGTGTCTAGTATGAATCATGAACACCTGGAAGTTCAGCCAACCCATATGTGTGAATATATTGTTTCACTTGAGACAGATCATTATAAAAGTGAAATAATAAGAATTGCATAGGAGTGAATTATAAAAGTGAAACAATAAGAATTGCCGAGGAGGGAAATATAGAAGTGAAACAATATGAGTCCATGGTCCATTACTCCATTCAGAACTGAATTTTAAAAATGATAGAATAAGAATTGCAGAGTGGAGAAGAGAGCATTACTTGCATATGCTTGTAGAAGTTCATCGTGTAGCTCAAGTGGCAGGCATTTACGTTCATAACACTGTTAAATACATACATGTTTCGATTGATATTCTGAGCACTTAACCCATGCACTAAATTCACAGAAACGATACAGTATTAGTGATTCCACGCTCAACCAAGAACATCCCTCGTGCATAAATATCTCAAACACTATAGCCTATAGGAATTAGAGATATTAATTTTATGTTAAATCCTACCAAATTAGGAACAAGTGCCACCACAAACAAAAGCAGTTACCTTCTACCCATAATAATAGGCAAAGAAAATAAAAATCATAGCAAACAATATAGTATTGACAATCAAGAATATTACTTAAAAGTACCTCCAGTGTCAAGAATGTCTCCGCAATATTTGTTGAGATAACAATCTTCCTTTTCCCTCTAGGAGAAGGAGAAAATAACAGGTCCTGAAAATATCCCACAAGAGATCATGTATAGAACATGTGTTCACAAATCAATAACTTCTTATATATAATAATATAATGATACAAGCAATGAAAATGGTAAAAGAATTCAAAGATCAGTAACCTGGTATGCACGAATGAGTCCTGAATACAAAGGCAAAATAATCATTCATGAGATTTATAAGCAAAATAGTGTCATAATAAGTAATCAAAGGTGTCTGGTGAATATTTTAATTTCCATTACCAGAGAAAGCACAACCACCGTCATGATCGTGTAAAACTAAAGGTGTTAGTATTTGTTAACACATAAATGTACATAATCATGATTCAGTAGCAATACATTCACACATTTAACATATAAGTTTGGCCTCGCAAAATAAAAGGCATCAAAATCAACTACTAATGAGGCTCTGACATACCTAAAGAAGACTTGTCACTATTTTGGGTCTCATCTGTGATCAATTGGACCGTAGCGTCAATATCATCCTCCCCAGTTAGAAGACAAGAATATCCCTCATTGGCTCCTACGAGGCCAAACAATAAAGATCAAGTGACTCTCTAATGAATATACCAACATGAAGTACCTATCCAATGTTATTAAAAAAAACAATTATATATAAGTTTACTGTTGATATGAATCATTGTAATAAAAGAACCTGGTGTGAAAAAAATCAGCCACTGATTTTGCTTTAACTGTGGCTGATGCTATAATCAGGCGTAACTCAAGCCTACGTTGTTGTATCTGCGAAATAAAGACTTACTGAATTTGTCACATCTTCAAATCGAATAGTATTTACATAATTCCACTTCCTCCCCAAGGGTGACTTCCGTTTCTTCTGCCAACCTTGCAGCAACAGTCTGAAAAATTTTGAGAAGTATTTACACTCGTAACTACATGTAAAATTAACATTCAAAATCCATAAATGTATACAAAACTCATCCTCAATTGATCATACACAAAAGCTGATCGGCTAACCTAATTTGATTCAATAGAACCAAAAATCAAAATAAGAATGACCTTAACATATGTTAATTAAAGAGATACCTCCGATCAGTGGATGATAGTACCAGATCTTTGTGGGTGTTTTTTTGAATCCCATTATTTAGGGTTTTGGTTTTAGTTTGATGATCGTGGGTTTATGTTGATGAGCGTGATTTGTTTGTGATTAAAAGAGAAGATTGAAACAATATCATAAATTTAGGTTATTTGAATTTGGGTCAAACATGGTAAGCGTGTGAGTTTAGGGATTGTTTTATGAAATGCGTGATTTGGGGAGGCGGTTACACAATGTTAACTGATATTAATGAAAGGCCGAGCGAGAAGGGAAACTGGCAATGGTTTTGGTTGAATATCAATTAGGGAATGCAATTTTATATCACAACTTGTGGTATGCTCCACTGGTTGAGTCCCTCATGTGTGGACGTCAAGAGCAGAGTTCGAGCCTTAAAAGTGACACTTTTTTTTAATTATGTAGTCGGATGTTGTGCCTAGTCATCATTTCCACCTCATCAAATGATGCGTCATGTCAACATTATAGTGTTTAGTCAGCATTAATAACGTGTCATATGTGATAAAGTCCCATATATATGTATAGATATACAGATCTTAAATTAAAAAAAATAAAAAATCACCCAAGTTGTTTGGATACCATGCTTATCGTAAAAGAAAATTCACGTTAATACAATCGAAATATTTGTGTTTGCATTCTGTTTCAACATTACATATTTGTACCTAACACAACCTCTCGATCGTCATTGTTTGGATACCAGCCTTTGTTTCAACATAACATAAGTTGTTGTGGTTGGAAGTTGAAAACTAGTTACTTGATCACGTATTGCATGACAATGTTCTAAACAAATTTAAATAATATAAATTAATTTGTTCAATGTCATATTTTTAATTTGTGTTTGAGTTGTTTATTATTAGAGCTTGTACCGTGTCACTGACAACTTTTATTATTTTTGTTTATGGCTAATAATGGGTTTTTTTTTACCGGAAATTAGGTGTTTGGAGGTAAAAGATGAAGATATGAGCAATGATTAAAATACCATTAACAAACTATTTTAATTATGTATTATGAAAATAAAAAAACTTTAGTAAGCAGAATAACAATAAAAAAAAAAGTAGAGTATGTAAAAGGGCAAATGTTTTTAAAAGGTATACTTGACACAATTTGCTTTTGTGGGTACTTTTCTTTTAAATTCATCCTTTTAGGCGTGGACGGAACTATGTAGCAGGAGGAGGCCCCCTCGATTTTTTTTTTTTTTTTTTTTTTTTGCACCACCTAGCGTGTAAATATTATAGGTTTAGGGGTAATTTAGTTGAGGTTCAAACAAATCTCGATTCAGCCCCTCTCAAAATAAATTCCCCCCCTCCAAAAAAATGTTCAAGTTCCGTCTATGTTTTAGGGTACTATGTGGCATTTTGCCATTCCGGAAAAAAAAATTCTATTAGCTAAGAGGGGCAAAAATGTCCAAAAATTTCGTAAATACCCAAAAAAGGATGAATTTGAAAGAAAAATACCCACAAAAGAAAAAAAATTTGTAAGCTACCCACAAAAGCAAATGATGACAAGTATGATACATTTTAAAAACATTTGCCCTATGTAAAATAAGTCGTTTTATAAGTACGTTAAGCATTTATGATTTTACCCTGAAGATTAAAAATTGTACTTAATTCTTTTCGCATTTCAGTTATGTATTATGAAAAGAAATATAAACTTTATTAAGAAGAATAACATTAAAAAGAGGGTATATAGAATGAGTCGTTCTTTTAAATGCGTTATGCATTTATAGCTTTTTACCCAAATATAAAAGATTAGGATACAAATGTAGCACGAAGTACTTAGTCACACTTTTCTTTTTTGGATTGGTTATTGGTATACCCAAAAACTGATTGTAATATTCCCTTTATTTATTTATTTTTTATAATTTTATTTTTATTATAAAACGAAACAAAATTTACATGAAAAAGAATAAAAAGTTGACAAGCTATTTTACCCGGGCAATCCTTTTTTTTTTTCTAAAAAAATTTAAAATTAAAAGTAGTAAAATATAAAAAATATAAAACACAAAATTATAAAAAAAACTGCCTTGTTTAATAAAGTATGTAAAAAAGAAGTAAAAAAAGGCAGCTTACCCATAATAGCACCCAATTACATGTATATTCTTTGTACTAGTTTTTTATGCATAAAATACAATGCTTTTAATGCATCAAAAAGATATATATGTAATTTTTATTATCAGTATATAAGTATATTTGTCGTTGAAATCAAATGTCTGATTATGGTCCCAAGAATTAGCACAAACCACCTAAGAAAGCGGATCTATTAAAAAGGGAGTAATGTTTGCAAAGTCTAAAAACTAATATCAACCGTTGGATCTGTCAAGATTACAAAAGAGGGAAATCTACACATAGGGGCATGATGGTCATTCCAATAAACAACCAACTTCTCATATCCAATCTCAAATCACCTCATCTACTAACATCTCAGATCCAATCTCAAATCACCGCTCATCTTATTCAACTAATACATATCAACCAAATCTTTCTCTCAACTGAACCATACCCACTCTTCGACGGCGTTCTCATCTTCTTCGCCGTTGACGGCACCAGCGGCACCATCAACGGCGGCGACGGTGTCACCAAAGACATTTTATCAAGCTCTTTCACCTGAGCGTTGGCCGACGAAGGTGCGGTGGTTTGACCACCATCACCAGACATTGATGATTTCTTTTGGGAGAGAAAGAGAGAAAAAGGGTGTTTGTGTTTTCAGGTGTAAATAGTGTATGCAAAGGGTGAGAGTGGTGAGTGGGTTTCTACAGCTAGATGTTATGAGTTGACTTGGGTCAACATAAATGAAAAGTGCAGGTCCAATGGTCTTTTGGTTTCAGCTTTTGTGATTGGTCACGAAGTCACATGTGCTAGAGAAAATTGGGAATTTTATTCAACACCTAGGAGAATGAGATTCTATAAATTTTTGTTCTTTGGTAGATGAGACTTGCAATTGTAAAGGATGAGATGGTTTGTTTATGGTACAATGTACAAGTGTAGTCAAGTTACTTTCTACTAAGGATGAGTTTTATAAAAAAAAAATGTTGTTCATCAATAAAACGAGTTGTTCATCAGTTCTATTTAATTTTGTTCATCAGTTTTATTTCATCAATAAAACGAGTTGTTCATCAGTTTTATTGTTCATCAGTTTTATTTCATCAATAAAACGAGTTGTTCATCAGTTTTATTGTTCATCAGTTCTATTTAACTTTGTTCATCCGTTTTATTTCATCAATAAAATGAGTTGTTCATCAGTTTTATTTCATCAATAAAACGAGTTGTTCATCAGTTTTATTGTTCATCAGTTTTATTTCATCAATAAAATGAGTTGTCCATCAGTTTTATTGTTCATCAGTTTTATTTCATCAATAAAACGAGTTGTTCATCAATTTTATTGTTCATCAGTTTTATTGTTCATCAATAAAAGTATTGTTCATCAATAAAAAATTTGTTCATCAGTTGTTTAAAAGAAATCGTAATGTTCATCTATTTGAGTCACAGTGTTCATCAATTAGTTTTCTTTAATGTTACATTATAATGTTCATCAGTTTTTCTTTGATGTTACGTTATAATGTTCATCAATTACATCATTTGTTCATCGGTTTTTTTAAACAAATAGTGTTGTTCATCAGTTTTCCAAATAAAAAAATTACATTGTTCCTCAGTTAGGTACAATCAGTCTTGTTCATCCGTTAGTCTTTTTTTTTATCAGTATTAAAATATATATATATATTAATGTTCATTAGTTCATCAGTTATTTTTGATATTGTTCATCAGCTATTTTTTATAACGTTCATCAGTTGTTTTTTATATTGTTCAACAGTTTTCGAAAAAATAACGTTCATCAGTTCTTTTTTATATTGTTCATCAATTGTCTAAAAGAAATCGCAATGTTCATCTGTTAGTTGTTCATCGATTAGTCTTGTTCATCAGTTAGTATTGTTCAGCTATAAAAAAAGATATTCATCAATTCATTTAAATTTTGTTCATCAGTTTATCGGTATTCAAAAAAAGTCATAATGTTCATCAATTGTCGAAAAAATCATAATGTTCGTGATTATAGTCATGATGTTCATCGTTTATCGTTTGGTTGTTCCTCGCTTAAAATAAACAAAAAATAACAAAATAACGAAAAATGTATTTTGGTATACCAATTAGTGCATTTGAATGTCTTTTATAAGAAAATCTCTTTTAGGATTTTATCAAACACTTTGTGTGCACTAAATATGATTAAGACGCCATCATTAACGTGCAATATCTCACTCATATCATATCGGATTTGAGTGATTCAAATTCTGAGTAAAGAATGGTCAAAAGCCTACAATTTTCATGCTTTAAGTTTTGTAAAATTCGACTTTTAAACTAGTCAAAATTAAATTTGAAAATACCAAAATTTCAAGAAAATCAACACCCACTTAAAAAAAAAAAAGTTACGATTTATATATCAAAATGCATACCAAATTAAAGAGAATCAAATTTAAAAATTATGGTGAAATCGGTTTTATAAAAGTTTGTCGTTTGAAAGTTATTCGTTTGACGTTTTGGGGTGAAATAAAAAACGTGTTAAAAAGTCCAAAATCCCTAACCAACTTTAATAAGAAAAAAATGAGGGATTAGATGGAGGACATACATGATCGATGATAGGTTTTAAGATTTTTTTTTTTTCACTGGATCTCAACTCAACCACCCAAGAAGCGAGGGGTGTCGTGACCTCCCGATTCTCTCACTTGGGCTCACGTACATCACCTCCGCATCACTCCAACACACTAACTAAAAATACCCTCAATCACAACTTACTCACCTGCTTCGTTTCCACCCAGGCTCACACAACACATAAATAACATAAACACAAACACATATATTCTTTTGTCTTTTTTTCGTCAGTGGATGTAGCCACCACGTGGTATCCTGACGACAAAGAAATTTGTGCATGCGGTCCACCTACGCAATGACGAGAAACAATATGCCCCATATCCCCTGCTCTAATAAGTATTGCATCAAAAATTTATACTCGTTTGAAGTCAACATATTTCTCACGTGTTTTCTTCAATTGTTATATATATATAGAAGTCGACCAACAAAGTTTTCCATCACATTATCTTACTTTGTGATATATTCTTCCTTCGACAATCATCGAAGATACTTTTTCCTAAGATGCCATTTTCACGTTTTTAATGCTATATTCATATGTTATTTTAACACGTTAAAATATCCTTCTTTCATACCATGCTATCTGGGCCTCACATGTTATTTTATTTTATTTTATTTTTTCAAACAAACAAAATTTTTATTTATTCAAATAAAGATACAAATTATATTACGAAAACTATTTTTTTAGATACAAAATATAAAAGAAAATTGAAAAGCATTATACGAAAAGAAAAATACAATCGTCCTATTTGTTTTGTTTTTTTGCATGCATCCTAATTTAGCATTGATTTGATATTGTATTTGTCTCGCTATTGTAAACAAATCATTATGAATCTCGTAATTTTTTCAAGATATTGTTTTTTTGAAAAGTGGCATAGCGGAATGTCTTTGCATTCCTTGTACGCTTTCCTCATATCATCTTTATTTGTGTCCGCTTTGTCAAATTGCACAACTAAATCAATAATTGCTTCATATCATCTTTATTTGTGTCCGCTTTGTCAAATTGCACAACTAAATCAATAATTGCTTTATGACGTATGCTATCATCGTCAATTTGTTTGTTAATGTAGCTTTGATTTCCTCGATAGGATGTGGAAGAGAACAATTCATAAGATTTTTTGTAGAGAGATTATTTTTTGGTAGAAAGTATGAGTTTTTGGTAAAGAAAGTTATGTTAAAATGTGGTATTATTTATAGTGTGTAAAAGGGAATATTGAAATTTAAAAAAAAAGTTTTAAAACATAGCCGTTTCCAAGTAGCTTTTATTTTATTTTATTTTTTCCACATTCAACGCACGCCAATAAATTGGTTGAACAATTGGCGCAGGGGGTGGGTACCCTGGCTCGAGGGTGCCGATGCTATTTGGGATTTGGCGTTGCAAACTGCCATATTGTGGTTGCTTAACTAAATTATACTAGATCGAATCTGTTATTTCATTTAACTTGTTTCGTACAAAATGGTTATACATGGAAAGAAATTCCCGATGTTATGCTTCATTTATAACCAGACGGTACGTATTTCATGAATTGTTTAGGTATAGTAATAAGAATGGAGCACATTTGAGCTATTCAAAGAATTAGAGATTAGATAAGTGTAAGTTATAGAAAGGATTATTAAAAAATTGGGGAATGTTTGTTTGAACATGGAAAAGACAAAAAGAAACGATTTATCACATTATATGCAACAATATTTACACTTGCCAACTTTAAATAAACTAAATAGATCACCTAAAGAGTGAGTGTGTCTTCATTTGCATATCAAAAAAGTTTTCAAGAATGTTTCAAACTATTGCCTTCCGTATATAAAAGTAGATCGTAAAAGCAAAAGGCTATTTGTAGAGATAAAAGATGACATCAAATATTTAAATATACTTTCAGTCGTAAACCTAAGGATTAACTATGGATTAAGGTTTACTCATTATTTACGGTTTCTCGATTTGTGGTCACTGATGTCATAACAAGAGATCTCATGTTCGAATCTCACTATGTATACATCTAAGGAGTGGTCATGGAAATAGTCACAAACAGTCACGGGGATATTCTGGTTACTTTGTGTACATCTCCGTAAAAGACTCACTCTCCCAGATAATTTTAACATGGAAAATCTCATTTGTTTACCCGTTTCGTTTGTCTAAAAACTCTACTATTTCTATATTATTTGGTAACCATAACCTTTTTAGCCAACTAATATACGGGATTTGAACCAACTGACATACAAACTCAAACCGTTATGTCTCAATATTTATCATGGACCTTCAAAAATATTTTGCGGTGGTTTATGCTTATGTCCAAATATCTGTTTGATTGTTTCACACCTTAAATATATTTTGACACTCGCCTTCCGGTGTTTATGGTGTACCTGTAGGGATGGCAACGGGACGGGGAATGTCGGGGATTGTATTTCTCATCTTCATTCATGTTTTCACTCTCTATCCCTGTCCCCATCCCCACCGGAGAATTTCTTTACATCCCATCCCCCGATGAGAATCGGGGATACCCACGGGGATTCGTAGATTTTCCACCCTTATGAAATAACATAAAAATTTCACAAACTCGTCAAAAATATAAATAGTTTTGACTCATAAAGTGTCTCAACAAATGTACCTACATTGCACATAGTTGGATTAATTACAATTTCAATTCAACTTTAAACACATTACGCATTGTAACATCACATATAATAAAAAAACAATATGTATCATATGTGTGTATTCGGACAAAATAGTTAAGTAATATGTATTTGATGTTTATACTTCTAATTCTAAAGGTGCTTGATTCTATAAATATCACATATGCATAAAAATATACATGTCGATACTCATAAACATATATACATATACAAGTTAATCTATGGATATAACATATAAATTCTAAATACTTATACACTAGAAAGATCGGGGTCGGGGCCGGGGATTTATGTTATCCCCATACCTGCCCCATTCCCGGTTTTATATTTCGAGGATTCCCCATCCCCGGTCAGCTCGAGAATTCCCCAGTCAAATCGGGTTTGAGGATCAAGTCTCCATCGGGTAGGGATTTTTTTGCCATCTCTGTATACCAGTTTCTTTTTCCTAGTTCGAGTATCAACGCGACTAGCTAGCCTTTTATAATAAACATGTTCGAATTAGAGCTGTAATTATCTTTAAGTTATGTAATAATATAGTTGAGATAAGTAAACCCGCCAACCCATCAACTCAAAACCTACCATATTGAACACGACATGAATTGCCACATCGGTTCGCAATAGTGACTAAGCTAGGTTTGCTATCAACACAGTAACATTATACATGTTTGACTACAAAGTCAACAATTACAACACTTGTAACAGGAAATGGGGAGTAAAAGTAACTCAACTGTTCCACATTACAAATACTAAGAAACATAGATTGAGTGTAATTTTGTCCAACATTCATTTACCCTTCATAGAGCACTACTTCAGTTAAGTTGCTAAGGTCTCTCTTTCTCTCTAGGCCTTTTCTTTTAAGCACTAACTAAATCTTTTAAGGTGATTCTCCAAGAGCAAAGATTAATTAGATCCATATATAGAGATATAGTACTTTTTTCTTGTAAGAATCATTAGATAGATACTAAAACTATGAACATAATATTTGGTATGAAAGTGTGAACAAGATACAAAATTTTGTGTGGTTTTTATAATAGGATAGATAAGTGAGATCTATAAATAGTAATATAGTTTTTCGTGTTGATTTCTTTAAGTAATATACCAAAATTATGAACAAAACATTTGGTATTAACTAGGGCGGTAAACGAACCGGACGAACACGAGCAGCCTTGTTCATGTTCGTTCATTTAATTTTAACGGACAAATAAGCGAACACGACGCTTAAGCGGACGAAATTTCTTGTTCATGTTCGTTTATTAAGAAAATGAGTTGTTCATGTTCGTTTATGTTCGTTCGTTAAGGCACTAAGCGAGCAGCTAGCGAAACGTGAACGATCGAACGTAAATGAACATGGGCGTCTGATCATAAACTTTATTAAATTATGCATCTAATATTGTTTTGTAAGTGTCATTTTTTAAACAAACTAATTTAAAGGTTATACAATTAAAGATTTGATATCACGAACATAAATAAATAAATGAGCGTAAATAGCGTTAACGAGCATTATAATCGGACGTTTATGAACATAAATAAGCGGACGTGGCTTTTGTTCGTGTTAGATTCGTTTAACTAGCGATCGTAAAATATTGTTCGTGTTCGTTCGTTTAATAAATAAAGCGAACGTAAGCGAGCTTTTCAAAGCAGATTAAGTGAAATGTTATTTGAGCGTTCGATTCTTTTCTGGCCTGGTATTAACTATAAGATGTGATCAAGATTGAAAGAGTTTGTTAATATCATGGACAAGGGGTCATTGTCTACTTTTTATAAATTCATCTTCTACCCACCTCTCCATCCATTTTTTTGCATTTTCCTGTTAAGATTTGTGGGAATGCTCTAAAAAAGTAAGAAAGAGAAAAAAGTTTGAAACTTGATTAGTTTCTGGCCTCAATTATACATCAAGATTCATTTCTCAACCCCACCCATTATTTCTTCTAAGTACTAGTAATCAACGAACATATCTATAAAATACTAGTCAAGCTCATTTCTATGTAATTTGGTGCAAGATTCATGGCAAATTCTGATGCTTTTGAGCTTGATTTCAGCTGCATAGATCGATCCATGTCGTTTCCAGATGACTCCGCGGACATGTCTCCACAAAGAAAGTTGGGCAAGGGAAAGATCGAGATCAAGCGGATCGAGAACACCACGAATCGACAAGTGACTTTCTGTAAGCGTCGCAACGGGTTGCTCAAGAAGGCGTATGAATTGTCTGTTCTTTGTGATGCTGAGGTTGCTCTTATCGTCTTCTCGAGCCGTGGACGCCTTTATGAGTATGCCAACAACAGGTACTATACATAGATCTGCTTACTCATGTTTACTTGGATTTGTTTTGTGGGTGTTGTTTTCTTCATATGATGATGCTTGATTGCTTGATGACAACTAAAAATAAAAATTAGGTCAAAATTTTGATATTTAGGGTTAGGGAAATAGTACATAACTCTTAAACGAATGTAACTTCTAGAGAAGAATTGAGATAAAAAGGACACAATAATATCTTAAGTTATATGAGAGTTTTTTCATTCTTCTTGTGGAACAAAGATTCACTTGTTTCTTTTACATTTTGAGTTTGTTTCTTTTCCTCAAAGAGATTTATATATTTTGTGTTGTTAAAGTTTTATTTTACTATTTATCTTTTATGAATCTTTGTTTCATATTTTAGTACCTACAAGATCTGTTGTTAAAGATTGCAACAAAAAAGTCGCTAGTTAAAATGTTGCAAGCCAATAAGCAAAGATTTAGGAAGTGTATTCGCTGACCTCTGAGATCAGCTTCTCTCTTACCTTCATTTTTGTTTAAGATCTCTCTCTCACACACTAACACACACAAAATGTTGTCAAGTTTCTATTGCTCAAGACTTGCATCATCTTGACACTTCCTAAATAGATTGTCAGCTAACATCATCCAAAGCAAAGTGAAAGGACTCTGAAAAGAGATGTCATCAAAGCCTAGTAAAGAAAGGGAAACTAAGTTTAGGCTGGTCGCAGCCGTGTGGTTAACATCGGTTGGCCTTCAAAATTTGGCACCTTTGACCGATGTTCACATCGGTTGGGTCGATTGTGGGCGAAGGTTGCCACATCGGTCGTGGCTTCATTTTTGCACACATCGAGTGCAAATAAGACCGATGTAAACGTTAGTATTTGCAAGTTTATTCGCTATTTATTTCAAAAAAATGACCGTTTGTCATTTAAAAAAAAAAAAAAAAAAAAAAAAAAAACTTTTTAAAACCAAATTCTGGCTCTATAAATCTGAAAACTCTCAAACGCGATTCGCCACTCATTTTCATCTATATTCAATCAACCATTCTAACAAAATACCCACGAAACATAATTTTAATATGTTTTAACGTTATTTAATTCGTATTGTAATGTTTTTTTTTTTTTTTTTTTAATTAAGTGGTGTAATGTTTTTTAATTTAAGTAATGTAATGTTTTTTTTTTTTTTTTAATTTGAATGAAATTTAAATTTAATGTTAAAAATGTTTGAATTAAAAAAAAAAAAAAAAAAAAAAAAAGCTTGGGTCGTCATTTGGGGCGTTCGGGTTGTCAAGGTCATTTGGAGAAAAAAAGGCGTGTGCATATTGGATGATGGGGTTGTCAGGGTCACGGCCGGGACTAGCCTTAGTAGGTTTTCAAATCAGTTTAAGCAAAGAAACACTATAAAAAAATATTTGTATAACTTTTTATCATTAAAGATGTGTTTTATACTTTTATGCACCAGTTTAATTAGTTGTAAACCACTAAATTTAGTACAAATTAAACACAAATGCAATGATATATAATTTAATTTGATGATGCACAGATTAATTAGTATTCTTTATAAGAAGTTAAGGCTCACAAATATAATTATGTATGACCAGTTATCTTCTGGTCAAAGCCTCTTATGGCCTCATGGGTGTATTCCTTAGGTCAAAGATAAGTCAAATTAGGGTTTTGACAAAAAAGATTCTACTGGTCCTATATTGTATGTTAAGTTGGGAAAATAAAATATTTGGTTAAAAAGTCACAAATCATGGGGATTACTAACAAAAATACCTAGTTTAATGGGTATTTTTTTTCTTTAAGGTCAAAATGATGGTTCTAATAAAAGACTTCAAATTTACTAAGGAAAAAAAGGGATACAATTTTGACAAATTCCCAAACTTAATTGAAAGCTTCTTGGGTGAATGTTCTTATTATATACAAGTATATAAAAAAGGAGTGGTTATTGATACATCTCATAAAATGAAACCAATACCCATCAATTTATTTATTTATTTTTATAATTTTTTTTTTTTTTGCTAAAAAACTGCGAAACAAAAAATATTAATTTTGACAAGTCAAAGTAATGCTAGCAAAACATAAATATACGTAGCAGAAAATCAAAGAAAATTGTATTGTACTGCTAATAAAGTGGGTAAAAATGCCAAAAGAAGTGTAACATAAAATATAAAGTTTGACAAGTCTAAAGTAGTAAAAGTCAAAAGATATTGAACAAAAAATTATAAAAAACTCTCTTATCATGTCTTATCCGGTCAATAACATGGTTAAAAGGGGTAAGGTGGGGTAAGGGTAGCAATAGTCCTACCATATAGAAAACATATCTTAGATCTTACTTTAATAAAATTAGGTTTTCATTATTAAGGTGTAAAAGGAGTTTTTGTCCCAAAAATTAAGGTTATATCAGATATAAATACAATTGATGGATTTCCCTTAATTCCCTTAACATATGGAATGCTTTCACCATCTATTTTATAAAACTAACTTTTATTGACAACTAAAATACAAAACAAATTTTACTATAATAAATTCAAGAGCCAGATTTTACTTTCAGCCTTTTAAGTTACTGACATAGTAAGTGGCATCCTTTTCACATTTCCAAAGTTCTTCAATAGTGAAATAAAACACATACTAGTCTTTCCTTTTGTATTGTCCATTAGAGCACTCTCAATAGTAACGCCATGCATGGTTATAGCGCAAATAACGGCGTTATGAATGATATCACTGTTGTGACCTCGGCGTTAAAGAGAAGAAAGGAAGCCCGCGTTGCTTTGGCCAGGCGTTATAGGGGCGCAAAAAAAAAAAAAAAAAAAATTCAAAATTTTACACTTTCTACCTTAGCGGCTACTAGCCGTTATTTTTAAAAAATTCAAAAACACCCTAAGCGGCTACTAGCCGTTATTTTCAAAAATTTCAAAACCTTTTTACCACTATAAATACCCAATTAAAACACCATTTCTTTTCACACTTCCCTTTCTAAATCCTCTTCATTCTCTCGATCTTTCAACTTCTATTAGCGCAAAAAAAAAAAAAACAATGTGGGAGGCAGCGGCGATACTTTCTACAATCTTCTTGCTAGTGGGTGGAATCCCTCAAGCCGGGTTCATCATCTAACACGACAGCAGGTTCATCTTCGATCCCAACCAGCTGGGCTTATCGAGCCAAGAAATTTATCAACAACATCAAGCATTTACGTATTGGCAACAAAACCAACAAAACACCTTAAACTCTAACTTTCAAAACCTACAATTCACACAACAATCACAACAATCTGGCGAAACACATGATGTTCTTGACACATGGCGTCTCCTCGAAAAAGGAAAAGGTCGCATTAGCGAAAATCAAAGAAATCAAGACCGAGGCAGAACCGGTTGATTCGATGAAGGCGAAGTTGTTGATAACTCGCGTTGGACTCCGCGGAGGAAGCATTACTTGCAACATGTTACATAGGCATTTCGGAGGATCCGAAAGTTGGAAAGTGCCAACCGAGGATACGTTTTGGTATCGGGTGCGAAATGAGTTCAATAAAAACAACTTTCAGCGGTAGCAACAAGGACATGATGTCAAGCAAGTGGAAAACTTTGAGCGGCATATGCACAAAGTTCAACTCTCATTACAAGCGTTGAAGCGGGATCAGCGAAGCGGGGAAAGTGAGGTGGATGTGATGCAACGGGCAAGCAATGGTATCGTGAGGAACCAAGGGATCGACTTTTGGCCTCGAAGGCGCTTGGGAGGTTTTGCGTCATTATAAGAAATGGAACACGCAGGAACCGGTCGATTTAACGGCGAAGTCCCAAGCCAAACAAGCGAGTTTGTTTGGTCGAGATGAACAACCTCGCCCGTGGGAAAGAAGCGTGCTACCAAGAAAGCAAGATCAGAGACTACAACAAGTCTTGGGGAACAAGCCTTTGGAGGAGCGAGCTCGTCGACTTATTTCACGAAACTATGGCAAGCGAGTTTCGTGTAAACGAGAAGTCTCGGCGGCGTGTCGGGCAGCGCGGAAAAAATCGACAATAACCGGTTGGAAGAAATAAAGTTTTTGATGGCGCTTTCTGCGGGGCAAGATCGATGGTCGTGCGGTGGATCAATGACGAAAAAAGATCGAATCATCATAAAATATAACTTGAAACCTCGTCGATAGATCGTATTCTCGTCATTTCCTTTAATTTGTTGTAACGTTTTATTTAGTTGTATGGTTTTTTATTTCGTTGTATTTTTTATTTAGTTGTATTTTTTTAGTCTCGTATTGTAATATGTTTTAAGTTTTAATGAAATGTTTGTTTTAGTTTAAAAATGAAGTGTTTGATTTAGTTTAGGGTTGAAATTGAAAATATGAAATATTAGTGGTGTTATGGTGTTATTGGGATGTTATTGTTGTGGGTGTTTTTGGGGATGTTAATGTTAAATGTTAAAGGCGATGTGGTGGCGTGGGCGGTGTTATTGGTGTTATGGTGTTATTGTTGGAGTGCTCTTAAAGACTTTTACCAAGCTTACCATGGCACCATGCTGTTGAAACTAAAACAGCAACCTATTTTTTTTTTTATTTTTTTTTTTTTTGGGGTAAAGGGGAGTAATCCTGCACCCTGGTAAATATATTAACCAAATAAACGTTTAAGTACAATGGATATGAGTGAAGTCCCATATCTCAGCCCGTTACATAGGCATAAAGCTTACATAACAAGATACTTCCTAGTTTCTAAACAAGAAACCAAACCACTACTCAAAGATAACATATGACGCAACGCGATGAAATTACTTAGGGACCTTGAAACTTTGTGCCATACATGGCATTAAAGGTATCAAATTCACGGAAGATCACGAACTGTTTCGCATAGTCATCGAAGTCATAGTCATCATACTCATCTTCAAACTCTTGGCCACCACAAATATATTAGCGAGACTCATCAAAGGGTTAGCAACAACCTCATCTTGAATCGAGACACCTCGATCTCTCTACTTTAGAAAAAGGGTTAACTCTCTTAGTAGAAGAGGCAGGTGAATACAAGAGTCGCTAGTTTGAGAAGCCGCGACCGTGTCCATCTCTTTCAAATCACTCGAGGGGTTCTTGTGATACATTACTGTCATAGGAGACTTATCATCATTAACTTCCATTGTACTACCGGAATCCGCATCTTTGTTGGAGTCATTAGAAGGACTATCGGGCGTGTCAGTGAAAGAGCATCAAACTTGTTAGATGTGAGATCTTAGTACCACTCGAACTAGCCACCTGAAGCATTCTTCTTAGTGACTTCCATTTCTTAGGTTGGGAGAGTCTTTTGGGTTGATATTGAAGCGCTTACCACAGCAGGTTTAGTGAACCTCCTTGACCGAATAGTAGACCCGCTTGCTTACCCTTCTTCTTGTTATTAACCATCTTGAACCCATCATTAACCCTCTTAGAAAGGTGACGGGAGGTTTAACGACTTTAGGACATTCAATAGGGTATGACCAAAATCATACATTTGTCGCAATGAGGTGGTTTCCACTCATATTCAACCCGTATCTTCTCGATAGTCGAACCCGACCCATCAAGTAACGGTATCTCAACGATAAGGTTTGTCCCCTAAGCACCTCATCCGACTTCACATCAATCATGCATCTAGCAAAACTACTACTGACCCCATGATTCCTTGCACATTTGGCTAGTGAAAGCGTCTAACCTTTTGGGAGTGCCAATCACTGTGGCAAGGAGACTAAGACCATCATCAGAGAACATATTAAGAGGAACATCATGGAATTTAACCCACACCGAGATGCTAAAACAGCAACCTACAAACACACACAAGAGAGAGGTACACATGTATACATACTACATACATCATAAATACATACATTGATACATACCATACTAATGTCATAAAGCATCAAAGGACTTGCAACAAAACCATTAAATGAACTGTGTAGCTAATTCTGTAAACCGAGTTTATAATTCAACTCATTTTCTTAAAGGCGGTGACTTGCAACACTACCATTAAACACGTAAAAACGCACTTAATTATCGTCTCAAGTGAGGTTTGAATTTCACAACATTTTATTAGTGAAAAACCTGGACTCGTGACAAAGCTATCACGTGCATTTCATTGAAACTAAACAAAACTCGCAACACAAAATTTTGGTACATGATGCATTTCAAAAAGATTTAAAATTTGTTACTATATTTTTACAATAAGCGAGATAAATATATAGGTTGTGTTTAGTTAGAAAAAACACCATTTTTTTTCACAAAATGTTTTGTACAAAACAAAGAAAACAAATATTGCGCTCAAATCACTTAATTTCCATAAAATTCTCTACAAAACAAAAATTCTCAACTTTCTAACTTTACAAGGAAAATTACAAACACATTCTGGTTGTTTCTTTGTAACCCAAAACTCTCATCTCCCTTCTTCAAAATAGAAAATACAAATATCAACTAAACGCGTTTTCGTGTTTTGTGGAGATAACTTTTTCTCCAAATTACAACAAAACTAGAGATAGAAAACAACATATTTTTTTCAACAATTAAACGCACCCATATTGTTCCCGAAAACCATCTTAGTTCCACGCCGTCCACCCATCACTTGTTGAAATATTTTTTAACTACGAGATAGTAAGAAATAAATTTAGTTTAGATTTATTTGAAGTAATTTGTTATATTAAGAAAATATTTAGACTCAAAAGCTAGTGCAAATAGACACTTGAGTATCAAATTTAGGGCAATAATCATAGACCTTGCATATAAAATATAACATTTATTTTTTGTTTTGCGCACACAAACTTTTATGTTATCTGAATTATCTGGTTGTTATATCTTTGCGTTTCAATTGTATGTTGAAGTGCACGAATCAAAAAAATGAGTGTACGAATCAACACTCGTAAAATATGGACACAAAGTATGTGTGAGAGAGAGAAATAGTACTATACAAAAGAGTGAGCCAATGAGAGAGTATCTAATGCATGGGGAGAGATGACACATCCGTACAGCAATGGAAATGGACGGCTCTGATTGACTCAGAGTTTACAGATTTTGGATCTTCGAGGAGGGTAAAAGGGTGATGCTCCATTACATTATCCATTGTGTAATAGGGTTTTATACACGTGGCAAAGATCTAGCCTTAGAAAAATGTAACCAATCATAATGATAGATGAACCAATCAGTAGCTTCGACAATTTTAAGGTATTATACAATGTGTGTTTATATGGTATCCTTAAGATCTCCGAGAAAAAGTGAGATTTTATTCACTTTAGTACCATTTTCTGTTTACTTAAAATCTCATACAAATCCTACTATTCAAATGCTTTTAAAGATTTTGAGTACAACACTTCACTGTGTGTTGTGATTGAGTGTGAGCATCATTTTATCCTATGTGCAAAACCAAGAAACAAATCAATACAAATGATGGTTTGGAAAATAATCTTTTACCAATTTTTGTGTCTACTTATACTTTTAACTCATGTGTTGTGATGCTTGGAAAAATTATGGACTAGTTGCGGAGAAATAATTAGTTGACGACACATTACACATGTTATGTTTTTATGATCGAGGAATGTTTTATGACGATATAACGTTGCTCTAATGATTTTCTTTATGAAATATGACTTTTGCATAAGTTTTAAGGTAGACTTGATCTGTAATGACAATCACTGACCAAATGTTCATAGATCGTTGTATAAAAAAACACAAATGCATGCTTAGTTGAATTTGTTTATGACTTGATTGTGAAAAAGTGAGTTCATGAGTTCATATTTCATCAACATGTCATGTACATTACTGTCGAAGTATTTTTTTGTGGGTTGTTGCAGCTATCTTTCGGCCTTGTGGATGAGCCTTCTAGATACCTGCTAAGATGAACAACGCGTTAGTCTCGCCTCGGGTGTTATCCCAGGACCCGACTCCGGCGTAAGAATAAGTATGTGTTTGTACCGAAGGTATAAAGTATATGTGTGTGTGAAAATGATACCTTATTCACAATTCTTGTATGTGTATTTATCTACTGCGATGTGGATTATCGGTCCCAGGTGCATCGTGCTTGATGGGACCGTTGATGTTGTCGGACGGCATCGCCGACGACATCGTCATGGCGTCTGTCGACATCCGGAAGAATGAGACAAAGCGCATCCGGCTAGATGCGAAAGTGCTGTCGGTCGGTAGCTAGCTGACCGGACGGATGGTTTGTCGATGTATCGCCGGTATAGCACAGGATATTTCGGTAGAATCTTGGACCCTTCGGTGCGGTGTTGGACTCTTCGGCTAGAGTGTTGGTCCCCCGGTTCTTGGACGAATGGGCATATCGTCGTCATGTCCCCAGGTATCATGTTATTTGTTCAAAACAAGTAACGTGATACTTAATTTTAGTTGCCGTCGGGCTCATTCGAATATTTGGGTATGTTACGCTTTTATGGGCTTCATTATGGGCAATGGGCCCAAGCCCATTAGTGGAAGCAAGTTAAAATAATATATACCGTGTTTTGTGGGATCGTGCCACGTGGCGGTGGTATCCGTTGACGGTTCATTCGTCCCACCGACACGACGCGACATTTTGTGTCCCCTTCCTTTGCCTATATAAGCCCTTTACCCTCATTTGTTATTTTTACCTTGTTCTTCACTTTTCTTGTTTGCTTTCGAATATTCCGTGAAATTCGGTCGTCGCTTTTCTTTTTATTTCATTTCGTTTTGCGTTACCTCTTCGGTATTCCATGGCTTCGGTTGAGCATCCGGCTTGGCTCGGATCATCCGGCCCGATCTTGCCCCAAATCGGACATGCATATATATTCTTCCGTGCTCACCGAAGGGGAGCTGGAAGGTCTCATCAATGAGTATGGGATTCCTATGGATCTTCATCCTCGTTTACCTCCGATAGACTTTACCATGGACAATCTGCCGAAGGATGCCATCGGATTGTATGAGCAGTATCTTACGTTTTCGGGAGTTCGGGTTTCATTTTCTACCTTCCTTCTGAGGGTGATTAGGTACTTCAAGGTTCACATCTCACAACTTGTGCCCATCGGGCTGAATAGACTTGTTATGTTTGAAATATATTGCCGAAGTCTTGAGATTGAACCCACCGTCAATCTGTTTCGGGTGTTTTATAAGTTGAATAAGCAGGGACACTGGTTCTCGTTTGCCAGCCGGACCGGAGGGAACTCTCCGGGACGTATTTTTAAGGAAACGTGCTCAAGTTTGAAAAACTGGAAGGACAATTTTTTTCTGATAGACCGGAGAGCTATCCCGGATGCTATGCCTTGGAGGCATCCGGATTCCAGCGTTGCTGATGACGCTCCGTCTGGGGGTTATTCGGATGCCGATGTGGCAAAGTTGTGTGAGGGGATAATGGAGTTGAGTTCATTCGGGTCTTTTGTATGAAGTCGGGTTGACGAAAGTCTGGAAGCATTCTGGCTTTCGCTGGAGTTTAAGGATATCGAGAAGAATGGTATATGAACCCCCTTTTTCTTTTTTTTTTTTTTTAAACCCCTTTTTTTTTTTTTGTGCGGTTATTACCATGTCTCGTTATTTGCGCCTAAGGTCTGATCAAGGGTCGAGGTTGGGAAAAGGGCGTGCTCTTGCTGAGGAAGGGGAGATACCCCAGCACGTGACCCCCCCTGGAGGTGGGAACGCATGTTCCGGACCCTAGCCAGGTGCAGCAGATTGTGGGGAAGGCCAATCCGGGTGTCCTAAAAGCCAAGGAGAAGAAAAGAAAACAGCAGGAGAAAAGAGCGTCTGGGCCCTCAACCTTGTTAAAGAGGAGGAGACCTAACACACCTTCCATTGATCTGTCGTCAAGTCCGGACAACTCTCAGCGGACTCGCTCGGTGTCGCCTATAAATATTTTGAGGCATGGTGATGCTGTGCATGCTACTGAGCAAGGGAGTGTGGGTGGTGGTGATCAGGAGGTTGGCGGCGGGGGTGACCAGGAGACCACTTCGGTGGAGGCTCCCCCCGTTGTTTCTACTACCACTCCTTATCCCTCTGGCCAAGGTATGTTTCTTAACTTGGGATGTATCCTCCTTTCGCTTCTTTTTTTTTACCAGTATTTTTTCTTCACAGAAGCTGGAATGAGTGCGACGGGGGCGAATGTCCAAGGTGTCACTCAGGCTGGCACTTTTGTCGGAGGTACTTCACGGCTGCTCTATTACTCCAGAGCTCTCTTTTTCTCATTTGTTCGTGCGAGTCTGACTCTTTTTTTTTCAGGTGGGTGGCCGAATGGGTTCCGGGGAGCCGTTCATTCCTGGCTGGAGCTTGTCAGTCAACACCAGTTTGAATGACGCCATTCAGTGTCGAGATATGATGAGCAATCTCGCCCCCCCCCCTTTTATCTTGGCGGAACAAGAGGATTTGCACGACGATCGGGCCTTGTCTGAGGGTGGTTCGAGCTATGTCATGGATCTATGGCATTCGATGTGTTTAAGAGGTTCGGCGCTTAAACCACCATTATGCGAGCTCTATAAGGCCCATTCCACATTGTGGCGTCGACTCCCAACTTTCCGAGGCTCAAAATAATCTCCGAGTTCAAATGAAGGTTAATCAAAAACTTATTCAGGACAATCAAGCCCTTCAGGCATCCCATCATGACTGCGGCCGGAAGGAAGAGGAAATGGGTTCCCGTCTGGCTTCTTTGGAGAGAGAACTGAGTGAGTTAAAGATTAAAGACGAGGAGAGAGAAAAAGGTGGGATTGTTGGAAGAGGCTTTGAAGAGGAAGATGGAGGAGCTGGATGAATCCGAGAGGGAAGTTGTGGTCTTGAGAGCTGACGTTGAGAGGTTTGCCGTAAGTGCAGGCCACGAGGAGATCTTAAGGTTTAACTATGTGAAAGAACTGGTTCCGGCGGTCATCCGGCGCTTACACGGGAGTGATGAATATCAACAGGCTTGGGGGAGTGTTTTTAACGCCGCCATAGACTCTGGTTTTTTGGATGGCCTTAGGGAAGGTCGCAGCGATGAGGAGGTCGACAGGATCCTTGCCCAGCAGAAAGATTTTAATATGCAAGCGGTTAAGGGGTTTGTGGCTGCGTACGATGAGATGTTCGAGAGGTCTTTCCCCTATGTTGAGAAGATCAAGTGATCTTATCACCTTCCTCTAGCGGATTTGATGAACATACTCCCTGAAGGATCCAGGTCCACTCCCGGTGCAGGCACTTCCGGCGGATCTTAGCTTTTATCTCGCCTTGTGATCATCTAATTGTTAAGATAATGTTATGTTTGTACTATGGTGGGCCTGCGTGCCTTTAGGTTGTAATCAAACAATTTACTTTCGCACCTTCGTGATGTTATTTAGGTCATCCGTATATCCGGATGACCCCTTTTGATATGTAATTAAACAATTTATTCTTGCATCTTCGTAATGTTATTCAGGTCATCCGTATATCCGGATGACCCCTTTTGATGTGTATATGCTTGTGTTTGTCTTCTGTGTTTTTGCTAGTGACTTGGCACTTTCGGCGTTAACTTATGCCCATAAGTACATATATTCAGACCTTCCCTGATGACTTAGCATCTTTGGGGCTTTGGGGTAATGTTTCGCCTGTTGGTAAATTTACCTGGTGGCTTATCCCTGGCGTCGTCACGCCTCCGGGGTATCTGCGTGCCGTTTGGGCATATATGCCTCGGCTCATCCCTTAATGTCTTAGCATTATTCGGGGGTATGCAGTCGCCTACCGAAAGGTATATGGCCTTCCCTAGTGTCGTTGCACTTACGGGGGTACATTTATTTTGACTGAAGGGTTTTCGGATGTATGGACGGGGGTAGCTAATCCCCGCCGATTCATGCCTTTCCCTTTTGTGTGAGATGTAATCATGGAAAATTTTCCTCCTCCGTCATAGGTAGGGGAATATATCATTTCTTACTGATAGTGAAAACAAAGTAATTTATGCCCGTAGGCTTACATTTTTTTTTTTTGCGAATGCTTTTAAAGAAAACACTTCTTCAAATTCACTGCATGCCATTTCCGGGGAATTTCCTCTTCGTCCAGAGTCTCTAGCTTGTAGGACCCGTTGAGGCCTGCTTCCTTGACCCGATAAGGACCTTCCCACTTTGGTCCCAATTTGCCTTGATCTTTGGCTCTGCTAGCTTCATTCTTCGGTATCTGAATTCCCCAGTTTGAAGGATACCACCATGCCTTTCGGTTATAGTATTTTCCGACTTTGTTTTGTATCGAGCTTCCATCACCGCTTCTTCCCTTCTTTCTGTCAGCAGGTGTCGAGATTGAGGTAATTTCCTCTTCATTTGCTCTTCCGTCCGCGAGGATCCTCCTCTTGAGGCCTTCCCTTATTCTTCTCACTCTGTAGGTTGGCATGCCTATTTCTGCCGGTATTACCGCTTCGCTCCCATAGGTGAGGCTGAAAGGCGTCTCTCCATTACTTGTCTTGATGGATGTCCGGAGCGCCCAGAGAACGTTCGGTAATTCGTCTACCCATCCTGCATTTGCACGCCCCAGCCTTGTTTTGATTCCTCCATCAAAATTTTGTTTGCCCTTTCCACCGGTCCGTTGGCTGTGGGTGTGCCACGGAGGTGTTAATCGCTTTATATTGAGTTTTCACACCGACTCTTGAAGGGGTTGTCTGACTGCTTAGCATTATCTGTGCGATGATGGCGGGAAGTCAAAGCGGCACACTATATTATCCCATACGAACTTCGTGACGTCTTTTCCAGTGATCTTCGCCAACGGTTTGGCCTTCGTCCACTTGGTGAAATAGTCGATGGCGACCAAGAGGAATTTGACCTTTCCGGCTGCCGAAGGTAGGGGGCCTACTATGTCCATGCCCCATTGGTAAAAGGACCATGGGGCCATAACGGACGTCAGCTTCGTTTTCGGGAGTTGTGGCACCGGGGAGTGGATCTGGCAGGAGTCACACTTGATTATTTCGTTTCGAGCATCCGGTGCATAGTGGGCGATGGTACCCTTGCCGCATGGCTTCGCTACCACCGAGCGAGGACCGGGTGCATTCGCATGCCCCATGTGTATTTCCCTTATGGCGTGGTTAAACATGGGGGACGACGCACCTCATCATAGGCACCAGGTAAGCTTTTTTGTAGAGCACTCCGTCTTCTATGACATATTGGCTGATTTTCATCCTCAGGGTGCGGGCTTCGTTGGGGTCTTCCGGCCAGATTCCTTCCTCAAGACACCGGATGATAGGGGTTGTGAAAACGTAGAGGGGGGGGGTGAATACGTTACCGTTTAAAATCGTTAGATCTTTTGTATCAAATCACTTATGAAGCTTGTTATTATATGAAAGTATCAATTATTGTTTATGACTAATATAAAGCATAGCAAACCAAGTTGTCACACAAGCATCATCATCAAACCACATCATAAGCAATTATAAAAGTAAAGAGATAAAGAAAGGAAAGTGCAAACCGAACACGAGGATTTATAGTGGTTCGGTCACGGATCTCCTCTCCCTACTCCACTCCCAGTACCCAACTCGAGAGTTACTTCACTAAATCAACAAGCTCCTTCTCGGCGGAGAAAACCTTACAATCGTTGCTTACACTTTTTCGGTACAAAGCTAAATACCGGGTTCTAGTTCGAGGTAGAACCAACCTAACGTCGCCTATACAATATTTCGACACTAAGCTAGATGTCGAGTTCTTTTCAAGGGTACAACCACTCCACTATGTTTTATGGCCCAACATAACATACCTTGTGTTTTATGGTTCAAACACATAAACCATCTAATCTAGTTTGGTGAAAGTGTTGTGATGATGCAATAATGTTTACAATGATGATCCATGACATAAATGTCTAATGGATATGAATGACTAATCTAATGTTCTTCTTAAATAAGAAGTCTTCAATCAATGAGGATATCAAGAGATCTTGAATCTTCATATGTTGATATGCTTTGGTGAATGAGGATGGCTAGATCTCCAAGCTTTCCTTGGTTGATCAAAATTAGGGGTGTAAACGAGCCGAGCCGCTCGTGAAAAGCTCGGGATCGGATCGGTAAAAGCTCGAGCAGTAGGAGCTTAAGCGAGCTCGAGCCGAGCTCGAGCCTAATTTGGGCTCATTTAATAATCGAGCTCGAGCAGGAGCTCAGCAAAGCTCGAGTAGGCTCATGAGCCTAAGCGAACCCTAGAATTATATGCGTGTATATATCATCTATCTCGTATAAGCGAGCTTAAAAGTAGTAAGCGAGCTCGAGCTTTATGTAATTAACGGCAGAGCTCAAAACATCATAAAATTAGTCGAGGCAGGGCAGAGCTCGAGCTTGTGAAAATTTTCACGAGCCGAGCTCGAGCTCAAAGTATAAGGCTCGAAAGCAGGCTCGAGCAGAGCTCGAGCTTTATATATAAGCGAGCCGAGCTCGGGCCTTAACGAGCTCGAGCTCGGCTCGCCTGCTTCCACCCCTAATCAAAATGTAAAGTATGCTTACAACAAAGATGAATGTTAGAAGCATTATGATCATGTGATGATGAGGGTGATTAATGTATATTACTACATGGTTATCTATAGATCTAAAAGATGAAAGAAAGATAGAAAGAATGTGTGTTGGAAGGGATGATTGAAATGAGAAGACAATGGGCTTTATTTATAGCCAAAATGTAATCTAAAAATAATACTTTATTAGATTTGATATCTTAGAATATCTTTCAAGATCTTGCAAATCTAACCAAATATTGATCAAATCTTCTAAAGATATGATGATGCATGAAGTGATGTAAAATTGTATTTTCATTTAGATTAAAATGTTCATGAAAATAAACTTGTAAAATGTATTATGTAACTAGTTTATAAAAAGTCTAGTTGTCTTTTATAAAATATAATATCTAGTTAGGTGCTTGTCAAAATAATATATATTTTGTCAAGTGTAAGTAAACTTTAGTACTTGTATGAATATTATAGTTAGTTTACTTGTACAAATAAAAGTATATATTTGTTAGACATTTTACAAAAGATGTATTTGTATAAAATACTTGTGAATGCAAAATGTAAAAAGATGTTCAAATAGAATGGTTAACCTATTAAAATACTTAGTGACTCTAAGCGTATTTTAAACATTCTAAATGATTTGTTAATGGGTTTGATCATAATGCCACATAACAAACATGTACGAACCCGTGTTGTAACATATGAGGACTTGAGACATCGAGAGGTGTTGAATGTATGTTGAGACAAAGTGTGATTACAAGTAACTTGTACATTTTACGTTATGTATTACAAGTTACATGTTTGTCATCAATCAAAACAAGCGAGGCTGTATAGATTAAATATCGTAATATTTGCACTAACAATCTCCCCTTTTGATGATGACAAAGATATGTAAACGTAATAGAAAGTAAAATGTAAAAGTTACTTGTATCCTTACTACCTTTACATTACCTTCTCCGTTTACACTCTTCTCCCCTTTTGTCGAATCAAAAGGCGTGTTCTTGAGTTTAACTTAATTTCTCCCCAAAAAGGCGAGCTTGCATCATCCCTAGTGAAGTTAAATCGTCCACTTCAATCCGTCCCTTGTTTGGTAGCGAATCCATGGATCAAATAAAGAGGCTTAACCTACATCAAGGTTAGTTTTATGCAACAAAAATTATGAGAAATATATGAAAAAGAAAAATGCATAGCAATGTTAGCCTATTTTCTCCACTTTTTATCGAAGCACAAATGCTTGTTGAAAAGTGAGAATGATGCTAAATCGTGCATGCTCCCCTTTGACGGTTGCTCCCCTTGTTTGAGGCGTCGGTATGATTAAAAATCTACAAAACAAATATTAGTGCAAAACTATATTCGTCATTGGACGAGTAAGTGATATACAACAAAGTGTGTATAAGATGCATTCAGTAAATTCTTGACGGAAGCTCCCCTTGCTCTAGGGCGTCAAGATGAACCTTCAAAATAAATATTAGTATAATAGAAGCTTTGTCTTTAGACAAATATGTCATATACAACCAAGTGTATAGACGATGATATATGAGTGCTTAAAGGATATTCCTCCTTGCTCGAGGGTGTAAAGAAGCACCTAAAATAAGAAAAATAAGTGATGCAAACTTCATCCTTAGATGAGTAAGTTATATACAATCTAGTGTATATAATGATGAACCTACAATGAAGAACATTAGTGCAATATATTTCATCTTTTTGACAAAGAAAAATAAGATGTATATATGTGATATATATAAATGATATAATCAAATATCTCATGAAGTGTAGTCTCCTAATTACAATCATAAGAAAAGTGAGAATATAATATGATAAAAGTCTACAAAATGGTTCCTAGAAAGAAGTTATGAAGTTAAGTTGGAATATAAAGAGTTAAAGCTAGTGGTACTAGTGTTGGTGTCAGTTTACTAGTAGGATTCATGTGGTGATAAATCGGTAGATGACTCATGATTTATAATGACAAGATTTCGCTAATCCATGGTGGTGATGATTAGTGAAAGATGTGATGGAAGGTGGTGGTGATTAGGTAGGAAGCTATTAAGGAGTTAGAAACTCGTATGTATAGCAAATATAAAAATATGGACTCATGCAATCCTTTTGTAATGTCAAGTGACCAAGACGAAGAGGAAAGAAAATATGAATAGACATGAAGATAACCGTTCATTGATTGATATGAAAAAATGATCTATTCTAGGTGACAATGGGAGAGATAGTATTAACATGGTTTTGACCGACATGGATGATTATGACATTGAAAAAAAGTGAAGACAATATGTAAAATAACTAATAATAATGAGTACCTATATGAGGATGAGAATGACATCATATGAGTGAGAGTTGGATAGACCAACGTGTTGAGAAGGTGTTGGGAATGGCGGTTTTGATTAATATATCATTTGCACTGACAATGACATGTATGACATGTGTCAAGCGAGAAAAAGGATAAGACCCTATGATGGTGTTCTAGATAGTGAAGTTGTAAGGTGCTAGTTTAAGGAAAATCCTAGATTTGTTGATTGTGGAGATGAAGAAGTTTGTAAAAACACATGATGCGTTTTTCACTTGATGAGGTATTGGTGCAAACTTGTGATAAAGAGTTAAAAGGTTGAACTAGTTGTGGTTTCATGAACCGGTTTTTAGCTAAGTGGTGTTTACCTATGTGTTGGTATTTTAGAGTCTAAGAGACATAAATTTTGACAAAAGACAATTATGTGAATGGATTTTCTCTCCCTTAATTGGTGGACATCCAACATAATGTGTAATGTATCAAATAAGGAATGACAACAAAGTGTTTAGGAGGTTATTCGGGTTAACGAAAGAGATGAGCTTAGTGATGTTTTTCTGGATGATGGTTAGCATACAATGAACTTCATCCTTAAAGTCACGTACCTCTTCTAGATTAATACGAGATGATCGTATGATGAGGCATGTGGTTTCCTAATAGGAAGTGAAGAGGATTAGAGTGTTGTTATAACTAAATAATGATGGAGATGATTTTTGGAAAGCGGAAGCAAAAATGAGATTTGGAAAGAGGTCGGTTGAAAGACAAAAATGCAAAGCCAACCCTCTAGAACTTAATTCTATATGCTTTTGAACTATATGCAAGTGTAGGGGTCCCATAAAGCATAGTACTAATCTACGTAGTAATAAAGGGGATTATGCAAAATGAGCATATAAAGGTTAGAACCAAGTGAGATAACAAATAATTTGCCATCAACCTACAAAACAAATTTGTCAGTGACAAAAGATGTTAACATGATAGAAATCAAATGATAACATATTATATAAGCACAAACAACACATTGCACTTAGTAGACAAGAAATCACCACACAAGATAGCATCAAAACAATCATATTATGCAAGAATACGACTTTATTCAAGACATTTCATTATGAGATTGTTTTGTCGTTAGACTTAGACACTTAAGCATACTTGGATATACAATAATCTATGTGATTAATTTGTAAGATAAAAAGCTTCTAAAAGTTTGTCATACCAAAAGCACTTTGACAGATTATATGTGCACACGTAGCAAACAAATAGTGTGACAAGAAGCAAAAGAAACAAGATGAAAGATTCATGCAAACCATGTTTAAGACATAAAAATTTGGAGCATGTATCATTTGGATCGTACTACACATAGTTATAATGAATGCCAACTAATAGCTTTCAAATACAAATATATCAAATATCATGTATCAAAATGACATATTATGAGTTCATAAGTAACATGTTAATCATGCTAAAAATAATTCAAAAATAAGTATCATGCAAATAAAGTTTAGGTTTAAACGTTTAGTAGCATGAAACAAGAATACAAGCATTATAAAGATAAAACCGTACTAAGGTTTACACATTTGACTTGTTATCAAACACTAAGATAATGTCAAATCAACTTATCGTATTAAACAAGAACATGTAATCAACACATGTAAGTACAATGCAAGTGGTTTTACTAAGGTTTACACATTTGACTAGTTATCAAACACTAAGATAATGTCAAATCAACTTATCATATCAAACAAGAACATATAATCAACACATGTAAGTGCAATGCAAGTGGTTTTAAAAGAAAAGTCATATATACTACTTGTTTGATTAGTATTCCTAAGGCGAGGCAAACTATCAATGTTTTAACACTTACTTTAGGCAAGTATAGGAAAACAGAATTTTCAAGTTGGAGAATGAATATGAGACTATTACTAGCGGTGCTCAATTAAGGCTAAACACGACCATTTTTACGGGTGATTCCACATACCCAACTTCTCTCCAGGAAGCAATTCAACCGTTAGGTCAAATTGAGTTTCTAGTGCAATAGGTTCTCCAGTAGTCATTCTCATGTTAGAAAGATGGGAATTCCTACTTTTGCCTATTAAAGTGCATAAAAGATGATAGTTTACCAATACTTGGCTTAATGTGACACAACTAATATGCAATATAACTAAGGTGATGAAGATGTCATGTTATACACATGAATTTTATCAATGGTGTGTTGATAAACAATATGTTTTAATCTTGTGTTTAGAATCTAAGGTTGTTCAAATTACATAGCTAATTGTATGATCTAATGGATGACATCTTTGCGTTGAGTTGAAATGTATACTTTAAATGTGATTTGATTATCTAAGACTAGGGAATGGAATATGTTAAATTAAGAACGTTCTCAAGAAAGCTCCTTTTTATTTAACAAGAATCTAAATAAGGTTACTAAATTCAATAGATCATGTGTATGTTCTAGAGATGTGTAGTTTTAACCTTGGATGTGCACAAGGTTTGAGCAAGGTTAGGTTATGATGTATGCTTGAAAGGAAATGGATACAAATAGTATCTTTCAACAACGCATGGGATAAATTTATCATGCTTATGAAAATAAGTATGACAAGATGAATTGGATATGCTTGTTCATAGAACTTGTGGATGTTCGTTTCAAGATCATTTAGCCAATGAGGTGTAATGAAATCTCTTATAACCATTTATGTCGCAAGGAGAGAATGATGCATAGGATATACAATATCCTTTTAACAAGATGAATACTTAACGCATAATTTCTTAGGCATAATGTTTTTCAAAACATCATGTTTTCCTAAATGAAGATATGAAGCCAAAGTGTTTGAATCGGATAGTCCCATCTAAATAAACTTGGTCTCAAGATTATATTCACTAGATGATGACAAGAGGAATTCACTCGAGTTTCTTATGTATACTCCTCAAGAGTCATTGTTGCTTGGGGTGTATGATGTTGGCTTTGAGATTGCATTTTAACATATGTTGTTAAAATGTTGATTTGAGGTTTAACGAAATTTATGCAGAAGTTTAACGACAAAGTATTACTAATACTTTGATAATTTGTGAAGGTAGTACTACTTATACCTAGTGGAAATTGACAACAATTACCAAGAGCACCATGCTTATTTGATAGTTGAGGTTCTAGCCATAATCAATTATCTAAGTCCTTATATGTGGGAAAGGATGGTTGAGTTTGTTCAAACGTGCATTTGATTCAGTACAAGTGTTGGACACAAGGGCCTTTTGAGCAATACACTCAACGAATTCAAATGATGGTAAGGATGGTGAATTGGTTGATCTAGGTGGTAGTTCTTCTAGTGTGTCTAAATAAAGATGTGGTGATGTAGGGGTTTGTTGTGCTATGGGAGTACTTAGGTTTATTTTTCCATAGATGTTGAACACAAAAAGTACGGATACTAATTCTTATGGTTCATTGGTTGCTACAACTAATGGGTGAAGTGCTTGAAGTTTTGGTCATGTCTATGAAGCTTATCGATCGAGGTATAGGTTCACCTTGAAAGGCACGTCGATTTAAAGGATGCTCTTGGAAGTCCATGAGCAATACGCTTAATGGTGCCAAAAGATAGAAGAGGAATAGTAGGTGTCAAAGAGGATAAGTGGCACAATGGGTTGTTTGTTTTGGATAAGTGTTTGATTCATTTTAGGATTAGTGTTTCAACATGTGTTGTTAAAATACTTGGGTGTTGATTTTTCGGATATGACTTTTAATGACTACAATCGTAAGTCGCATATACTTGAATATTTCGGATGAAATACTTAAGTTGTCAATCCTAATTTGTTGAGATTATAAAGCTTAGATTGAACTCATGGATAACAAGACTTGATAATATGTCTTTAACATACGTGTGAGTTATGACTCGATGTAAATACTTATCGTCTTGAAGGATGACACATTATTTTCATGTTAGCCAAGTGAGGCAATACATGTAGATACAAAACAATATCTATAGTCATATGATAGACTTGTGTATGATATCTTTGCAAATAATGAGTCCAGATTTGTTAGTCTCGGTAAGTCATCTACGTCATCCGCAAACGGGTGAGGAGATGTTGGTGGTGTTGCACAAAGTACAAGTTTTGGAGACTTTGGTTGTGAAGGTGTTTTGGATGGTTGTGAAGTAGTCATAATGATGGGTGATTTTGGTGGTGGAATTGGAGTACTTAAGTTTAGAAAGTTCACATCTTGAATGGGTGATGAGATGTTGAGAGGTAACGAGTCCGAGGATGAAGAGTTCAAGTTTAATGAAGCAACAAGATCGAATGCTAATCCTAGTGGTTTATTTGAGGTTGAGGATTTAGTCATTTTGACTTTGCTTTAAGAAATGCTAAGCTTAAGGAAAAGTAATGATGTAGGTGTGAAATGACCATCATGAATGTGTTGATTTATGGAGCTAAGGATTCACGGAGAGATGTGTTTTATTTGAAGTTAATCCATACAAAGATGGTAGTTTCTAATGAGATGGAAGTGTCTAAGATCATGTCAAACATCCTAAGTTAATCCATTGAGGATGTGTTGAGTGAGATATGAAAGATATGCATTAACAAGTATCCTAGAAACGAGATTTGGTAAATTAGATTATGGATTTAGTAAAATTCAACAACTTACCGTAGGATCCACGACACCATTTCTTTACAGTGGAACCCTTAAATTGGTGCCTTTGGTCCGCCTATCTGGTATGGCGGTACCAAAATGCATAACAGACGGTACCAACATTTTGGTGCCGTCGATCCGTGGACACCGAAAAGTTCATGAGACCCATTTTTAGGTGTCGGGAGTTTTATGAAACACGAAATTTTGCTTAAAACATGTGACATTAATTACTTCTAGTTAGGAAAAGTCGATAACACATATACAAACATAGTGGAGCATAGACTTTGACCAAGGGCTAACGATTTTCACATAAAAGTGAAAATGGGTAAAATTTGATAACACACTTGTGCTATCCACCTGCATAAACCGGTTAGCATACAACATTGTTTTAAGTCATACTATCATCCTACAAAGTAAAAACAAATAAATTACATCATACAACATTGTTTTTGTCCTTGTACCAAACACTCTCTTAAAACCTCCATTTTTCAAAGTACTTGACTAATTTACTTAGTACTCATTGCTAAGCGAGTCATGACATTTCATAAGTTATGCGAGATGTTAGTATAACCTATGCAAAGGAAGTGATCTAAGTCTATAAGTGATGGTAAAACAATTTTCCAACTAAGTGCACAAAATCTAGCAAATGTCCTATTGTGCATAAACAAGAAATCGTCAAGCAAGCGAATAAATAACATGGCAAGATTGACACTTATATTATGCAAACAAACAAGTGTAAACAACAATTTGAAAATAAGCAAGCAACATATATGCAAACAACATAAACAAGTGGTCATTTAACATAGCATAACAAGAAAAACACTTTTCAGTCATTTTGCGTTTAAGAATGACGATGTATACCAAGCTTAATTAGTTTCCTTTAAACATATTACCAAATTATTTAGTTTCAAAAGAAATTGTATCCAAGTTTCAAGAATACCAACTTAAATTACTTGATTCAAAAAATTTGAGTTTTTATGTTAAAGCGAAACTTAATATCTTAGATATACGGTAGTATTTGGTCTATTTCACCTATTTAAAATTAGACTCAGGCCATGAGAGTATTTTTAAATGAAAGTAGACTCAATTCCCTTTAAAATGATAGGTGGTTCGACTCCTACGGACTTACGGTTAATAAGTTATGAATTTTTTAAGTTGGCAAAAAAGCTGCGTCTTGTGCGAGACCAAGGAACCAAAAGTTTACAAGGAAGGAGCCCTTTTTGGTTCCGCCCAGTCCGTGGTCTTCACAGAAAGTTGAAAATGTACTTACTCATGGCGAAAAAGTGTAGGACTTACTAGATTTGATAGAAAAATATAATACACATATTTTGTTTATTATTTTTACTAATGTGACTTATCTAAACATTTAACAACAAAATTTCTAAGTATAATTAGCAAAACATTTTCATATTATATTTCGCTCAATGGTAATTTGATACATGGATCGTGCTCCATTTTAAAAACCATTTGTTTTGAAAATAAGAGCTACGAGGCTCTAGTACCAATTGTGAAAACGTAGAGGGGGGGGGGGGTGAATACGTTACCGTTTAAAATCGTTAGATCTTTTGTATCAAATCACTTATGAAGCTTGTTATTATATGAAAGTATCAATTATTGTTTATGACTAATATAAAGCATAGCAAACCAAGTTGTCACACAAGCATCATCATCAAACCACATCATAAGCAATTATAAAAGTAAAGAGATAAAGAAAGGAAAGTGCAAACCGAACATGAGGATTTATAGTGGTTCGGTCACGGATCTCTCTCCGCCTACTCCACTCCCGAGTACCCAACTCGAGAGTTACTTCACTAAATCAACAAGCTCCCTTCTCGCGGAGAAAACCTTACAATCGTCGCTACACTTTTTCGGTACAAAGCTAAATACCGGGTTCTAGTTCGAGGTAGAACCAACCTAACGTCGCTTATACAATATTTCCGACACTAAGCTAGATGTCGAGTTCTTTTCAAAGGTACAACCACTCCCACTATGTTTTATGGCCCAACATAACAAACCTTGTGTTTTATGGTTCAAACACATAAACCATCTAATCTAGTTTGGTGAAAGTGTTGTGATGATGCAATAATGTTTATGATGATCCATGACATAAATGTCTAATGGATATGAATGACTAATCTAATGTTCTTCTTAAATAAGAAGTCTTCAATCAATGAGGATATCAAGAGATCTTGAATCTTCATATGTTGATATGCTTTGGTGAATGAGGATGGCTAGATCTCCAAGCTTTCCTTGGTTGATCAAAATGTAAAGTATGCTTACAACAAAGATGAATGTTAGAAGCATTATGATCATGTGATGATGAGGGTGATTAATGTATATTACTACATGGTTATCTATAGATCTAAAAGATGAAAGAAAGATAGAAAGAATGTGTGTTGGAAGGGATGATTGAAATGAGAAGACAATGGGCTCTATTTATAGCCAAAAATGTAATCTAAAAAATAATACTTTATTAGATTTGATATCTTAGAATATCTTTCAAGATCTTGCAAATCTAACCAAATATTGACCAAATCTTCTAAAGATATGATGATGCATGAAGTGATGTAAAATTGTATTTTCATTTAGATTAAAATGTTCATGAAAATAAACTTGTAAAATGTATTATGTAACTAGTTTATAAAAAGTCTAGTTGCCTTTTATAAAATAAAATATCTAGTTAGGTGCTTGTCAAAATAATATATATTTTGTCAAGTGTAAGTAAACTTTAGTACTTGTATGAATATTATAGTTAGTTTACTTGTACAAATAAAAGTATATATTTGTTAGACATTTTACAAAAGATGTATTTGTATAAAATACTTGTGAATGCAAAATGTAAAAAGAGGTTCGAAATAGAATGGTTAACCTATTAAAATACTTAGTGACTCTAAACGTATTTTAAACATTCTAAATGATTTGTTAATGGGTTTGATCATAATGCCACATAACAAACATGTACGAAACTGTGTTGTAACATATGAGGACTTGAGACATCGAGAGGTGTTGAATGTATGTTGAGACAAAGTGTGATTACAAGTAACTTGTACATTTTATGCTATGTATTACAAGTTACATGTTTGTCATCAATCAAAACAAACGAGATCAGTATAGATTAAATATCGTAATATTTGCACTAACAGGTTGGCACGTGATCAACTTTATGAGGTGTGCCTCAAAGTACCTCCGGAGTCTTCTTGACATGTGTAGTAAACTGAGTGCTAGCTTTTCGATTGGAGCATAGTTCCTTTCCGCTTCATTGAGTGTCCGACTTACATAGCGGATCGGCAGCTGTCTTCCTTTCCTTTCGGTGAGCAGGACCGTGCTGACTGCTTCATCAGCGGCCGCAAGGTACACATACAATGTCTCCTTCACCTTTGGTGTCGTTAACGAGGGGAGGTCCATTATTAATGTTAGGAATTAGAAATTCCAGGTATTAAAGATTCGGTCACCTCAAGTATATGTAATCGTTAGAAAGCTCGTAGTCGTAGTTATTTCAAGCTAAGTAGAAGTTAGTTAAGTAACACCGTGGAGGACGGACGGGTCTTTACCCACTCGTATGCCCGATCCAGCCCGTTGTGTGGCGTTTATGTAAGACTATAAATACTCTACCTTGCAAGGTAGAGAGTTCGAGCTCATAATAATATCTTTCACTTTCTCTCACTAAGTTCCTAAACCTCTAACTTTCTCTCTAGAATTCCACTTCTACGCCACCTATTTGTTATGGTTTGATGTGTATGTGAAAACTAATATCTTACAATTGGTATCAAGAGCCATGGTTAGATCATATCTTGCACATCTTTGGATTTCTAGTGGTTTTTGAGTTTGAAAAAGTTTAGTGGTTTGTGCATCATTTGGTTGATTTCTTGTGTTAAAGCTTGGATTTTGGTAGTACTTTTACGTTTAGAATCATCACAAGTGTTTAGGTTTTCATTTGGTATGCTTGAGTCATCTTGGTTGGGTTGTTTTTGGATTGAAAAGTGATGTTTGTGAAGTTTTCTTGCTAGCGACTTGACCTACGGATTATATTTCCTTGTAGCGACTTGCTTTACATTTTTGTAGCGAGTTGAAGTTTTTGGAGCTAGCGACTTATGCTTAGCGACTTACAAGACAAGTAGTGGACTCTCCACTACGGTAGCGACAGTGTTAGCGACTTGGTGAGTAGCGAGTTGCTATTTAGCGACTTGATTCTTTAGCGACTTGAATCTTAGCAATTCTTGCCAAAATTTGGCTAGCGACTTGAGGCTTAGCGAGTTACTATTTAGCGACTTGCCTTTGTTTAGCGACTTGGGACTTTAGCGACTTGGTGGTATAGCGAATTAGGTGATAGCGACTTGGTGCATAATTTTCTAGCGACTTGGGTGATTTCTTTACGGTTTTCTCTTGATTTAGTAAAATCCCGTGAAAGAATCTATTTCCCGGTTTAATCATAGAGTTATAAAATCCCGTTTAATTTGTCATCATGTCTACCAACGTTTCTACAATCATCTCCACTTGTTGCGAGGACGTTCAAGCGGCGAGTTCGAGATACTCGATCCACCCATGCTTGACAGCCCGACTACGATTCTTGGGCTCAACGAATCGATTTTCTTGTCTTGGAAAGGAAAATGGTGTCAACATTCTCAAATCCATTGATGAAGGACCGTGTCGAGTTGAGGCGACTAGAGATGTACTTGATCTCGCGAAGATGGAACTCGATTTACGGAATGGATGGACCAAAGATGTATGATGAGCTTGATGATAAGGAGAAAAAGAGATTCGATGTCGATATCGGGGCTTTAACATTGTTCTTCAAGGTCTTCCTAAAGACATCTACAAGTCGATCAATCACAACACGAAGCAAAGGCGTATGGGATAATGTCAAGATGCTTCTCTCGGGTTCGAATTAACTATGGAAGACAGAGAATCACAACTCTATTGTGAAGATCGTTGTAAGCTCTTAGACGAGGTCTAATATTATATCTAGGAACACATAATAACGAAAGCGGAATATTCAATAAGAATTAACGTTATAATGAACAAGGTTTTTCATTATCATAAACTAACTAAACAATAATAAAGATCAAAGACTTGATCTTTAACACTAACTAACTAAACCACTAAACCTTAGGCGTTTTCCCAATCCCTATGCCTAGGTTCCACACACACACACCTTTAGATGTCTACATCTTGTACGTCCTTACTAAAACTAATGACCCTATGTCTCTTTATATACTAGAGACATCTAGGGTTTACAAGAGGAATCATAATATAATTAGGAAACAATACAATTAGGAAACTAAATATTCTTTTAAGCATATCTTCTAGAATCTTCCAAATCCTCCATCTTTTTGTAGTTTCCTTCTTGTCACTTTTAGTCCTTCATGTTTCATTCTTCTTGTTTTGTATCATCAAATCTATAATAGACCCAACATCTATGATGAATTTGAACACTTCAAGATGAAACCAGATGAGAGTGTCTATGAGTACTATGTGAGATTTCATAAGTTGGTGAATGATATGAGGAACATCAGAATGACTATGCCTAACATTCAGTTGAACTCTAAATTTGTGAACAACATGAATCCCGAATGGCACAAGTTTGTCACCTACGTGAAGCTCACTAAAGGTTGAAGAATACAAACTATGAGAAACTCTATGCCTTCCTCCTTCGTAATGAGAGACATGCCATGTTTGAAAAGAGGATTCTTGATCGGTTCAAAGGTCGGGAGAAACAAGCTCTACAAATGATTCAACTGCCTTTTTCACAAATGATGGGATTACCTCCAATGCTTCTCAAGATGTACCCACGGAAGATGATAATCACAAACCCATTTCTGATCCAAGGTTCAAGCAACCCGATGCAAATGCTATCATGGAACATTTCATCACTCAACTGACACTCATGGTTAAAGAGAACATGACACTTTCACCTCACACCAACAAACTTCACACCTGCAATGAGATCCGAACCGCCTCCAATCTTCACAACCATGCTTTGATCGAGAGATGGGAAAATTATGGGCGGTCGGTTCAAGAAAAGCGGTTTGATCAAAGAAGAGGTGGAGCGGTAGAGGTTATGTTGGTAATCGAATCGAGGAAGGAATGGTAATCAAGGTCAAGCTAAGCCGATCAAATTTTATAAGCGTGGTGGTGAGGACACATTGCAAGGAACCGCACATCTCCAAAGCGTCCGCGAATCGCCGATTACTTGAGAGATAAGATGTCGCTTGTACAAGCTCGGATAATGGTCTTTGCTTTGGATGCAGAGGAATTGTTGTTTCTTGCCGAGGCAATGCCAAGACCTATGATGCGAGATGTGGATGAGCAACCTATTCGGAGATAGGTCACAATCATCGAATGCCTTTCAAGTCGCCGATTGTGATGCATACGACTCGATGTGGATGATGGACCTCACACACACAATTTTTTATGGCTAGCATTTCTCAATGGTCTCTCCAAGGTCTCTTCTTCACCACAAGCTAGCCCATCCAAAGACAAACTCATCTCATAGGTACTAAAACTATACGATGATCTTGATGTGCAAAAGATGCATGACAAAGTACTATCAATGAAACTATTGAATCAAATATTGAAAATATGGGTAATATCAATGTTGTCCCATATGATCAATATGTGAAACAAAGTGAAAGTGAAGTTGTACCAAGTGATGCATCTTCTGCAGATTAACAATGACTATATTTTTATGAATACACCGCATGTGCCCTCGATGAGTCTGTAATTTCAACTAAATGCCTATAAAGAACGTGTTGCTATTTATGAACAACGTGCAAAATTTGAGTTGACCACTGGGTAATGCGGGAAATGGATGACCAAGTGCGTGCAATCATTAGAAAAAGTAATTTTCGAGAAGAAGTATTAAAACAAGAGTTAAATTCCTTGCAAGAAAAGCTTTCTAAAAGCGCTAAGCAAAAACAAGAACTTCAAGAAAATGCGAAAATGCTTAAGCAAGAATTTAATGCAAAGGAATCAAAACTTTTGAAAGATTTTCTAATCGAAAACTATGAAAACAAACTTGAAAACAAGTTGTACATACAAGGAACACCATTCAGACCGCTCACATGATCACTAAGCATAGAGTCTTAGCGATAAGCATAGCATTCCACTTGTTGAGAGCAATCGAGAGGTCATTAAAAGGGCTAGAAATGCTCATAAGGTTCTTTATGATGGCAATGAAATCCTTAAACCTAGACAGAAACCTAGTTGCGTTGAGTGCCGAGGAAAATAAGAAATCGAGATGAAGTCACTAGGAAAAGATGAACAAGAAATTAGATGATCCTAAATGTAAAGAGAAGAAAATAAAGATCACACCCATGATTACAAGAAGGAAAACTGGATTTCCTTGAACATGTTTAAGCCTCGAGACATTGTTAACTCCAGAACAAGTTTTACGGAAAATGGATTTAGATAAGCGAAAGTCGAAAATATTGTTGAAACAAACCCTCCTTCGGAAAATGCCTAGAGCGACGTGTATCCTCCTAATACACCAATGCATCTTGTTCCTAGAACAATTGCCACTAAAAGTAAGACATTAATTAGCCAATATGTTATATTTCAACTATTTGTTGATTTTGAGAAAACTTACAAGAAAAGGATCACACCCATGGTATAATCGAAGGAGAAAGGGGTTTTGAGCAAATGAAAGAATGTTATTTAAGCGAGGTCATGCCTTTCTTTAAACTTCTAAAAGGTCACTTTGAGAGTCTTAAAAGGGGATAACCGATATTAAGGGAATGGAAAAGGAATTTGATGCAATGATAGTTGAAGTTAGTGATTATGAGCGAGCACTAAAATATAATGAGATTGAGAGGAAGAACTTGCATACACTAAATGAGAACCCGATTTCGAATGTATTGCTCAAGATGTGTTTTCATCGCTACAAATTGTTCCATTAATGCTTCCAAATTTCATAAATTATCGGTTGCCACGAAAGTCTCCCATGATCGTGTCATTGAGCTTGAAAAAACTAATTCGAACTAAACGAGAAAATTGAACTGGATGATCACGACAATTTGGTTAAACATTTTTCTAAACTAGAAGTTGAGCATTTTAATTTACAACTAAAATATCAACATCTTAAAGAAAATGTCAAAACTTCAAATATCAAGACATCCTCGGATGCTCCGAGTTTGATGCGCTTTTTCAAATTAACAAACGTGATGAATGATTCAAGCTCATTGCAACACGATCGTAAAGTTGAAAGCCCAAATCTCTCAATTAAAGGGTCAAACGAAGAATATGACAGCTCCCAAATGCCTCCTCCTTTAGATTCTCGAGAATTCTCAAACGTTTCATCTTCAAAACCTAGTAAATGCATTACAAAAGGAAAAGCGAAAGTTTTCTAGAAGAAAATGAAAAGGTTAAACGTCATTTCAATGAGTTATTTGAATCAATAAAGGTCACTCGTAACAAAAATAACGAACAAATAGCTTCATTGCAAAAGAAAATTGAGAATCGAAGAGTCGGGTAAAGGGAAAATGCCAATGACCAATGGGAAGAATGGTGTGTCAAGGTTCACTCTTGTAATAAATATGCTTTATACGTGAAATATGTCCTCTCATCTCGGGAACAACAAACTTGATGTTCAAACATACTTCTCATCCCTTAAGGATTGCCTAGAATGTCTGCGTGAGATTGTTGAAGAGGATAAGTTAGAGAAACCTCATGATAATGCAATTGGACATGCATGCTTATATGCCAAACGATCTCAAGAAATCCTAGAATGCTTGATCATAATATGCCCAAAGTCCTTAGGTGAGAGAGTTAATCCTTTGATTACATGTTCGATGCCTAAGGCCAAGTATGATATTCATTCGATGCCCAATGTCTTGAATGTGAACCTTAGTGTGCCTTTAAGTAGTTCGATTCCGGACACATCAATGCTATGAAGAGAACTCAAGTGTGCTTTCAGGGTACAAATCCAGCACTTCTAGTTTTAAGAAAGTGAACCTTAGTGTGCTGCATGTAGTTCGAGATCGGCACATCTAAACGGTGATGCAAAGAATAGTAAAACCAACTAATGTTCCCATTCCATCTACGAGAGTAATCAATGACATTAAAGGGAGCATGTCAAAGTCTCAAGACAATACAAGGAATGATAGGACCTCGCAAGCTAAGAATGTCCTTTGGAAAAGAGTAAGAACAATCTAGGAACTTTAAGCTTGAATCGAATAAAACGAATCGTGTTGATTCTAGTATTAGCCATAGGCGTCTTGTAATTAATTCGAATTCGATACTATTTGCAAACCTTGTATTGATGTCTGCTTGAATTCGTTTCTAATCATGAATGCGGTGTTAATGCTTTGCCTAATGATGTTAATTGTCCGATTAATATTGTTAATGCTAAAATTCATGCTAAGAAGGCTAAAAGGCATAAACGAAGAAAGTTAGAAAACAAGGAAACCTGCTGGGAAGAACATTTAGTAAGATAGGCTATTATTGGATACCGTTGGTCATAAGAATAATCGACAATGCCCACTAGAAAATGGATGCCCTACCGATAAAACTATTCCCTTAAGAAGTGAGCACAGTGTGAGCATGGGGTTAATCTGCATACACTAGTACCGCATCTATTCACAATGATTCCAAAGGCCTTAATTTCGATATGAATGCTTCTATTTCGATGTGGGTGTTCCAACCATTGTTACTAACCAAATGGAACCCATTCTTGCATGGGGATCCCAATTATCCGATTATCCATTCTTGTCTGTGTTCAACCGCAGATTGTTCAAATCGCTCGTGGTACCGGACTCAGTCGCTCCAAGCATACGATTGGCGACCGGTCACGGCTCATGAACTTCGTGAGCAAATTCATCGAGACGATTAGATTCGGAATGATCATTTCGGTGCTATTATGGGTTATGGAGACTCATTGTTGGCAAAAGTGTTATCTCCGTGGTTTACTATGTAGAAGGTCTTGGTCACAACTTGTTCTCTCGTTGGTCAATTCGCGATTCTCGATCTAGAAGTAGCCTTCGAAAACATACCGCCGTTAGAGAACTTGATGGTAAGGAACTTTTAAGAGGTTCACGTGGTTCAAATCTATACACCATCTCATCGAAGATATGATGAAGTCTTCTCCAATTTGCTTTGTCAAAGGCCTCTAAAACAAAGTCATGGTTATGGCATCGCTGTCTCAATCACTTGAACTTCGGTACCATCAATGATCTCTCCGTAAAGGACTTAGTTGTAGGTTTACCTAGACTCAAGTATGAAAAGGATCATCTTTGTTCAGCATGTCAATTGGGAAAAAAAGAAGTATGCCCATAAACCCAAACCTACTAACTCGTCACGAAGTTCTTCATATGATTCATATGGATTTATGTGGACCAATGAGGTGCGTAATATCTTTGGGAAGAAATATGTGTTAGTTGTGGTTGATGATTACTCTAGATTCACCCGGTCAAGTTCTTAAGGACAAAGGATGAAACCCGATATCATCATCAAACTCATCAACAATTACCGAGTTCGACTTAACAAAAATGTAATAATCGTATCAGACAATGGAACCGAGTTTGTCAACAAACAACTCAAGTGAATTTTATGAAAGCGTTGAATCAGCCATCAAAGAAGTGTTCCACGAACTCCTCAATGTAACGGTGTAGTTGAAAGACGCAATCGAACTCTTGTAGAAGCCGCTAGAACAATGCATTTACTCAAAGGTTCCAATGTTTCTCCGGGTCAAGCTATTGCCACCGCATGCTACACACAAAATCGTTCTCGATTCACACTGTTCATGGAAAAACTCCATATGAACTTGTCCACAACAGAAAACCTAATCTCTCTTTCCTTCGTGTGTTTGGTGCATTGTGTTATCCAACTAATGAGGTCAAGACTTAGGCAAACTTAGAGCTAAAGAGACATTGGAGTATTTGTAGGTATGCACCAAACAAAAGGGATACCGAATCTACAACAAAAGAACCCGAAATATCATGGAAACAATTCATGTTACGCTTTGATGAGTCGACCGGTCAAATGGCTCCCCGACACTCCACTCAGACCCGACTTCAAAACATTCCATTGGTTCATCCCTTGTTCCAAACTCTTCTCAAGAAACTCCATATGTACCTCCATCCGAAGATGATTTAAAGAAATTGTTTGATCCTATGTTTGATGAACTTTATGATCCAAGTACTAATGAGGTGTCGATTCCTACTACGTAGGTCGCTCATATTCGTGAATGAAGTCAATCCCCGCCTCAATATCCTTAAGTCAGAAGCGCCGGGCCGATCCTTCCGCCTCATCAACAAATCATCATTCTTCAAATGTACATCATGGAAATGTTTCTAGCATCAATGATGAAGTTAATCCCTTTGCTACCCCTCGAAGATGATCCATTTGAAAACATATTTGCTCCTCGAATCTTCATCGAACCATCTTCTTCAGAGACATCGACTGCTACTTCATCCCTCAACAACTACCACATGAACACCTCGGAAAATGGACTCACGATCATCCATTAGACAACATCATAGGAAATCCTCTCGTCCAGATCCACTGTAAACAAGCTTGCTACACGATGCCTTATGGTGCTTCTTTTAACTCAGACTCTCAAAGATCGAACCTAAAGATGTTAAAACGCTATGAATGAAGACAACTGGTTCAATGCAATGCAAGATGAAATTCATGAGTTTGATCGATTAGATGGGAATTAGTAATACTCCAGATTGTGCTATGATCATTGCTCTTAAGTGGATCTTCAAAGTGAAGCTTGATGAGCATGGTGATGTTTTGAAAAATAAGGCTAGGTTAGTAGCTAAAGGTTATCGCCAAGAAGAAGGTATTGACTTTGAAGAATCTTTTGCTCAGCTGTTCAATCGAGGCAATCGTAATCTTTTTGGCTAATGTCGCTAGTAAGAACATGGTTGTTCATCGATGGATGTGAAGATCGGATTTTCGAACGGAGACCTTAAAGAAGTCGTCACGCCACCAACCCCGAAGGATTTGTAAATCAAGAGCATCCTACTCACGCTTATCGCAAGAAGGCTCTTTACGGTCTAAAGCAAGCTCCAAGGGCATGGTATGATACGTCAAAGTTTCTTCTATCAACCGGATTCAGAAAGGAGCAATTGATCCAACATTGTTTACCAGAAGTCGTGCAAACATTTAATTCATGTTCAAATTTATGTTGATGATATTATTTTTGCCTCGGCTGCACCCAATGGAATGTGATCATGTTTTCAAATGAAATGAGTTCAAAATTTCAAATGTCAATGATGGGACAAATGTCATTTTTCTTGGGATTACAAATTTCGCAAAGTCCTGAGGCATTTTCATAAATCAATCTAAATATGCAACCGAGATCTTAAAGAAATTTGGATTTGAACGCTGAGTTTAGTGACCTCGTTGACACTCCCATGATTGATCGAACCAACAAACGCCTTCGTGAGGAAGATGAGGAGTAAAGGTCTATCTTCATCTATCTCTTGTATATATCTATTCGAAAACAAAATACAAAATTATAAAACCTTCAAAATCAAATAGAAAATATAAAACCTTCAAAATCCATAAAATCAAAATTCAAAAATCTTCAAAAAATATTGTCATTTTGTCATGTTTTTCTCGATTCGAAAATATCTACTGTCTTTGTGCCGTCATTCAAAGAATGACACGGACTTTAGATATTGTTCGAATTAAAAAAAAAAAAAAAAAATTGGGAGAAAGAGAAATAAATGGTTTATTGTCACTTCAGCAAGAACTCCGCTAAAGAAAGAACAGAGCCATACTTTATCATGTTTTCAAAATTCCATGCTCGATTCTATAAACATTTATTTGTCGAAAACTAACTCGCTTTGAAAAATAACTGGACTCTATTTTTGATAATCATCCGGACTTATTTGTCAAAATATCAATCTCTCAATCAACAACCTATGTCATTGATTTGGGGAGAATGATTTCAATTAAATTAAAAGTTATTTGGCATTAAATTGTTTTCAAAAGATATTCATGCATGTTTTATCAATGGAGTAAAGTTTTAAAATCCGATCCTTATCGCTAAAACGCTTTCATAATCAAGTCACAATTCTCCTCAAAGCTTTCAAAATCAATTTAAATTATAAGAGATCACAAATCTCAAATGATTTGATAATTGTGATCGGGAGAATTTGTGATTTAAATTGGACTTAAACTAAGGATTCGGTAAATGGTTTTACAAGGATGTACATGTTATCCTCCCCGCATGTGACAAACGATTTCAAATTTTCTATTCACATGTTGAGGGGAGCATCTATCTTACACCTATGATTTGAAACGTGATCATTTATCTCAATGTGCAAGTTTCCTCTAGTATGCAAAACTCCTTCAAACCTTGAGGCACATATTGAGGGGAGCAAAGTATGAAAACCTCATCCTTCCCCAAAATACGTTATCTACTTGATTTGATCAGATGTGATGTTGATATCTTTAGAAAATGGTAATCAAAGAAGTTAATTCTTCCTCTCCATGTGCAAAACGATTTCAAACATTTGATGTACATGTTGAGGTGAGTTCTCATTCTAAAATATCAAAACAATTCAGTACAAAATGCTTTGATAATACATCTTAAGTATCCGGATTGATTTTCAAATGGTTTTCAATTGGTTCCAATGGCGTATGAACAATACCAAATAGACCGACCAACTTTACTTTATGTACGGTGATATAAGGATGATAAGGTTAGGTATTGGTTCCCATGATCCGCCAGTAATCGGAGGGATCTACCTGTGGACTATCCACTAGTTAGTATAGAAGTCCTTAGGTATGATGATAAAAGGAGAAAAGTGAGATATGGGAAGAGTGCGGGATCGAGGCGAGAGCAAGTACTAGAACAAACCCAACAAGGTTCTTGCAATGAAGTCTCTCGTAAGCATCAAGGGTTGAAGAATTAAAAGAATTGAATGAGAAAAGGGTGAAAACAAATAGCCCTCCATTTATTCAACCTTAGGCGTAAAACCGGGTTCAATTCATATGCTACCGATGGTAACATCAGATGAAGACAAGACGTCATGGACCCAAAGGACGCACCGCACTTCAACCTTCCAAACCACTCAAGTTCCTCTTAAAAGGACTTGTTTCATTCTCACGGGAACCAACATTATCTATCGACTTTCTCTAAGAGATGCTGATATGAAGAAGGAGACCTCTCCCTAGTCTCCGACAGATCCAAATATGCACATATCGAGTCTAGAGCTACGAGATCATCAATAAATCTCATTAGGACACTTTCAATGAAGACTCTGCTTCACACAATGTGGAAAGAGATTATATCTTGAGTCCCACGATTATTCTTGTGGTTTTGCCGAGAACATCCGAGTGATATGTGAACATATTTACAATGAAGATGGAAAACCTTCGAGCCAACATCAAACAAGCTCTCGGTAGGTGGCATGTGAGATCTATTATATAGATCAACCATGTGACAACCTAATGTAAACAATGGGGCGATTCAATCTTTTGAATCAATCCTAGTTCGAGTTATGGATTGACGGATACCTTTGAAAACCGGTCTTTGTGCTTAATAACTCTTTTCTTTAGCACATCGACCGGTACTAATTTTTCAAATCAAAAGGTGTTTTATGATTGATAATTGATTTTCAATAAAACCTTCGCTTGTATTGCAAAACAATTTCTATCGAGCAATACACGATTGTTTTTCAAATCTCTTTTCATCAATCGGTGGACTTAAATTACCGTTCACTCACTCCGTGTTGTCTTCTTTGAGACGTTCGGTTTGAGAACACTAGAGCACCGCGAAACCCCGTCAAGGAAATTCTTCGAATTATACCGATCACAGCAAGACATGTATCGATCAACGGGAACCGCGTACGGTACCTCAATTCAACTAAAGTGGTCAAAGACACTTTGTACGCTTTATTGCTAATCGTTGGCGTGTACCGACGCTTGCACCGATCGTAATGAAGCGGTCAATCCATAGCCGCATGCTCACACAATACATTCATCTCTCAAGAAATCATGATAAGTGCATCAATGACTCGATATTTTCACTCCATGCTTCGCTACGCTGCCGCCAATATCATGAATCAACGAAAGCTTCCGCTACTCGATGAGAAGATATCATGATCCGTAATGTGAGCATGTCGGTCCGAAAGTCACAACATCACATAATACCAACACCACAATGGATGTCTTAGAGATTTTGATAATGATGATCTCAAAAGTCGCTCAAAATTATTATCGTGGATCAAGAAAGACCTCCACTTGGTTTAACCAAACATGCAATGAGAAGAATCTATGACTACGAGCTTCGGAGCAAAGTACTACATCAAGAATGCAAGAACAATTTTAATGTAATATCTGTTTGTATTCAATGTAATTTTAGTACATGATTGAGGTGACCTCCTGTTTTATGGCACAAACACATAAACCATCTAATCTAGTTTGGTGAAAGTGTTGTTATGATGCAATGATGTTTACACTAATGATCCATGACACAAATGTATAATGGATATGAATAACTACTTCTAAATGAACTTCCATTGATAGGAAGCCCTCTATGATGAAGATCACAAGTTCCCTAAACTTCTTGTGATAGATCTTCAACTTGTGGTGAGTGGGATGGCTAGATCTCCAAGCTTTCCTTGGTTGATCAAAATTAGGGTGTAAGCAGCCGAGCCGCTCGTGAAAAGCTCGGGATCGGATCGGTAAAAGCTCGAGCAGTAGGAGCTTAAGCGAGCTCGAGGCCGAGCTCGAGCCTAATTTGGGCTCATTTAATAATCGAGCTCGAGCCGAGCTCAGCCAAAACTCGAGTGGGCTCATGAGCCTAAGCGAACCCTAAAGATTTCCTTGGTTGATCAAGATTTCTTGGTTGATCAAAAGTATGCTTTCACAACAAAGATGAATGTTAGAAGCATTATGATCATGATCATTAGGGTGTTTAATGTGTATTACTACATTGTTAATGATTGATCTAAATGTATGCAAGAAGGTGGAGAAGATGTGCTTTGAAGTGGTGAAGAAATGGGAAAACAATGGGCTTATTTATAGCCAAAAGTGGATAGAGGCGATCCGGGACCATGGACCCCTTAAAAGGTTCCGTCCTTTATACAATTTGGTACCGTGCACCGACATAAAATCTAAAAATCTTTCTTCAAATCTTTGCAAGATATTACCAAATTTTACTAAGATAACATTTGATTTATTGAGTATCAATCTAACCAAAATATTCAAGTGATCTTCCAAGGATTTCAAAGATGATGCATGACATGATGTAACATGTATTTCCATTTTAGATTAAAAAGTTTATCAAGGTAAACTTGTAAAATGTATTATGTAACTAGTTAATAAAATGTCTAGTTACCTTTTGTAAAGAGTGCTTGTCAAAATAAAATATATTTTGTCAAGTGTAAGTAAACTTTAGTACTTGTATGAATATTATAGTTAGTTACTTGTACAAATAAAAGTATATATTTGTTAGACATTTTACAAAAAATGTATTTGTATGAAATACTTGTAGATGCAATATGTAAAATGAGGTTCGAAATAGAATGGTTAACCTATTAAAATACTTAGTGAATCTAAACGTATTTTAAACATTCTAAATGATTTGTTAATGGGTTTGATCATAATGCCACATAACAAACATATACAACCTCATGTGTAAATATACGAGGACTTGAGACATCGAGGTGTTGAATGTATGTTGAGACAACGTGTGATTACAAGTAACTTGTACATTTTACGTTATGTATTACAAGTTACATGTTTGTCATCAATCAAAAAAAACTAGACCTGTATAGATTAAATATCGTAATATTTGCACTAACAATCTCCCTTTTGATGATGACAAATATATATAAACGCAATAGAAAGTAAAATGTAAAAAGTTACTTGTATCCTTACTACCTTTACATTACCTTCTCCGTTTACACTCTTCTCCCCTTTGTCGAAACAAAAGGCGTGTCCTTGAGTTTAACTTTATTTCTCCCCAAAGGCGAGAATGCATCATCCCAGTGAAGTTAAACCGTCCACTTCAATCCGTCCCTTGTTTTGTAGCGGATCCATGGATCAAATAAAGGCTTAACCTACATCAAGGTTAGTTTTATGCAATAAAAATTATGAGAAATATATGAAAAGAAAATGCATAGCAATGTTAGTTTCATTTTCTCCACTTTTATCGAAGCACAAATGCTTGTTGAAAAGTGTGAATGATGCTAAATGCGCGCATGCTCCCCTGACGGTTGCTCCCCTTGTTTGAGTGCCGTGGCATGATTAAAAACCCACAAAACAAATATTAGTGCAAAACTATATTCGCTATTGGGCTAGTAAGTGTTATACAACAAAGCGTATATAAGATGCATTCACTAAATTCTCGACGAGAAGCTCCCTTGCTCTAGGTCGTCAAGATGAACCTTCAAAATAAATATTAGTATAATAGAAGCTTTGTCTTTAGACAAACATGCCATATACAACCAAGTGTATAGACGATGCTATATGAGTGCTTAAAGGATATTCCTCCTTGCTCGAGGTGTCAAGAAGCACCTAAAATAAGAAAAATAATTGATGCAAACTTCATCCTTAGATGAGTAAGTTATATACAATCTAGTGTTTATGATGATGAACTCACAATGAAAACATTAGTGCAATATATTTCATCTTTTTGACAAAATAAGATGTATACATGTGATAAATGATATAATCAAAGATCTCATGAAGTGTAGTCTCCTAATTACAATCATAAAAAAGTGAGAATATAATATGATAAAAGCCTACAAAATAGTTCCTAGAAAGAAGATATGAAGTCTTTTCACCGGTGTGCCACTAGTGGTGCTAGTAGTGGTGTCGGTTTACTAGTAGGATTCATGTGGTGATGGTAGATGACTCGAGATTTACAAAAGCAAGTTTTCGCTAATCCATAGTGGTGATGATTGGTGAAAGTGGAGATGGAAGGTGTGGTGATTAGGTAGAAAGCTATTAAGGAGTTATAAACTCGTATGTATAGCAAAAAATATGGACTCATGCAATCCTTTTCGTCATGTCAAGTGACCAAAGCTAAGAAGGAAAAAAAATGTGAATGGACATTGCATTTCAATGATGCATAAGGTTTATGATTTGAATGATTTATTGATGCTAACAATCTATTGTTTTGAGCAAGTTCTCATATGCTTCAACCCAAGAGTAATCAATAATGCGTTCTATCTAAGAATATTATAATGAAGATACCAAAAAGTATAAAAGTGATAACATGAAGATAAATTCGTTCATTGATTGACACGAATTATAAAAATGACCTATTCTAGGTGCATAAATGGGAAAGGTAGTATTAGCATGGTTTTGACCAACATGGATGGTTATCACTTTGAAAAGAAGTGAAGACAATATGGAAAATACTAATAATGAGTACCTATAGAGGATGAGAATGACATCATATGAGTGAGAGTTGGATGGACCAACGTGTTGGAGATGGCATCGCTTTTGATTAATATATCGCTTGCACTCACAAGGACATGCATGATAAGCGAGAAAAGGATAAGATCCATGGTGGTGTTCTAGATGGTGAAGTTGTAAGGTGCTAGTCTAAGGAAAATCCTATATGGAGATGAAGACGTTTGTAAAAACACATGATGAGCTTTTTCACCTGATGAGGTATTGGTGCGAAAAGGTTGAACTAGTTGTGCTTTCATGAACCGGCTTTAGTTAAGTGGTGTTTACCTATGTGTTGGTATTGTAGAGTCTAAGAGACATAAATTTGACAAAAGACAATTATGTGAATGGATTTCTCCCCTTAATTCGTGGACATCCAACATAATGTGTAATGTATCAAATAAGGAATGACAACAAAGTGTTTAGGAGGTTATTCGGGTTAACGAAGAGAGATGAGCTTAGTGAACTTCATCCTTAAAGTCACGCACCTCTTCTTGATTAATACGAGATGATCGAGCAATGATGAGGCATGTGGTTTCCTAATAGGAAGTGAAGAGGTTTAGAGTATTGTTATAACTAAATAATGATGGAGGTTATTTTTTGAAAGCGGAAGCAAAATGAGATTTGGAAAGAGGTCGGTTGAAAGACAAAAATGCAAAGCCAACCCTCTAGAACTTAATTCTATATGCTTTTAAACTATATGCAAGTGTAGGGGTACCATAAAGCATAGTACTAATCTACGTAGCAATAAACAGGATTATACAAAATGAGCATATAAAAGTTAGAACCAAGTGAGATAACAAATAATTTATTATCAACCTACAAAACAAATTTGTTAGTGACAAAAGATGTTAACATGATAGAAATCAAGTGATAACTTATTATATAAGCAAAACAACACATTGCACTTAGTAGACAAGAAATCACGCATAAGATATCATCAAAACAATCATATTATGCAAGAATACGATTTTATTCAAGACATTTCATTATGAGATTGTTTTGTAGTTAGACTTAGCCACTTAAGCATACTTGGATATACAATAATCTATGTGATTAATTTGTAAGATAAAAGCTTCTAAAAGTTTGTCATACCAAAAGCACTTTGACATTATATGTGCACACGTAGCAAAACAAATAGTGTGACAAGATGCAAAAGAAACAAAATGAAAGATTCATGCAAGCCATGTTTAAGACATAACAATTTGGAGCATGTATCATTTGGATCGTACTACACATAGATGCAATGAATGCCAACTATAGCTATCAAACACAAATATATCATATCAAAATTATCACGTATCAAAATGGCATATTATGAGTTCATAATTAACATGTGAATCATGCTAAAATAATTCAAAGTAAGTATCATGCAAATAAAGTTTAGGTTTAAACGCTTAGTAGCATGAAACAATAATACAAGTATTATAAAGATAAAACCGATTACTAAGGTTTACACATTCGACTTGTTATCAAACACTAAGATAATGTCAAATCAACTTATCGTATCAAACAAGAACATGTAATCAACACATGTAAGTGCAATGCAAGTGGTTTTAAAGAAAAGTAATATATACTACTTGTTTGATTAGTATTCCTAAGGCGAGGCAAACTATCAATGTTTTAACACTTACTTTAGGCAAGTATAGGAAAAAAAGATTTCTCAAGTTGGAGAATGAATATGAGACTATTACTAGCGGTGCTCAATTAAGGCTACAACACGACCGCTTTTACTGGGTGATTCCACATACCCAACTTCTCTCCGGAAGCAATTCAACCGTTAGGTCAAATTGAGTTTCTAGTGCAATAGGTTCTCAAGTAGTCATTCTCATGTTAGAAAAATGGAACTCCTACTTTTGCATATTAAAGTGCATAAAAGATGATAGTTTACCAATACTTGGCTTAATGTGACTTAACTAATATGCAATATAACTAAGGTGATGAAGATCGTCATGTTATACACATGAATTTTAACAATTATATGTTTGATAGACAATGTGTTTTAATCTTGTGTTTAGAATCTAAAGTTGTTCAAATTATCATGACTAATTGTATGATCTAATGGATGACATCTTGTACTTTAAATGTAATTGATCATCTAAGACTAGAGAATGGAATATGTTAAACTGAGAACGCTCTCAAGAAAGCTCTTTTGAATATTATTTAACAAGAATCCATGCGAGGTTACCAACTTCAATAGATCTTGTGTATGCTCTAAAGATGTGTAGTTTTAACCTTGGATGTGCACTCGGTTTGAGCAAGGTTAGGTTATGATATACGCTTGAAAGGAAATAGATACAAATAGTATCTTTCAACAAATGAGATTATCCCATGGGATAAAGTTATCATGCTTATGAAAACAAGTATGACAAAATGAATTGGATATGCTTAGTTCACGTAACTTGTAGATGTTTGTTTCAAGATCATTTAGCCAATGAGGTGTAATGAAATCTCTTGTAACACAACTATTTATGTCGCAAGAGTGATGCATAGATATACAATATCCTTTTAACAAAATGAAAGCTTAACGCATGAATCTTAGTCATAATGTTCTTCAAAACATCATGTTTTCCTAAATGAAGATACGAAGTCAAAGTGTTTGAACCTGGATAGTCCCATCTAAATAAACTTGGTCTCAAGATTATAATCACTAGATGATGACAAGAGAATTCACTCGAGTTTCTTATGTATACTCCTTAAGATCATTGTTGTTTCGAGTGTATGATGTTGGCTTTTAGATTGCACTTTAACATATGTTGTTAAAATGTTGATTTGAGGTTTAACGAAATTTGTGCACGAAGTTTAATCTACAAAGTATTACTAATACTTTGATAATTTGTGAAGGTAGTACTACTTATACCTAGTGGAAATTGACAACAATTACCAAGAGCACCATGCTTATTCGGTAGTCGAGGTTCTAGCCATAATGAATTATCTAAGTCCTTATATGTTGAAATGATGTTTGAGTTTGTTCAAGCGTGCATTTGATTCGCACAAGTGTTGGACACAAGGGCTTTTTGAGCAATACACTCCAAATCTAATTCAAATGATGGTAAGGATGGCGGATTGGTTGATCTAGGCGGTAGGTCTTCTAGGTGTCTAAATAAGGATGTGGCGATGTAGGGGTTTGTTGTGTCATGGGAGTACTTAGGTTGAATATTTGTCCATAGATGTTGAACACAAAAATACGGATACTAATTCTTATGGTTCTTTGGTTGCTACAACTAGTGGGTGAAGTGCTTGAAGTTTTGGTTATGTTTATGAAGCGTGGGGCTGAGGTATAGGTTCACCTTGAAAGGGCACGTTTAAATTAAAGTATACTCTTGGAAGTTCATGAGCAATACGGTTAATGGTGCCAAAAGATGGAAGAGGGATAGTAGGTGTCAAAGAGGGATAAGTGGGCACCGTGGGTTGTTTGTTTTGGATAAGTGTTTCAACATGTGTTGTTAAAATACTTGGTGTTGATTTTCTGGATATGACTTTTAATGACTACAATCGTAAGTCGCATATACTTGAATATTTCGATGAAATACTTAAGTTGTCAATCCTAATTTGTTGAGATTATAAAGTTTAGATTGAACTCAAGGATAACAAGACTCTGATAATATATATTTAACATATGCGCGAGTTATGACTCGATGTAAATACTTATCGCCTTGAAGGATGACACATTATTTTCATGTTAACGGTGAAGCGGTGTATGTAGATACAAAACAATATCTATAGTCATATGTTAGACTCAGGTGTATGATATCTTGGCAAATAATGAGTCCAGTTTATTAGTCTCTCGCAAGTCATCCATAAACGGGTGAGGAGATGTTGGTGGTGTTGCAATACAAGTTTGATAGGTACAAGCTTTGGAGACTTTAGTAAAGGAAGTTGTTTTGGATGATGGTGGGTGATTTTGGTGATGGAGTTGGAGTACTCAAGTTTAGAAAGTTCACATCTTGAATAGGTGATGAGATGTTAAGAGGTAATGAGTCCGAGGATGAAGAGCTCAAGTTAATGAAGCAACAAGATCGAATGCTAATCCTAGTGGTTTCTTAAGTGGCTTATTCGAGGTTAAGGATTTAGTCATTTTGACTTTGCTTTAAGAAATGCTAAGCTTTGAGGAAAAGCAATGAAGGTGAAGGTGTGAAGATGATTGTCTTGAATGTGTCGTATTTATGGAACTAAGGATTCATGAATTTGATGTTAATCCATATGCAGATGGTAGTTTAATGAGATGGAAGTGTCTAAGATCATGTCAAACATCCTAAGTTAATCCATTGAGGATGTGTTGAAAGAGATATGAAAGATAAGTATTAACAAAATCCTAGAAATGAAATTTGGTAAATTAGATTAAGCGGATTTAGTAAAATTCAACAACTTACAGTGAGGATCCACGGCACCATTTCTTTACAGACGGAACCCCACCAGTCACCGTCACTGCAGTGCTTTGTCTGACAAGGGGTACCAAAGCACTGTGAAGACAGTACCAACATTTTGGTGCCGTGCGATCCGGACACCGTAAAAGTTCACGCACCCATTTTAGGCGCCGGGGAGTTTTCCGAAACCAAAATTTTGCTTAAAACATGTGACATTGATTACTTCTAGCTAGAAAAGGTATAACACATATACAAACATAGTGGAGCATAGACTTTGACCAAGGGCTAACGATTTTCACATAAAAGTGAAAATGGGTAAAATTGATAACATCTTGTAATCCACTGCATAAACCGGCTAGCATACAACATTGTTTTAAGTTATACTATCATCCAACAAAGTAAAACAAATAAATTACATCATACAACATTGTTTTTGTCCTTGTACCAAACACTCTCTTAAAACCTCCATTTTCAAAGTACTTGACTAATTTACTTAGTACTCATTGCTAAGCGAGTCATGACATTTCATAAGTTATGCGACATGTTAGTATAACCTATGCAAAGGAAGTGATCTAAGATATAAGTGATGGTAAAACAATTTTCAACTAAGTGCACAAAATCTAGCAAATGTCTATTGCATAAACAAGAAATCGTCAAGCAAGCGAATAAATAACATGACAATATTGACACTTATATTATGTAAACAAACAAGTGTAAAGACAATTTGAAAATAAGCAAGCAACATATATGCAAACAACATAAACAAGTGGTCATTTAACAGCAGCAAGTAAAAACACTTTTAATCATTTTGCGTTTAAGAATGACGATGTATACCAAGCAATTAGTTTCCTTTAAACATATTACCAAATTATTTAGTTTCAAAAGAAATTGTATCCAAGTTTCAAGAATACCAACTTAAATTACTTGATTCAAAAAATTGAGTTTTATGTTAAAGCGAAACTTAATATCTTAGATATACGGTAGTATTTGGTCTATTTCACCTAGTTAAAATTAGACTCAGGCCATGAAAGTATTTTTAAATGAAAGTAGACTCAATTCCCTTTAAAATGATAGGTGGTTGACTCTGGACTTACGGTTAATAAGTTATGAATTTTTAAGTTGGCGAAAAAGCTGCGTCTTGTCGAGACCAAGGAACCAAAGTTTACAAGCAAGGAGCCCTTTTTAGGTTCCGCCCGTCCGTGGTCTTCCTGAGAAGTTGAAAAAGTACTTACTCATGGCGAAAAAAGTGTAGGACTTACTAGATTTGATACAAAATATATAATACACATATTTTGTTTATTATTTTACTAATGTGACTTATCTAAACATTTAACAACAAAATTTCTAAGTATAATTAGCAAAACATTTTCATATTATATTTCGCTTCAATGGTAATTTGATACATGGATGCTCCATTTTAAAACCATTTGTTTTGAAAATAAGAGCTACGAGGCTCTAGCCTACCATGAAAGCGTGGGGGGTGAATAGTTCCGTTTAAAATCGTTAGATCTTTTGTATCAAATCACTTATGAAGCTTGTTCTTATATGAAAGTATCAATTATTGTTTATGACTAATATAAAGCATAGCAAACCAAGTTGTCACACAGCATCATCATCAAAACCACATCATAAGCAATTATAAAAGTAAAGAGATAAAGAAAGGAAAGTACAAACCGAACATGAGGATTTATAGTGGTTCGGTCACGGATCTCTCTCCGCCTACTCCACTCCCGAGTACCCAACTCGAGAGTTACTTCACTAAATCAACAAGCTCCCTTCGGCGAAGAAAACCTTACAATCGTAAACTACATTTTTCCGATACAAAGCTAAATACCGGGTTCTAGTTCGAGGTAGAACCAACCTAACGTCGCCTTATACAATATTTCGACACTAAGCTAAATGTCGAGTTCTTTTCAAGGTACAACCACTCCCACTATGTTTTATGGCCCAACATAACAAACCTTGTGTTTTATGGTTCAAACACATAAACCATCTAATCTAGTTTGGTGAAAGTGTTGTGATGATGCAATAATGTTTACAATGATGATCCATGACATAAATGTCTAATGGATATGAATGACTAATCTAATGTTCTTCTTAAATAAAGTCTTCAATCAATGAGGATATCAAGAGATCTTGAATCTTCATATGTTGATATGCTTTGGTGAATGAGGATGGCTAGATCTCCAAGCTTTCCTTGGTTGATCAAAATGTAAAGTAATTACACAAGATGAATGTTAGAAGCATTATGATCATGTGATGATGAGGGTGATTAATGTATATTACTACATGGTTATCTATAGATCTAAAATATGAAAGAAAGATATAAAGAATGTGTGTTGGAAGGATGATTGAAATGAGAAGACAATGGGCTCTATTTATAGCCAAAATGTAATCTAAAAATAATACTTTATTAGATTTGATATCTTAGAATATCTTTCAAGATCTTGCAAATCTAACCAAATATTGACCAAATCTTCTAAAGATATGATGATGCATGAAGTGATGTAAATTGTATTTTCATTTAGATTAAAATGTTCATGAAAATAAACTTGTAAAATGTATTATGTAACTAGTTTATAAAAGTCTAGTTGCCTTTTATAAAATAAAATATCTAGTTAGTGCTTGTCAAAATAATATCTAGTTGCCTTTTATAAAATAAAATATATAGTACTTGTATGAATATTATAGTTAGTTTACTTGTACAAATAAAAGTATATATTTGTTAGACATTTTACAAAAATGTATTTGTATAAAATACTTGTGAATGCAAAATATAAAAAGTTCGAGAAATAGAATGGTTACCCTATTAAAATACTTAGTGACTCTAAATATCTTAAACATTCTAAATGATTTGTTAATGGGTTTGATCATAATGCCACATAACAAACATGTGCGAACCTGTGTTGTAACATATGAGGACTTGAGACATCGAGAGGTGTTGAATGTATGTTGAGACAAAGTGTGATTACAAGTAACTTGTACATTTCACGTTATGTATTACAAGTTACATGTTTGTCATCAATCAAAACAAGCAGACGTATAGATTAAATATCGTAATATTTGCACTAACAGGGGTCATCCAGTTGTCTCCTTCTTCTTCAGCGAGTGTTAACCTCCTTACTTTCAATCGAACTTTCTCTCGGCACCTCCACTAGTACCTCCTTAGTCAAGTGGTCGGCGACAATGGCTGGTTACTAAGGACATCGCCTTTGATTACGACCTCGGGGATGGGATGGAGAAATTTTGAAGCGACTATGTATTCTTTTGCCTTCGTCAAATACTTGATCATACTTTCATGACTTGCCACATAGTCCCGTTTATCGATTGGCACTGACTTAGAGTCCAACCACTCAGCGGACTTTCATGCTTTCGCCATCCTTAGTCACCCGGCGGGGCTTGTTCGGCTTCATTGTTGTGCTCTCAAACTCAAGCGGATGGCGTAAGTGAACTCCATTCCTTACGGATTGATCGATGCGAGCCGCTCCGGAACCCTTGTTGGGCGCTCCGTCCGTATACAAAAGCCACTTTCTTCTTCCTTCTTTCACCGCCGTTGTTCAAAATACTTATTACCCTTTTCTCCGATGGGGGTTTCTGACAGAAAATCTGCCAATGCCTGACCCTTGATTGCGTTCCGGGGCTCGTAGGTGATGTTGTAAGCGCCCAATTCCACTGAGTATTTGGCTAGCTTTCCGGATGCTTCTGGCTTGTTGAGGATCTGCTTTATGGGTTGGCCTGTGATCAACTTTATGAGGTGTGCCTCAAAGTACCTCCGGAGTCTTCTTGACATGTGTAGTAAGCAGTGCTAGCTTTTCGATTGGAGCATAGTTCCTTTCCTTCATTGAGTGTCCGACTTACATAGCGGATCGGTGTCTTCCTTTCCTTTCGGTGAGCAGGGTACGTCATTTCTTCATCGTGACATAAGGTACACATACAATGTCTCCTTCACCTTTGGTGTCGATTAACGAGGAGGTCCATTATTAATGTTAGGAATTAGAAATTCCGGTATTAAAGATTCGTTCGCCTCAAGTATATGTAATCGTTAAGCTCGTAGTCGTAGTTATTTCAAGCTAAGTAGAAGTTAGTTAAGTAACACCGTGGAGGAGACGGGTCTTTACCCTTGTATGCGATCCACACCCGTTGTGTGGCGTTTATGTAAGACTATAAATACTCTACCTTGCAAGGTAGAGTTGAAACTCATAATAATATCTTTCACTTTCTCTCACTAAGTTCCTAAACCTCTTTTCTCTCTAGAATTCCACGCCACCTATTTGTTATGGTTTGATGTGTGTGAAAACTAATATCTTACAATTGGTATCAAGAGCCATGGTTAGATCATATCTTGCACATCTTTGGTTCTAGTGGTTTTGAGTTTGAAAAAGTTTAGTGGTTTGTGCATCATTTGGTTGATTTCTTGTGTTAAAGCTTGGATTTTGGTAGTACTTTTACGTTTAGAATCATCACAAGTGTTTAGGTTTTCATTTGGTATGCTTGAGTCATCTTGGTTGGGTTGTTTTTGGATTGAAAAGTGTTTGTGAAGTTTTCTTGCTAGCGACTTGACTACGGATTATATTTCCTTGTAGCGACTTGCTTTACATTTGTAGCGAGTTGAAGTTTTTGAGCTAGCGACTTATGCTAGCGACTTACGAGACAAGTAGTGGACTCTCCACTACTGGCGACAGTGTTAGCGACTTGGTGAGTAGCGAGTTGCTATTTAGCGACTTGATTCTTTAGCGACTTGAATCTTAGCAATTCTTGCCAAAATTTGGCTAGCGACTTGAGGCTTAGCGAGTTACTATTTAGCGACTTGCCTTTGTTTAGCGACTTGGGACTTTAGCGACTTGGTGGTATAGCGGAATTAGGTGATAGCGACTTGGTGCATAATTTTCTAGCGACTTGGGTGATTTCTTTACGGTTTCTCTTGATTTAGTAAAATCCCGTGAAAGAATCTATTCCCGGTTTAATCATAAGTTATAAAATCCCGTTTAATTTGTCATCATGTCTACGTTTCTACAATCATCTCCACTGTTGCGAGGGCGTTCCAGCGCGAGTTGGATACTCGATCACCCATGCTTGACAGCCCGACTACGATTCTTGGGCTCGAGATCGTTTCTTGTCTTGGAAAGGAAAATGGTGTCAACATTCTCAAATCCATTGATGAAGGACCGTGTCGAGTTGAGGCGACTAGAGATGTACTTGATCTCGAAGATGGAACTCGATTTCGGAATGGACAAAGATGTATGATGAGCTTGATGATAAGGAGAAAAAGAGATTCGATCTTGATATCGGGGCTTAACATTGTTCTTCAAGGTCTTCCTAAAGACATCTGGTGATCAATCACAACAAAAGCAAAGGCGATATGGGATAATGTCAAGATGCTTCTCGGGTTCCGAATTAACTATGGAGGAGAGAATCACAACTCTATTGTGAAGATCGTTGTAAGCTCTTAGCGAGGTCTAATATTATATCTAGGAACACATAATAACGAAAGCGGAATATTCAATAAGAATTAACGTTATAATGAACAAGGTTTTTCATTATCATAAACTAACTAAATAATAATAAAGATCAAAGACTTGATCTTTAACACTAACTAACTAAACCACTAAACCTAGTGCGTTTCCCAATCCCTATACTAGGTTCCACACACACACCTTTAGATGTCATCTTGTCGTCCTTACTAAACTAATGACCCTATGTCTCTTTATACTAGAGACATCTAGGGTTTAAGAGGAATCATAATATAATTAGGAAACAATACAATTAGGAAACTAAATATTCTTTTAAGCATATCTTCTAGAATCTTCCAAATCCTCCATCTTTTTGTAGTTTCCTTCTTGTCACTTTTAGTCCTTCATGTTTCATTCTTGTTTTGTATCATCAAATCTATAATGGACCCAACATATGATGAATTTGAACACTTCAAGATGAAACCAGATGAGAGTGTCTATGAGTACTATGTGATTTCATAAGTTGGTGAATGATATGAGGAACATCGAATGACTATGCCTAACATTCAGTTGAACTCTAAATTTGTGAACAACATGAATCCCGATGGCACAAGTTTGTCACCTCGTGAAGCTCATAAAGTTGAAGAATACAAACTATGAAAACTCTATGCCTTCCTCCTTCGAATGAGAGACATGCCATGTTTGAAAAGGATTCTTGATCGGTTCAAAGGTCGGGAGAAACAAGCTCACAAATGATTCAGCCTTTTTCACAAATGATGGGATTACCTCCATGCTTCTCGAGATGTACCCACGGAAGATGATAATCACAAACCCATTTCTCGATCCAAGGTTCAAGCACCGATGCAAATGCTATCATGGAACATTTCATCACTCAATGACACTCATGGTTAAAGAGAACATGACACTTTCACCTCACACCAACAAACTTCACACCTGATGAGATCCGAACCGCCTCAATCTTCAACCATGCTTTGATCGAGAGATGGGAAAATTATGGGCGGTCGGTTCAAGAAAGGCGGTTTGATCAAAAGAAGAGGTGGGTAGAGGTTATGTTGGTAATCGAATCGAGGAAGAATGGTAATCAGGTCAAGCTAAGCCGATCAAATTTTATAACTGGTGAGGGACACATTGCAAGAGCTGCGCATCTCCAAACGTCCGCGAATCACGATTACTGAGTAGATGCTGCTTGTACAAGCTCGGATAATGGTCTTTGCTTTGGATGCGAGGAATTGTTGTTTCTTCTTTGGCAATGCCAAGACCTATGATGCGGTGTGGATGAGCAGCCTATTCGGAGATAGGTCACAATCGAATGCCTTTCAAGTCGGTTGTGATGCATACGACTCGATGTGGATGATGGACCTCACGCACACACAATTTTATGGCTAGCATTTCTCCAATGGTCTCTCAGGGTCTCTTCTTCACACAAGCTAGCCCATCCAAAGACAAACTCATCTCATAGGTACTAAAACTATACGATCTTTGATGTGCAAAAGATGCATGACAAAGTACTATCAATGAAACTATTGAATCAAATATTGAAAATATGGGTAATATCAATGTCCCATATGATCAATATGAAACAAAGTGAAAGTGAAGTTGTACCAAGTGATGCATCTTAGGTTAACAATGACTATATTTTTATGAATACCGCATGTATTACGATGATGCTGATTTGAACTAAATGCCTATAAAAGCGTGTTGCTATTTATGAACAACGTGCAAAATTTGAGTTGACCACTGGGTAATGCGAGATTGACCAAGTGCGTCAATCATTAGAAAAAGTAATTTTCGAGAAGAAGTATTAAAACAAGAGTTAAATTCCTTGCAAGAAAAGCTTTCTAAAAGCTGCAAGCAAAAACAAGAACTTCAAGAAAATGCGAAAATGCAAGCAAGAATTTAATGCAAAGGAATCAAAACTTTTGAAAGATTTTTCTAATGCGAAAACTATGAAAAACAAACTTGAAAACAAGTTGTACATACAAGGAACACCATTCAGGGCTCGCATGATCACTAAGCATAGAGTCTTAGCGATAAGCATAGCATTCCACTTGTTGAGGCAATCGAGAGGTCATTAAAAGGGCTAGAAATGCTCATAAGGTTCTTTATGATGGCAATGAAATCCTTAAACCTAGACAGAAACCTAGTTGCGTTGAGTGCCGAGGAAAATAAGAAATCGAGATGAAGTCACTAGGAAAAGATGAACAAGAAATTAGATGATCCTAAATGTAAAGAGAGAAAATAAAGATCACACCCATGATTACAAGAAGGAAAACTGGATTTCCTTGAACATGTTTAAGCCTCGAGACATTGTTAACTCCAGAACAAGTTTTACGGAAAATGGATTTAGATAAGCGGTACGAAAATATTGTTGAAACAACTCCCTCCGGAAAATGCCTAGAGCTGACGTGTATCCTCCTAATACACCAATGCATCTTGTTCCTAGAACAATTGCTACTAAAAGTAAGACATTAATTAGCCAATATGTTATATTTCAACTATTTGTTGATTTTGAGAAAACAAGAAAAGGATCACACCCGCCAGCGGTTTGGCCTTCGTCCACTGGTGAAATAGTCGATGGCGACCAAGAGGAATTTGACCTTTCCGGCCGGTAGGGGCCTATGTCATGCCCCATTGGTAAAGGACCATGGGGCCATGCGGACGTCGACCGTTTTCGGGAGTTGTGGCACCGGGGTGGATCGCGAGAGTCGCGCTTGATTATTCGTTTGAGCATCCGGTGCATAGTGGGCGGTGGTACCCTTGCCGCATGGCTTCGCTACCTGAGGCGGGGTGTGCATTCGCATGCCCGTGTGTTCCCTTATAGCGTGGTTAAACATGAGGGACGACGAGCCTCATCATAGGCACCGGGTAAGCTTTTTGTAGCACTCCGTCTTCATGACATATTGGTGATTTTCATCCTCGGGGTCGCGGCCGTTGGGGTCTTCGGCGATTCCTTCCTCGAGACACCGGATGATGGGGTTGTGAAAGTGGGGGGGTGAATACGTTACCGTTTAAAATCGTTAGATCTTTTGTATCAAATCACTTATGAAGCTTGTTATTATATGAAAGTATCAATTATTGTTTATGACTAATATAAAGCATAGCAAACCAAGTTGTCACACAAGCATCATCATCAAACCATCATAAGCAATTATAAAAGTAAAGAGATAAAGAAAGGAAAGTGCAAACCGAACACGGTTATAGTGGTTGGGTCACGGATCTCCTCTCCCTACTCCATCCCAGTACCCAACTCGGAGTTACTTCACTAAATCAACAAGCTCCCTTCTCGGCAGAAAACCTTACAATCGCTCGCACACTTTTTCGGTACAAAGCTAAATACGGGTTCTAGTTAGAGTGAGAACCAACCTAACGTCGCTATACAATATTTCGACACTAAGCTAGATGTCAGTTCTTTTCAAGGTACAACCACTCCACTATGTTTTATGGCCCAACATAACATACCTTGTGTTTATGGTTCAAACACATAAACCATCTAATCTAGTTTGGTGAAAGTGTTGTGATGATGCAATAATGTTTACAATGATGATCCATGACATAAATGTCTAATGGATATGAATGACTAATCTAATGTTCTTCTTAAATAAAAGTCTTCAATCAATGAGGATATCAAGAGATCTTGAATCTTCATATGTTGATATGCTTTGGTGAATGAGGATGGCTAGATCTCAAGCTTTCCTTGGTTGATCAAAATTAGGGTGTAAGCAGCCGAGCCGCTCGTGAAAAGCTCGGGATCGGATCGGTAAAAGCTCGAGCAGTAGGAGCTTAAGCGAGCTCGAGGCCGAGCTCGAGCCTAATTTGGGCTCATTTAATAATCGAGCTCGAGCCGAGCTCAGCCAAAACTCGAGTGGGCTCATGAGCCTAAGCGAACCCTAAATTGCGTGTATATATCATCTATACTGTAAAAGCGAGCTTAAAAGTAGTAAACGAGCTCGAGCTTTATGTAATTAACGGCCGAGGCTCAAACATCATAAAATTAGTCGAGGCAGGGCAGCTCGAGCGTGAAAATTTCACGCGGCCGAGCTCGAGCTCAAAGTATAAGGCTCGAAAGCGAGCTCGAGCAGGCTCGAGCTTTATATATAGCAGCCGAGCTCGGGCCTTGAGCTCGAGGCTCCGCTCGGCTGCCTCACCCAATCAAAATGTAAAGTATGCTTACAACAAAGATGAATGTTAGAAGCATTATGATCGGTGTGATGATGAGGGTGATTAATGTATATTACTACATGGTTATCTATAGATCTAAAAGATGAAAGAAAGATATAAAGAATGTGTTGGAAGGGATGATTGAAATGAGAAGACAATGGGCTCTATTATAGCCAAAATGTAATCTAAAAATAATACTTTATTAGATTTGATATCTTAGAATATCTTTCAAGATCTTGCAAATCTAACCAAATATTGATCAAATCTTCTAAAGATATGATGATGCATGAAGTGATGTAAAATTGTATTTTCATTTAGATTAAAATGTTCATGAAAATAAACTTGTAAAATGTATTATGTAACTAGTTTATAAAAAGTCTAGTTGTCTTTTATAAAATAAAATATCTAGTTAGGTGCTTGTCAAAATAATATATATTTTGTCAAGTGTAAGTAAACTTTAGTACTTGTATGAATATTATAGTTAGTTACTTGTACAAATAAAAGTATATATTTGTTAGACATTTTACAAAAAATGTATTTGTATAAAATACTTGTGAATGCAAAATATAAAAAGAGGTTCGAAATAAAATGGTTAACCTATTAAAATACTTAGTGACTCTAAACGTATTTTAAACATTCTAAATGATTTGTTAATGGGTTTGATCATAATGCCACATAACAAACATGTGAACTTTGTGTTGTAACATATGAGGGAGAGACATCGAGAGGTGTTGAATGTATGTTGAGACAAAGTGTGATTACAAGTAACTTGTACATTTTACGTTATGTATTACAAGTTACATGTTTGTCATCAATCAAAACAAGCGAGGCTGTATAGATTAAATATCGTAATATTTGCACTAACAATCTCCCCCTTTTGATGATGACAAAGATATGTGACGTAATAGAAAGTAAAATGTAAAAGTTACTTGTATCCTACTACTTTACATTACCTTCTCCGTTTACACTCTTCTCCCCACGTCAAAACAAAAGGCGTGTCATGAGTTTAACTTTCTCCCCAAAAGGCGAGCTTGCATCATCCTAGTGAAGTTAAATCGTCCACTTCAATCAGTCCCTTGTTTGGTAGCGAATCCATGGATCAAATAAAGAGCTTAACCTACATCAAGGTTAGTTTTATGCAACAAAAATTATGAGAAATATATGAAAAAAAATGCATAACAATGTTAGCCTATTTTCTCCACTTTTTATCGAAGCACAAATGCTTGTTGAAAAATGAGAATGATGCTAAATGGTGCATGCTCCTTTGACGGTTGCTCCCCTTGTTTGGCGTCGGGGTATGATTAAAAATCTACAAAACAAATATTAGTGCAAAACTATATTCGTCATTGGACGAGTAAGTGATATAAAGCAAAGTGTGTAGATGCATTCGGTAAATTCTTGACGAAGCTCCCCTTGCTCTAGGGCGTCAAGATGAACCTTCAAAATAAATATTAGTATAATAGAAGCTTTGTCTTTGAACAAATATGTCATATACAACCAAGTGTATAGGCGGTGATATATGAGTGCTTAAAGGATATTTCTCCTTGCTCGAGGGTGTAAAGAAGCACCTAAAATAAGAAAAATAAGTGATGCAAACTTCATCCTTAGATGAGTAAGTTATATACAATCTAGTGTATATAATAATGAACCTACAATGAAGAACATTAGTGCAATATATTTCATCTTTTTGACAAAGAAAAATAAGATGTATATATGTGTTATATATAAATGATATAATCAAATATCTCATGAAGTGTAGTCTCCTAATTACAATAATAAGAAAAGTGAGAATATAATATGATAAAAGTCTACAAAATGGTTCCTAGAAAGAAGTTATGAAGTTAAGTTGGAATATAAAGAGTTAAAGCTAGTGGTACTAGTGTTGGTTTCAGTTTACTAGTAGGATTCATGTGGTGATAAACGGTAGATGACTCATGATTTATAATGACAAGATTTAAGCTAATCCATGGTGGTGATGATTAGTGAAAGATGTGATGGAAGGTGGTGGTGGGTAGGAAGCTATTAAGGAGTTAGAAACTCGTATGTATAGCAAATATAAAATATGGACTCATCACGATCCTTTCGTGTGTGTCAAGTGACCAAGGCGAAGAGGAAAGAAAATATGAATAGACATGAAGATAACTTCGTTCATTGATTGATACTGAAAAAATGATCTATTCTAGGTGACAATGGGAGAGATAGTATTAACATGGTTTTGACCGACATGGATGATTATGACATTGAAAAAAAGTGAAGACAATATGTAAAATAACTAATAATAATGAGTACCTATGAGGATGAGAATGACATCATATGAGTGAGATTGGATAGACCAACGTGTTGAGAAGGTGTTGGGAATGGCGGTTTTGATTAATATACCATTTGCCGACAATGACATGTATGACATGTGTCAAGCGAGAAAAGGATAAGACCCTATGATGGTGTTCTAGATAGTGAAGTTGTAAGGTGCTAGTTTAAGGAAAATCCTAGATTTGTTGATTGTGGAGATGAAGAAGTTTGTAAAAACACATGATGAGGTATTGGTGCAAACTTGTGATAAAGAGTTAAAAAGTTGAACTAGTTGTGGTTTCGTGAACCGGTTTTAGCTAAGTGGTGTTCCTATGTGTTTATATTTTAGAGTCTAAGAGACATAAATTTTGACAAAAGACAATTATGAATGGTTTCTCTCCCTTGGTGGTGGACATCCAACATAATGTGTAATGTATCAAATAAGGAATGACAACAAAGTGTTTAGGAGGTTATTCGGGTTAACGAAAGAGATGAGCTTAGTGATGTTTTACGGATGATGGTTAGCATACAATGAACTTCATCCTTAAAGTCACGTACCTCTTCTAGATTAATACGAGATGATCGAATGATGAGGCATGTTATTTCCTAATAGGAAGTGAAGAGGATTAGAGTGTTGTTATAACTAAATAATGATGGAGATGATTTTGGAAGCGGAAGCAAAATGAGATTTGGAAGAGGTCGGTTGAAGACAAAAATGCAAAGCCAACCCTACAGAACTTAATTCTATATGCTTTTGAAATATATGCAAGTGTAGGGGTCCCATAAAGCATAGTACTAATCTACGTAGTAATAAAGGGGATTATGCAAAATGAGCATATAAGGTTAGAACCAAGTGAGATAACAAATAATTTGCCATCAACCTACAAAACAAATTTGTCGGTGACAAAAGATGTTAACATGATAGAAATCAAATGATAACATATTATATAAGCACAAACAACACATTGCACTTAGTAGACAAGAAATCACCACACAAGATAGCATCAAAACAATCATATTATGCAAGAATACGACTTTATTCAAGACATTTCATTATGAGATTGTTTGTCGTTAGACTTAGACATAAGCATACTTGGATAAACAATAATCTATGTGATTAATTTGTAAGATAAAAAGGCTTCTAAAAGTTTGTCATACCAAAAGCACTGACGAGATTATATAGCGTAGCAAACAAATAGTGTGACAAGAAGCAAAAGACAAGATGAAAGATTCATGCAAACCATGTTTAAGACATAAAAATTTGGAGCATGTACCATTTGGATCGTACTACACATAGTTATAATGAATGCCAACTAATAGCTTTCAAATACAAATATATCAAATATCATGTATCAAAATGACATATTATGAGTTCATAAGTAACATGTTAATCATGCTAAAAATAATTCAAAAATAAGTATCATGCAAATAAAGTTAGGTTTAAACGTTTAGTAGCATGAAACAAGAATACAAGCATTATAAAGATAAAACCGTACTAAGGTTTACACATTTGACTTGTTATCAAACACTAAGATAATGTCAAATCAACTTATCGTATTTAACAATAACATGTAATCAACACATGTAAGTACAATGCAAGTGGTTTTACTAAGGTTTACACATTTGACTAGTTATCAAACACTAAGATAATGTCAAATAAACTTATCATATCAAACAAGAACATATAATCAACACATGTAAGTGCAATGAAAGTGGTTTTAAAAGAAAAGTCATATATATTACTTATTTGATTATTATTCAAAGTGAGGCAAACTATGTTTTAACACTTACTTTAGGCAAGTATAGGAAAGCAGATTTTTCAAGTTGGAGAATGAATATGAGACTATTACTAGCGGTGCTCAATTAAGGCTAAACACGACCATTTTACGGGATTCCACATACCCAACTTCTCTCCGGGAGGCAATTCAACGTTAGGTCAAATTGAGTTTCTAGTGCAATAGGTTCTCCGGTAGTCATTCTCATGTTAGAAAGATGGAATTCCTACTTTTGCCTATTAAAGTGCATAAAGATGATATTTTACCAATACACGGCAATGTGACACAACTAATATGCAATATAACTAAGGTGACGAAGATGCCATGTTATAGACATGAATTTTATCAATGGTGTGTTGATAAACAATATGTTTTAATCTTGTGTTTAGAATCTAAGGTTGTTCAAATTACATAGCTAATTGTATGATCTAATGGATGACATCTTTTGTTGAGTTGAAATGTATACTTTAAATGTGATTTGATTATCTAAGACTAGGGAATGGAATATGTTAAATTAAGAACATTCTCAAAGATCCTTTTATTTAACAAGAATCTAAATAAGGTTACTAAATTCAATAGATCATGTGTATGTTCTAGAGATGTGTAGTTTTAACCTTGGATGTGCACAAGGTTTGAGCAAGGTTAGGTGATGATGTATGCTTGAAAAAATGGATACAAATAGTATCTTTCAACAACGCATGGGATAAATTTATCATGCTTATGAAAATAAGTATGACAAGATGAATGGATATGCTTGTTCATAGAACTTGTGGATGTTCGTTTCAAGATCATTTAGCCAATGAGGTGTAATGAAATCTCTTATAACCATTTATGTTGCAAGGAGAGAATGATGCATGGATATAAAATATCCTTTTAACAAGATGAATACTGCATAATTTCTTAGGCATAATGTTTTCAAAACATCATGTTTCCTAAATGAAGATATGAAGCCAAAGTGTTTGAATCGGATAGTCCCATCTAAATAAACTTGGTCTCAAGATTATATTCACTAGATGATGACAAGAGGAATTACATCGTTCTTATGTATACTCCTCAAGAGTCATTATTGCTTGGGGTGTATGATGTTGGCTTTGAGATTGCATTTTAACATATGTTGTTAAAATGTTGATTTGAGGTTAACGAAATTTATCACGAAGTTTAACGACAAAGTATTACTAATACTTTGATAATTTGTGAAGGTAGTACTACTTATACCTAGTGAAATTGACAACAATTACCAAGAGCACCATGCTTATTTGATAGTTGAGGTTAGCCATAATCAATTATCTAAGTCCTTATATGTGGGAAAGGATGGTTGAGTTTGTTCACGTGCATTTGATTCGATACAAGTGTTGGACACAAGGGCCTTTTGAGCAATACACTCATGAAATTCAAATGATGGTAAGGATGGTGAATTGGTTGATCTAGGTGGTAGTTCTTCAGTGTGTCTAAATAAAGATGTGGTGATGTAGGGGTTTGTTGTGCTATGGGAGTACTTAGGTTTATTTTTCCATAGATGTTGAACACAAAAATGAGATACTAATTCTTATGGTTCATTGGTTGCTACAACTAATGGGTGAAGTGAAGTTTTGGTCATGTCTATGAAGCTTATCGGTAGGGTATAGGTTCACGAAAGAACACGTCGATTTAAAGGATGCTCTTGGAAGTCCATGAGCAATCACGCTTAATGGTGCCAAAAGATAGAAGAGGAATAGTAGGTGTCAAAGAGGATAAGTGGCACGATTGGGTTGTTTGTTTTGGATAAGTGTTTGATTCATTTTAGGATTCTTGTTTCAATATGTTGTTAAAATACTTGGGTGTTGATTTTCGGATATGACTTTTAATGACTACAATCGTAGTCGCATATACTTGAATATTTCGGATGAAATACTTAAGTTGTCAATCCTAAATTGTTGAGATTATAAAGCTTATATTGAACTCATGGATAACAAGACTTGATAATATGTCTTTAACATACGTGTGAGTTATGACTCGATGTAAATACTTATCGTCTTGAAGGATGACATTATTTTCATGTTAGCCAGTGAGGGCACATAGATACAAAACAATATCTATAGTCATATGATAGACTTGTGTGATATATTTGCAAATAATGAGTCCAGTTGTTAGTCTCGGTAAGTCATCTCGTCATCCAAAGCAGGTGAGGAGATGTTGGTGGTGTTGCACAAAGTACAAGTTTTGGAGACTTTGGTTGTGAAGGTGTTTTGGATGGCTGTGAAGTAGTCATAATGATGGGTGATTTTGGTGGTGGAATTGGAGTACTTAAGTTTGAAAGTTCACATCTTGAATGGGTGATGAGATGTTGAGAGGTAACGAGTCCGGGATGAAGAGTTCAAGTTTAATGAAGCAACAAGATCGAATGCTAATCCTAGTGGTTTATTTGAGGTTGAGGATTTAGTCATTTGACTTTGCTTTAAGAAATGCTAAGCTTAAGGAAAAGTAACGAGTGTAATTGGAAATGACCATCACGATGTGTTGATTTATGGAGCTAAGGATTAGGAGAGATGTGTTTTATTTGAAGTTAATCCATACAAAGATGGTAGTTTCTAATGAGATGGAAGTGTCTAAGATCATGTCAAACATCCTAAGTTAATCCATTGAGGATGTGTTGAGTGAGATATGAAAGATATGCATTAACAAGTATCCTAGAAACGAGATTTGGTAAATTAGATTGCGAGTTAGTAAATTCAACAACTTACCCGTGGGATCCACGACACCATTTATTTACAGGTGGAACCCTTAAATTGGTGCCTTTGGTCCGCCTCTGGTATGGCGGTACCAAAATCATAACGAGCCGGTACCAACATTTTGGTGCCGTCGATCCGTGGACACGAGAAAAGTTCACTGAACCCATTTTTAGGTGTCGGAGTTTCTGAAACACGAAATTTTGCTTAAAACATGTGACATTAATTACTTCTAGTTAGGAAAAGTCGATAACACATATACAAACATAGTGGAGCATAGACTTTGACCAAGGGCTAACGATTTTCACATAAAAGTGAAAATGGGTAAAATTGATAACATCTTGTAATCCACTGCATAAACCGGCTAGCATACAACATTGTTTTAAGTTATACTATCATCCAACAAAGTAAAACAAATAAATTACATCATACAACATTGTTTTTGTCCTTGTACCAAACACTCTCTTAAAACCTCCATTTTCAAAGTACTTGACTAATTTACTTAGTACTCATTGCTAAGCGAGTCATGACATTTCATAAGTTATGCGACATGTTAGTATAACCTATGCAAAGGAAGTGATCTAAGATATAAGTGATGGTAAAACAATTTTCAACTAAGTGCACAAAATCTAGCAAATGTCTATTGCATAAACAAGAAATCGTCAAGCAAGCGAATAAATAACATGACAATATTGACACTTATATTATGTAAACAAACAAGTGTAAAGACAATTTGAAAATAAGCAAGCAACATATATGCAAACAACATAAACAAGTGGTCATTTAACAGCAGCAAGTAAAAACACTTTTAATCATTTTGCGTTTAAGAATGACGATGTATACCAAGCAATTAGTTTCCTTTAAACATATTACCAAATTATTTAGTTTCAAAAGAAATTGTATCCAAGTTTCAAGAATACCAACTTAAATTACTTGATTCAAAAAATTGAGTTTTATGTTAAAGCGAAACTTAATATCTTAGATATACGGTAGTATTTGGTCTATTTCACCTAGTTAAAATTAGACTCAGGCCATGAAAGTATTTTTAAATGAAAGTAGACTCAATTCCCTTTAAAATGATAGGTGGTTGACTCTGGACTTACGGTTAATAAGTTATGAATTTTTAAGTTGGCGAAAAAGCTGCGTCTTGTCGAGACCAAGGAACCAAAGTTTACAAGCAAGGAGCCCTTTTTAGGTTCCGCCCGTCCGTGGTCTTCCTGAGAAGTTGAAAAAGTACTTACTCATGGCGAAAAAAGTGTAGGACTTACTAGATTTGATACAAAATATATAATACACATATTTTGTTTATTATTTTACTAATGTGACTTATCTAAACATTTAACAACAAAATTTCTAAGTATAATTAGCAAAACATTTTCATATTATATTTCGCTTCAATGGTAATTTGATACATGGATGCTCCATTTTAAAACCATTTGTTTTGAAAATAAGAGCTACGAGGCTCTAGCCTACCATGAAAGCGTGGGGGGTGAATAGTTCCGTTTAAAATCGTTAGATCTTTTGTATCAAATCACTTATGAAGCTTGTTCTTATATGAAAGTATCAATTATTGTTTATGACTAATATAAAGCATAGCAAACCAAGTTGTCACACAGCATCATCATCAAAACCACATCATAAGCAATTATAAAAGTAAAGAGATAAAGAAAGGAAAGTACAAACCGAACATGAGGATTTATAGTGGTTCGGTCACGGATCTCTCTCCGCCTACTCCACTCCCGAGTACCCAACTCGAGAGTTACTTCACTAAATCAACAAGCTCCCTTCGGCGAAGAAAACCTTACAATCGTAAACTACATTTTTCCGATACAAAGCTAAATACCGGGTTCTAGTTCGAGGTAGAACCAACCTAACGTCGCCTTATACAATATTTCGACACTAAGCTAAATGTCGAGTTCTTTTCAAGGTACAACCACTCCCACTATGTTTTATGGCCCAACATAACAAACCTTGTGTTTTATGGTTCAAACACATAAACCATCTAATCTAGTTTGGTGAAAGTGTTGTGATGATGCAATAATGTTTACAATGATGATCCATGACATAAATGTCTAATGGATATGAATGACTAATCTAATGTTCTTCTTAAATAAAGTCTTCAATCAATGAGGATATCAAGAGATCTTGAATCTTCATATGTTGATATGCTTTGGTGAATGAGGATGGCTAGATCTCCAAGCTTTCCTTGGTTGATCAAAATGTAAAGTAATTACACAAGATGAATGTTAGAAGCATTATGATCATGTGATGATGAGGGTGATTAATGTATATTACTACATGGTTATCTATAGATCTAAAATATGAAAGAAAGATATAAAGAATGTGTGTTGGAAGGATGATTGAAATGAGAAGACAATGGGCTCTATTTATAGCCAAAATGTAATCTAAAAATAATACTTTATTAGATTTGATATCTTAGAATATCTTTCAAGATCTTGCAAATCTAACCAAATATTGACCAAATCTTCTAAAGATATGATGATGCATGAAGTGATGTAAATTGTATTTTCATTTAGATTAAAATGTTCATGAAAATAAACTTGTAAAATGTATTATGTAACTAGTTTATAAAAGTCTAGTTGCCTTTTATAAAATAAAATATCTAGTTAGGTGCTTGTCAAAATAATATCTAGTTGCCTTTTATAAAATAAAATATATAGTACTTGTATGAATATTATAGTTAGTTTACTTGTACAAATAAAAGTATATATTTGTTAGACATTTTACAAAAATGTATTTGTATAAAATACTTGTGAATGCAAAATATAAAAAGTTCGAGAAATAGAATGGTTACCCTATTAAAATACTTAGTGACTCTAAATATCTTAAACATTCTAAATGATTTGTTAATGGGTTTGATCATAATGCCACATAACAAACATGTGCGAACCTGTGTTGTAACATATGAGGACTTGAGACATCGAGAGGTGTTGAATGTATGTTGAGACAAAGTGTGATTACAAGTAACTTGTACATTTCACGTTATGTATTACAAGTTACATGTTTGTCATCAATCAAAACAAGCAGACGTATAGATTAAATATCGTAATATTTGCACTAACAGGGGTCATCCAGTTGTCTCCTTCTTCTTCAGCGAGTGTTAACCTCCTTACTTTCAATCGAACTTTCTCTCGGCACCTCCACTAGTACCTCCTTAGTCAAGTGGTCGGCGACAATGGCTGGTTACTAAGGACATCGCCTTTGATTACGACCTCGGGGATGGGATGGAGAAATTTTGAAGCGACTATGTATTCTTTTGCCTTCGTCAAATACTTGATCATACTTTCATGACTTGCCACATAGTCCCGTTTATCGATTGGCACTGACTTAGAGTCCAACCACTCAGCGGACTTTCATGCTTTCGCCATCCTTAGTCACCCGGCGGGGCTTGTTCGGCTTCATTGTTGTGCTCTCAAACTCAAGCGGATGGCGTAAGTGAACTCCATTCCTTACGGATTGATCGATGCGAGCCGCTCCGGAACCCTTGTTGGGCGCTCCGTCCGTATACAAAAGCCACTTTCTTCTTCCTTCTTTCACCGCCGTTGTTCAAAATACTTATACCCTTTTCTCCGATGGGGGTTTCGGCGAAAAATCGCCAATGCCTGACCCTTGATTGCGTTCCGGGGCTCGTAGGTGATGTTGTAGGCGCCCAATTCCACTGAGTATTTGGCTAGCTTTCCGGATGCTTCTGGCTTGTTGAGGATCTGCTTTATGGGTTGGCCTGTGATCAACTTTATGAGGTGTGCCTCAAAGTACCTCCGGAGTCTTCTTGACATGTGTAGTAAGCAGTGCTAGCTTTTCGATTGGAGCATAGTTCCTTTCCTTCATTGAGTGTCCGACTTACATAGCGGATCGGTGTCTTCCTTTCCTTTCGGTGAGCAGGGTACGTCATTTCTTCATCGTGACATAAGGTACACATACAATGTCTCCTTCACCTTTGGTGTCGATTAACGAGGAGGTCCATTATTAATGTTAGGAATTAGAAATTCCGGTATTAAAGATTCGTTCGCCTCAAGTATATGTAATCGTTAAGCTCGTAGTCGTAGTTATTTCAAGCTAAGTAGAAGTTAGTTAAGTAACACCGTGGAGGAGACGGGTCTTTACCCTTGTATGCGATCCACACCCGTTGTGTGGCGTTTATGTAAGACTATAAATACTCTACCTTGCAAGGTAGAGTTGAAACTCATAATAATATCTTTCACTTTCTCTCACTAAGTTCCTAAACCTCTTTTCTCTCTAGAATTCCACGCCACCTATTTGTTATGGTTTGATGTGTGTGAAAACTAATATCTTACAATTGGTATCAAGAGCCATGGTTAGATCATATCTTGCACATCTTTGGTTCTAGTGGTTTTGAGTTTGAAAAAGTTTAGTGGTTTGTGCATCATTTGGTTGATTTCTTGTGTTAAAGCTTGGATTTTGGTAGTACTTTTACGTTTAGAATCATCACAAGTGTTTAGGTTTTCATTTGGTATGCTTGAGTCATCTTGGTTGGGTTGTTTTTGGATTGAAAAGTGTTTGTGAAGTTTTCTTGCTAGCGACTTGACTACGGATTATATTTCCTTGTAGCGACTTGCTTTACATTTGTAGCGAGTTGAAGTTTTTGAGCTAGCGACTTATGCTAGCGACTTACGAGACAAGTAGTGGACTCTCCACTACTGGCGACAGTGTTAGCGACTTGGTGAGTAGCGAGTTGCTATTTAGCGACTTGATTCTTTAGCGACTTGAATCTTAGCAATTCTTGCCAAAATTTGGCTAGCGACTTGAGGCTTAGCGAGTTACTATTTAGCGACTTGCCTTTGTTTAGCGACTTGGGACTTTAGCGACTTGGTGGTATAGCGGAATTAGGTGATAGCGACTTGGTGCATAATTTTCTAGCGACTTGGGTGATTTCTTTACGGTTTCTCTTGATTTAGTAAAATCCCGTGAAAGAATCTATTCCCGGTTTAATCATAAGTTATAAAATCCCGTTTAATTTGTCATCATGTCTACGTTTCTACAATCATCTCCACTGTTGCGAGGGCGTTCCAGCGCGAGTTGGATACTCGATCACCCATGCTTGACAGCCCGACTACGATTCTTGGGCTCGAGATCGTTTCTTGTCTTGGAAAGGAAAATGGTGTCAACATTCTCAAATCCATTGATGAAGGACCGTGTCGAGTTGAGGCGACTAGAGATGTACTTGATCTCGAAGATGGAACTCGATTTCGGAATGGACAAAGATGTATGATGAGCTTGATGATAAGGAGAAAAAGAGATTCGATCTTGATATCGGGGCTTAACATTGTTCTTCAAGGTCTTCCTAAAGACATCTGGTGATCAATCACAACAAAAGCAAAGGCGATATGGGATAATGTCAAGATGCTTCTCGGGTTCCGAATTAACTATGGAGGAGAGAATCACAACTCTATTGTGAAGATCGTTGTAAGCTCTTAGCGAGGTCTAATATTATATCTAGGAACACATAATAACGAAAGCGGAATATTCAATAAGAATTAACGTTATAATGAACAAGGTTTTTCATTATCATAAACTAACTAAATAATAATAAAGATCAAAGACTTGATCTTTAACACTAACTAACTAAACCACTAAACCTAGTGCGTTTCCCAATCCCTATACTAGGTTCCACACACACACCTTTAGATGTCATCTTGTCGTCCTTACTAAACTAATGACCCTATGTCTCTTTATACTAGAGACATCTAGGGTTTAAGAGGAATCATAATATAATTAGGAAACAATACAATTAGGAAACTAAATATTCTTTTAAGCATATCTTCTAGAATCTTCCAAATCCTCCATCTTTTTGTAGTTTCCTTCTTGTCACTTTTAGTCCTTCATGTTTCATTCTTGTTTTGTATCATCAAATCTATAATGGACCCAACATATGATGAATTTGAACACTTCAAGATGAAACCAGATGAGAGTGTCTATGAGTACTATGTGATTTCATAAGTTGGTGAATGATATGAGGAACATCGAATGACTATGCCTAACATTCAGTTGAACTCTAAATTTGTGAACAACATGAATCCCGATGGCACAAGTTTGTCACCTCGTGAAGCTCATAAAGTTGAAGAATACAAACTATGAAAACTCTATGCCTTCCTCCTTCGAATGAGAGACATGCCATGTTTGAAAAGGATTCTTGATCGGTTCAAAGGTCGGGAGAAACAAGCTCACAAATGATTCAGCCTTTTTCACAAATGATGGGATTACCTCCATGCTTCTCGAGATGTACCCACGGAAGATGATAATCACAAACCCATTTCTCGATCCAAGGTTCAAGCACCGATGCAAATGCTATCATGGAACATTTCATCACTCAATGACACTCATGGTTAAAGAGAACATGACACTTTCACCTCACACCAACAAACTTCACACCTGATGAGATCCGAACCGCCTCAATCTTCAACCATGCTTTGATCGAGAGATGGGAAAATTATGGGCGGTCGGTTCAAGAAAGGCGGTTTGATCAAAAGAAGAGGTGGGTAGAGGTTATGTTGGTAATCGAATCGAGGAAGAATGGTAATCAGGTCAAGCTAAGCCGATCAAATTTTATAACTGGTGAGGGACACATTGCAAGAGCTGCGCATCTCCAAACGTCCGCGAATCACGATTACTGAGTAGATGCTGCTTGTACAAGCTCGGATAATGGTCTTTGCTTTGGATGCGAGGAATTGTTGTTTCTTCTTTGGCAATGCCAAGACCTATGATGCGGTGTGGATGAGCAGCCTATTCGGAGATAGGTCACAATCGAATGCCTTTCAAGTCGGTTGTGATGCATACGACTCGATGTGGATGATGGACCTCACGCACACACAATTTTATGGCTAGCATTTCTCCAATGGTCTCTCAGGGTCTCTTCTTCACACAAGCTAGCCCATCCAAAGACAAACTCATCTCATAGGTACTAAAACTATACGATCTTTGATGTGCAAAAGATGCATGACAAAGTACTATCAATGAAACTATTGAATCAAATATTGAAAATATGGGTAATATCAATGTCCCATATGATCAATATGAAACAAAGTGAAAGTGAAGTTGTACCAAGTGATGCATCTTAGGTTAACAATGACTATATTTTTATGAATACCGCATGTATTACGATGATGCTGATTTGAACTAAATGCCTATAAAAGCGTGTTGCTATTTATGAACAACGTGCAAAATTTGAGTTGACCACTGGGTAATGCGAGATTGACCAAGTGCGTCAATCATTAAAATAAAGTTCCAAAGAGCTTTCTTGAGAACATTCTTAATTTAACATATTCCATTCCCTAGTCTTAGATAATCAAATCACTTTTAAAGTATACATCTCAACGTAAAAGATGTCATCCATTAGATCATACAATTAGCTATGTAATTTGAACAACCTTAGATTCTAAACACAAGATTAAAACATATTGTGTATCAACACACCATTGTTAAAATTCATGTGTATAACATGATATCTTCATCACCTTAGTTATATTGCATATTATTTAAGTCACATTAAGCCAAATATTGGTAAACTATCATTTTTTATGCACTTTAATATGCAAAAGTAGGAGTTCCATCTTTCTAACATGAGAATGACTATTGGAGAACCTATTGCACTAGAAACTCAATTTGACCTAACGGTTGAATTGCTTCACGGAAGAAGTTGGGTATGTGGAATCACCCGTAAAATGGTCGTGTTTAGCCTTAATTGAGCACCGCTAGTAATAGTCTCATATTCATTCTCCAACTAGAAAAACTTGTTTTCCTATACTTGCCTAAAGTAAGTGTTAAATCATTGATAGTTTGCCTCGCCTTAGGAATACTAATCAAACAAGTAGTATATATGACTTTTCTTTTAAAACCACTTGCATTGCACTTACATGTGTTGATTACATGTTCTTGTTTGATACGATAAGTTGATTTGACATTATCTTAGTGTTTGATAACTAGTCAAATGTGTAAACCTTAGTGCGGTTTTATCTTTATAATGCTTGTATTCTTGTTTCATGCTACTAAGCGTTTAAACCTAAACTTTATTTTCATGATACTTACTTTTATTTTAGCATGATTAACATGTTACTTATGAACTCATAATTTGCCATTTTGACACGTGATAATTTTGATATGATATATTTGAGTTTGAAAGCTATTAGTTGGCATTCATTATATCTATGTGTGTCTGATCAAATGATAGATGCTCCAAATTGTTATGTCTTAAACATGGCTTGCATGAATCTTTCATCTTGTTTCTTTTGCTTCTTGTCACACTATTTGTTTGCTACGTGTGCACATATAATCATCAAAGTGCCTTTGGTATGACAAACTTTTAGAAGCCTTTTATCTTACAAATTAATCACATAGATTATTGTATATCCAAGTATGCTTAAGTGTCTAAGTCTAACGACAAAACAATCTCATAATGAAATGTCTTGAATAAAGTCGTATTCTTGCATAATATGATTGTTTTGATGCTATCTTGTGTGGTGATTTCTTGTCTACTAAGTGCAATGTGTTGTTTTTGCTTATATAATATGCTATCATTTGATTTCTATCATTTTAACATCTTTTGTCACTAACAAATTTGTTTTGTAGGTTGATAACAAATTACTTGTTATCTCACTTGGTTCTAACTTTAGATGCTCATTTTGCATAATCCCCTTTATTGCTACGTAGATTAGTACTATGCTTTATGGGACCCCTACACTTGCATATAGTTTAAAAGCATATAGAATTAAGTTCTAGAGGTTGGCTTTGCATTTTTGTCTTTCAACCGACCTCTTTCCAAATCTCATTTTGCTTCCGCTTTCCAAAATCACCTCCATCATTATTTAGTTATAACAATACTCTAATCCTCTTCACTTCCTATTAGGAAACTACATGCCTCATCATACGATCATCTCGTATTAATCGAGAAGAGTGCGTGACTTTAAGGATGAAGTTCATTGTATACTAACCATCATCCGGAAAAACATCACTAAGCTCATCTCTTTCGTTAACGAATAACCTCTAAACACTTTGTTGTCATTCCTTATGTGATACATTACACATTATGTTGGATGTCCACCATTAAGGGAGATAAATCCATTCATATAATTGTCTTTTGTCAAATTTTATGTCTCTCGGACTAAAATACCAACACATAGGTAAACACCACTTAGCTAAAACAGGTTCACGAAACCACAACTAGTTCAACCTTTTTAACTTTTTATCACAAGTTTGCACCAATACCTCATCAAGTGAAAAAGCATCATGTGTTTTACAAAACGTCTTCATCTCCACATATAGGATTTTCCTTAAACTAACACCTTACAACTTCACTATCTAAAACACCATCATAGGATCTTATCCTTTCTCGCTTATCATGCATGTCCTTGTCGATTGCAAGCGATATATTAATCATAACGACCATTCCCAACACGTTGGTCTATCCAACTCTCACTCATATGATGTCATACTCATCCTCGTATAGGTACTCATTATTAGTATTTTACATATTGTCTTCACTTCTTTTCAATGTGATAATCATCCATGTCGGTCAAAACCATGCTAATACTACCTTTCCCATTGTCACCTAGAATAGGTCATTTTTTTAAATTCGTATCAATCAATGAACGAAGTTATCTTCATGTCTATTCATTTGTTTTCCTCTTTGTCTTGGTCACTTGACATTACGAAAGGATTGCATGAGTCCATATTTTTATATTATTTGCTATACATACGAGTTTCTAACTCCTTAATAGCTTTCCACGTTATCACCACCACCTTCCATCACCACTTTCACTAATCATCGCCACCATGGATTAGCGAAAACTTACTTTTGTAAATCTTGAGTCATCTACCATCACCACATGAATCCTACTAGTAAACCGAGCACCAACACTAGCACCACTAGTAGCACCCGGTGGGAGACTTCATATCTTCTTTCTAGGAACTATTTTGTAGGATTTTATCATATTATATTCTCACTTTTCTTATGATTGTAATTAGGAGACTACACTTCATGAGATCTTTGACTATATCATTTTTCACATATATACATCTTATTTTTCTTTGTGAAAAAGATGAAATATATTGCACTAATGTTTTTCATTGTAGGTTCATCATCATATACACTCGATTGTATATTCCTTACTCATCTAAGGATGAAGTTTGCATCAATTATTTTTCTTTTGTTAGGTGTTTCTTGACACCCTCGAACAAGGAGGAATATCCTTTAAAGCACTCATATTGCATCGTCTATACACTTGGTTGTATATGACATATTTGTCTAAAATAAAGCTTCTATTATACTAATATTTATTTTGAAGGTTCATCTTGGCATACTAGAGCAAGGGAGCTTCCGTCAAGAATTCTTGAATGCATCTTATACACACTTTGTTGTATATCACTTACTCGTCTAATGACAAATATAGTTTTACACTAATATTTGTTTTATAGGTTTTAATCATACCACGGCCTCGAACAAGGGGAGAAACCGTCAAGGGGAGCATGCTGCGCATTTAGCATCATTCTCACTTTTCAACAAGCATTTGTGCTTCGATAAAAAGTGGAGAAAATAGGCTAACATTGCTATGCATTTTTCTTTTGCATATATTTCTCATAAATTTTGTTGCATAAAACTAACCTTAATGTAGGTTAAGCCTCTTTATTTGATCCATGGATCCGCTACCAAACAAGGGACGGATTGAAGTGGATGTATTAACTTCACTAGGGATGATGCAAGCTCGCCTTTTTGGGGAGATATAAAGTTAAACTCCAAGGACACGCCCTTTTTGTTTCGACAAAAGGGGGAGAAGAGTGTAAATGGAGAAGGTAATGTAAAGGTAGTAAGGATACAAGTAACCTTTTACATTTTACTTTCTATTACGTTTACATATCTTTGTCATCATCAAAAAGGGGGAGATTGTTAGTGCAAATATTACGATATTTAATCTTTACAGTCTCGTTTCTTTTGATTGATGACAAACATGTAACTTGTAATACATAACGTAAAATGTACAAGTTACTTGTAATCACACTTTGTCTCAACATACATTCAACACCTCTCGATGTCTCAAGTCCTCATATGTTACAACACAGGTTCGTACATGTTTGTTATGTGGCATTATGATCAAACCCATTAACAAATCAATTAGAATGTTTAAAATATGTTTAGAGTCACTAAGTATTTTAATAGGTTAACCATTCTATTTCGAACCTCATTTTACATTTTGCATTCACAAGTATTTCAAAAGGTAACTAGACATTTTGTTAACGAGTTACATAATACATTTTACAAGTTTACTTTGATAACCTTTTTAATCTAAAAAGGAAATACATATTAAATCATCATCTTTGAAATCCTTGGAATATCTCTTGAATATTTTGGTTAGATTGACACTCAATATATCAAATGTGATATTAGTAAGATTTGGTAATATCTTGGAAAGATTTGAAGAAAGATTTTTTAGATTTTTGTCAGGCACCCACGGAACCAAAATGTATAAAGGACGGAACCCTTTATTTGGTTCCGTGGTCCGTGGACGCTCCTGTTCCCTTTTGCCAATAAATAGAAGCCCATTGTTTTCTCATTTCTTCACCACTTCAAAACACATCTTCTCCACCTTCTTGCGTACATTTAGATCAATCATTAACAATGTAGTAACATACATTAAACACCCAATGATCATGATCATAATGCTTCTAACATTCATCTTTGTTGTAAGCATACTCTACATTTTGACCAACCAAGGAAAGCTTGGAGATCTAGCCATCCCTACTCACCACAGTCGAAGATCTATCACAACAAGTTTAGGGAACTTGTGATCTTCATCATGAAGGCTTCCTATCAAATGGAAGTTCATTTAGAAGTAGTTATTCATATCCATTAGACATTTGTGTCATGGATCATTAGTGTAAACATCATTGCATCATAACAACACTTTCACCAAACTAGATTAGATGGTTTATGTGTTTGTGCCATAAAACACAAGGTTTGTTATGTTGGGCCATAAAACATATTGGGAGTGGTTGTACCCTTGTAAAAGAACTCGACATCTAGCTTAGTGTCGGAAATATTGTATAAGCGGCGTTAGGTTGGTTCTACCTTGAACTAGAACCCGGTATTTAGCTTTGTTAGGAAAAAGTGTAGCGGCGATTGTAAGGTTTTCTCCGCCGAGAATGGAGCTTGTTGATTTAGTGAAGTAACTCTCGAGTTGGGTACTCGGGGAGTGGAGTAGGGCGGAGAGGAGATCCGTGACCGAACCACTATAAATCATCGTGTTCGGTTTGCACTTTCCTTTCTCTATCTCTTTACTTTTATAGTTGCACTATACTATTGCTTGTGATGTGGTTTGATGTTGATGCTTGTGTGACAACTTGGTTTACTATGATTTACATTAGTCACAAACAATAATTGGTACTTTCATATTATAACAAGTTTCATAAACAATTTGATACAAAAGATCTAACGATTTTGAATGGTAATGTATTCACCCCCTCTACGTTTCCACACGTTGGATTCATACGAAATTCGAATTGTATGTTTAAGACACATATATCTAGGTTCTCAATTGATGGATCTTTCATCGAAGCATACCATAGGGAGATAAAGCCTATCGAAGTTGGTTGGACAGATATGGTTTTCATGTTGTTTTCGGTTATTGTTTGGCTATTGTTGTGTTGATATAAGGTGTCTGAAGCTTAGGTCGATCCAAGGGAAACTTGAGGTGTAAGTTTTAGTTTTCTCAAGGTTTTCTTGAGGTTCAAGAAAGTCAATTCCAAGGGTTTACTTGGAGATCAAGATTTTTGTTACAAAGAGTTTTGACAAAGGGGTTTAAAGTCTACAAAAGGTTAACGATTTAGAGTTCCTTTGTGATGATCAGTCTTGAAGGTTAAGAAGCTTCAAAGGTTTGTTGGTTTTGAGGGACTTGATAAATCAGGTTTGAAGGCTCCCGTCGAATTATTGAAGATCAAGTCTTGGTGATAACTTGGAAGGCAAGCAAGATTTAGTTGTAGTGTTTTGAAGTGCATTTTGTAGATTTGAGGTGAAAATATTGAATCTTTAAGGGTTTTCTAAAGGCAAGTAGATCAAAATTTAAAGCGGGTTTAGCATCGACTTGTGAGACTTTTAAAAATTTGAGTCTCTAGGGTTTCTAAAGGATTAAATCAACTTAACAAGGTTAAAGCAAGGTTTGAAGAAGAATGGCTATGGCGTACTAGGTTTGACATCAAAAGTTTGATGGGTATTGTGTACAAAAGCATAGAGGTTCTAAACAATTTGGGTTCAAACAACTTGGTCTTGGTGTAAAACATGAGCCTATGCAGGCATGTTCAAAAGCGCATTTGGTTTGAGGTGGAACTGCAAGGAGCAAAAAAAATCATGAAGCTGAGGTTATTCAAGATAATAACGATACTGCTGCAGTGGCTCAAATAAAGTTTTAGGTTAAACAACTTGAAGGAAAGACAAACACGGGTTGCTTGATAAATGAGCAGGTACACCTTGGTGCAAAGGTGGGAGCAAACATTGTGAAAACCGAAGTACCTAGTCAAGAGGGTGCAGAGGGTAATGCTGGTGAAATGAATAAAGTGAAGGACGTATAAGGAAATTTTGTTTGGATATTTACAAAGTTACACTACTTGGTTAACAATGTGGTCCTTGGTTCGACGTTTCAACGTTAAATGAAGATGTTGAGTATCGGCATAGACTAAAAATACTACTAAGGTGAAAATTGTTATAATATAGTAGCAATTATTAGTGGGTTAAATTGTAATTAGTCTATGTATAGGGATTTATTTATACTTAGTTAAATAGAGTTATGGTTAAACTTAAACTAGGATTACTTGGTGTACAAGACAAGCAAGGTAATTATGAAATTCAAATTTCATAAGGATTGTACCCCCACCCCCCATCATCTTTATAAATAGAGTGAGAGGATGCTAGTTAATTAATTATTCTTGTCTTGATGTAATTCGTTATTGGTTATTAATAAAAGTAGTTCGATGGTATATATCTTGTGCATATTGTTTCTTTCTTTTGTAGATTATTTATGAACTTGAAGTGTCGACTTTTCTTTTGTAAATGAGCGGTACACCTTGGTGCAAAGGTGGGAGCAAACATTGTGAAAACCGGAGTACACAGTAAAGAGGGTGCGAAGGTAATCTTCTTTGAAGCGAATCTGATGAAGGGCGTCTAAGGAAAGCTAATTTGGATATTTACTAAGTTACCTTTGCTTGGTTAACAATGTGATCCTTGGTTCGAGGTTTCAACGTTGAATGAAGATCTTGAGTGTCGGCATAGACTAAGAATACTACTAAGGTGGAAATTATTATGATATATTAGCAATAATTAGTGGTTAAAGTGTAATTAGTCTATGTATATAGATTTATTTGAACTTAGTTAAATAGAGTTATGATTAAACTTAAACTAGAATTGTTTGGTGTGCAAGACAAGCAAGGTAATTATGAAATTCGAATTTCATAAGGATTGTACCCGCCATCATCTTTATAAATAGAATGAGGGGATGCTAGTTAATTAATTATCTAGTCTCGATGTAATTCATTATTGGTTATTAATAAAAGGAGTTCGATGATATATATCTTGTGCATATTGTTTCTTTCTTTTGTAGATTATCTTGTGATCTTGAGGTGTCGACTTTTCTTGTGAACTATTTGATCAATTATGTGTTAAGATTTCAGGTTTGTTAGAGGTAACATACAACACTATGAACGGGTCATTGCGGCCAGTTGATGATTTTAACGTTTATTAAACACTTGTGTTCACTTAAATCCGGGGATGGACCCACGTGGGAGTTAGGTGTGGCGTCCACACCTCATTTTGCGTCATGAAGTATATTTTTTAATCGATAGTAAACCCCCGATAATATTTTCGTGCTAATTCAGTTTAGCCCGTAACTTCTTTATGGTTTAGATTTTAGTACTTGTGTATTAAGAAATTTGTGCAAGATCTTTCAAGAATACTATGTGCAACACTCTTCTGAAAACCGTGAGTCCGTCCTGCTTAATTTATGCGTTAGTGTCATTATCTAATTTCAAAAAATGTTGTCTATTCACTTGTATATGAATTAAGTCAATTGTTTGAATAAACCTTATGGAGAGCAAGTTGCAGTTGGTGTTGGTGTTATAAGCGGGTTGTCCACTTGTCATATCAGTTTTACCCAATAAAATTATAAGTACGAGACTCACAAATTTTATTTAATTTACACAAAACAACAAAAACACATAGCGTTCGTTATTACTTTGGCGAAAACCCTATAATACAAAAGAGCAGTGCAGTTATAACCGTTCTAGGTAATGTTCTGATGCACTTTTCCTATAACACGGGGTATAACCCACTACATCCATCGCTAATACTTGAATGTTTAAACTACAAAAATATCTCTATGCTTCGCACTTATTTTCTACGGTATCTTGAGTGTGAACATTTTTTATATAGATAATAATTTTCTTACACTAATATGTGTCACAAATATTTTAAAATTAATCGCGTATATAAGTGTATGCAATTCTGATAAAGTTTACGCGTATATGTAGCAAATGTTTCCACACTTTTATTATAAACATTTTTGCAATTTTGCACTTTTAGGTGTGGACGTTCAAAAAAAATTACACTTTAACTAGAAATTTGGATAATATCTCACACTTATATATGTAAAAATTTATCACACCCATTATTCTTGTGAGAAAGTGTGGAATTAATAATTTCTGGCATTTTTAGCGTGGTCGATTGACCTTTAAAATGTGGAGAATTATTAGTTTTTGTAAATTCGTGTAGGTGAATGAAGGTGTTTGTAAAGTTGCATGCGTTTCAATGAATGCGTTTCAATGAATGCTAACCATGGTAGGGTTCATTTCTTTTTTGGCATTTAACCAGCTTTAAAAGCAAAGTATCCACTTCTATGAATACAGTTGAGTACGTTTTTTCACCCTACCCATCATAAGCATATGCAATTCTAGACACTTTTTGTAAATAGGTATGGTTGTCATTTTATCTTCTTTTTCGTTATCTATCTAACCATCTTAACGACTAGGTTGATGTGGTCCAATCCACCACTACAAATATAATATGGGCGATTTGTCAGTAGGAACCATTGGTGCAAGATGAATCACGCCCTATATAACTTGTTAGGTGTGTTATGTCACTCGCGTACCGGTTTTGTACATAAATTATGTGACATTAGCTCTTTGATTTATGAGATGTGTTGGTATCACATAAGTTTAGACATAAACTTATACAATTTTCCATTTTTCAATCATTTATGATCCTGAAAGGAAAAAACATGTGAAATGGTGTAATTTAGTGGTACCACCTTGTACCGGTGTACCCTTTCGACTGAAAAATATTTAACTTCTTTTAAGTCGAAGATAAGGTTTTTTAAAGCATATTTTGACTAAGCATTTCTTAGTGTGATAAGTGATGACTTGGCAACAAGAGAATGGTTTCTTGTTAGATGGTGACATTTAATAGTCTGACTTTTGTGTATTAATACTTTCTGCCTTCTAATATTATTTAATCGGAGGTATTCAGGACTCGTGCGATCTTGTAGCGTGTTGTATGTAATTGTTCGTTTCGTAATGTCGATGCCGTTCTTGTTTTGATAATTTGAACATTTGCTTATGTCTCGAAAAAATTTGAACTAATTTTGTTTATGTCTAAAACTCGGTCTTTTAAGCGATGCACAAATTTTGTTCATTGTTTTCGATAATTATTCATTGTGTAATGTGCGATGCATTGTTCTTGTTTTTCGATAATTTGAACATTTTTGCTTATGTCTCGAAGAAAATTTGAACTAATTTTGTTTATGTCTAAAACTCGACCTTTTGGGCAATGCACGGATTTTGTTCTTCAATAAATTACTAAATTGTCACATTGTTCACACAACTTTGGTACCATGGCATGCATCTTGGCGGTGCTTGTTTTTGCCACCTATGGTGACACGATGAAAATGCAATGATGCGGTCTTTTAAATTAGAAGGTCCAATACAAGCGCAAATATCATGTCATACACACAACATATTTGTGATGTGAGTTGTAATTCATAAACCTTGTGTGACACCGTTGGTTGTTTTGTGCAACCGTTTTGTATACCTTTCTTTTTTTTAAAGAAAAATTGTATAACATAAAGTATAATAATCGGAGGCCAAAGGTATACCACCTATTTTAAAAATCGCAATAAGCATTTAAAGATAGGTTATCCCATTAAATGCTTAAAATGTGGATTATACCAAATATAATCAGAAAATTGTATAAAAAAATCAAATAACATTTTGATAGTCCAATAATATTAGGGTCAGGTCAAAATTCGGTTTATAATGCAACAAATAAGCCTATGCTATATTGAGTACCCAATCCACCAAACATTCCTACCTAATTTTATAAAATAGTTAGAATTTGGAAGGCAAGGAAGGTGTTCACTCACTTCTGCATCGTGTGCGTCATTTCTCTCTCTCTCTCTTCCACTCACTTTCACTTTGTGTCACGGACAAGAGACTCGCTTCCACTCACCTTAACTCACTTTTTTTTTTATAAAGCAAAAGGTAGAAATTTGGTGGGCACGATATCAACTAGGTGAACATTTCACCTTAATTTGCATTGAGCAGATAAACTCACGGGTGACATGTTTGGCTTGGCATGGAGACTACTTACCCTTACCTGCTCACCTTACCTTGCCATCGAGTCTTAGAGACCTAATGTTGCTCATTTGTAAACCTAAATTTACTCTCACTAAAAGCACATTCATCTCTTTCTCTCCTACAACAACACGCCCCTTTGTACTCTTTCCTCACAGAACCCATTACGGTACTTTTTATTCGCCAAACTACACACAAACACAACAATGAATCATCTATCTCGATTACCTTGATTTAAATCGCAACAACCAAATTCAAATACATTAACCTCGTTGGTATACTTCTATCCAAGATCGTACAACTTAGTCACATAATTTTCTTTACAAATCTAAACCACGAAACACATAACCAAGCGAAACCTTTGAAACTTTCTTCGCATATCAAGGCAAAGTTCGTCTTGAAGATCTTTAAGTGATGTCTTGGGTAAGGTGTAATTTTAGATCAATGATGAGTTTGTTTTAGAAGTAAAGATCTTTAAAGATATGTTATACGCACATGAAAACTATACGAGATCTATTTGCATGTACTTTCCTTTTGTTTTGAGTCATGGTTGTTGTTTGGAGATGGGATTGTTGTGTTTGGTGGCCAGTGTGAGATGGGATTAGAGTAGTAGATGGGCTTGTTGTAGTTGTTAGTTGGATATTGGTTTGTTCTAAGTTTGTTCTTCCACTTATTCATTTTCCCCTTTTTTATTTGACTTTGGTGATGATGGAAGAGCGAAGTCAAAAGATTAATCATTAACCTCGGCGGTGTCTCCTCCCGCCATGACAATGGCACCCGCCTGACGTGGCGGGTGAACTTTTTGAACCTTGCGGCTTCTTTAGAGTCTAGAACACCTCTCATGGAGGTGTTTTGTACCTTAATTTGTCATAGCAATAAGAGTATTTCATGTGTTTCTTTATAAGGCTCTCCATTTGACTATTTCCTTAGGGGTGATTAATTTGGGAACCACTAAAACAACAATGAAATCACCAGATCGAAACACCATATGTTAAATTAAGATTCGGTGGTGTCGATGGCGAAAGCGATTGATGTTAAAAGCGATTCCGGTAGTTGTGGCTGACGGAAGAATCTACAAATTGGGTGGTTAAGGAATGGTGTGTCTTGATTGTGTTTATATAGGGTTGTGAAGGGTAAACTTGGAATTAAATGACAAACTCTTTATATTCTTCTTTTCCTAATTGTTGCAAATGATTAATATACTCATAAGTCCATGAACCATTCATATTCATATTATTGTCACATTTGATTCGCCAATTGATAGAGCCTCGAGTAGGTTGTACAATATAGTTTTTTTTTTTTTTTTTTTTTTTTTTCACAATTACACTTCCTGATAAATTAAGGTATTGAATCTTTAAGTATAGTAGATTGTTCGTATTTTCATTTGAATTCCTTGAGTGCGGTGCAATATACCTTCGATAACTTGTTATTCGTGTGTCATTAACATCCGATAACTAAAATCATTCTCAAGAGTAACACTCGATAACTATATTAATGCATGGGTCATAACACACTATCAAAATATCTAACTCACACACACACACACATACAAACACCACACACAGCACAGAGAGAGATAGAGAGAGGCTAATCACGCTCGCCATTTCACTAGTGATGGAAAAATGGCTATGCAATGACACCAAAGGTGGTGAAGTATGGCATATTGTTGGGTAGAAAAAATGCCAATGGCGTGCCAAAAGGCACTTACGGTGCACTCTTAAATTAGTTGTTCATTACTAAAGTAAATAGAGAACTTTGATCAAGATTATTACATCATCCTTAGTTCTTTACTTTTGTTATTACAAACTTTCAAGAAAGAAGTAACTAATTAGTTAAAAGTAAAGCGGCATTGTGTAAAATACAAAAAGTATAAAGCAATAGTAATTATGTATTTCCTAAACCAATGTTTTCTTTATCGGTGAAAATTATTTTAAGAGAGAAAGTATATAGTTTTCGGACCAATACTCGATCAAGGCAATTTACTAAAATATCCCTAACTCTTTTATTCAACTTCTTTTACTTTTCAAGTATCATTTTGAGCAGTAAAGTCAAAATATATCCTTGTGGTTTTGCCCGCTATCTCGCTTTCGTCCCTAAACTTTTTGGCATAAAACCATCCATCCGTTAGTAAAGTTGGCACAAATACATCCCTCATTAGCAAATTCGATTAATAAGGACTAACGATGCAAATTTTTCTCCGTTATCTCTAACATAAGAAAATATTTGCACCGTTAATCCTTAGACTAACGATGCAATAAAATAAATTGCATCGTTAGTCCTAGAACTAACAGTGCACTCCACGCCACCTACCACCACCGCCCTACCGCCTCCACCGCCACCTCCACCCACCACCGCCCAGCGCCACCACCCACCTCCACCGCCGCCACCCACCGCCACTGCCCTGCCTACGCCACCGCTCCGCCACACCGCCCGCGCCACCGCCCCACGGCCGCGCCCGCGCTACGCACCGCGTCCGCGCACCACCGCCGCGCCCGCCCGCGCACCACCCCGCGCCACCTCCACCTTGCACGCGCTGCGCCCACCTCCACCCGCGCCGCCCACCACCCACCCAACGCCACCTTTCCGTCCGCGCGTCCAACCACCGCCCGTCGCCGCCATCGCCGCGCCGCCGCACCCACCGCGCCGCCCGCGCCTCCACCGCGCCACCGCCACTCGCGCGCGCCCGCGACCACCCGCCATCGCGCCGCCGCCACCACCATAAAAAGTGGTGGTTGGTGGTGAGTGGTATATAATGGCGATGGTGGAGGTGGTAATGTAGTGGTGGCGGTGGAGGTGAAGGGTGGTGGCGTTGAGTGGTGGTGGTGGTGGCGATGGAGTGGTGAGTAGCGGTGGGTGGTGGCGTGGTGGTGGTGGCGCGTGGAGTGCCGTTAGTCTTAGGACTAACGATGCAATTATTTTATTGCATCGTTAGTTCTAAGGACTAACGAAATATCTTCTCTTACATTAGGAGATAGCGGAGAAAATTTGCATCGTTAGTCCTTATTAGCGAATTTGCTAACGAGAGGGATGTATTTGTGCCAACTTTACTAGCGGAGGCGATGATTTTGTGCGAAAAAAGTTTAGGGATGTAAAAGCGAGGCGAAAGCGAGCAGTGGATGTATTTTGAGCTTTCTCTTTTGAACGGTGAAAACAAACTTCATCACTCTCATACTAACACTATGTTTTAAAGATGTTTTTTTAGAGAGTAAAGTAAAGGAAATAAAAAAAACGACAAATAAGTTGTATTCTTAAGATTTTCTTTAAATGAAAGGTGATGAGAAATATTTAAAAAAAAATAATAAATAAATAAATAAATTGGGGAGGTTTATGTATTTTTAGTTCAAAAAGTTTCATCCCACTTTTGTGATAAAAGTGAGGGAAAGAGCCTTGTACATTTTATTTTTGTTATCATTATTAATATTTTTCAAACAATACTTTTCCATTTTTTATTTGTTGAACCACACAATTTTAAGACATGGATTTGAAGATCACTCAAATGTGTATTTTTATTTTTATTTTTTCACCAAAAATAAAAACTTTTATCTTTCTATAACTTTCATTCATGACTTTAGAACATAAAAAAATAAAACACAACTTTTCTTTCTCTCAATTTCTCTACTCCCTCTTCTTTTACTTTTCTTTTCTTTTCGAGAACACAATGTAAGTGTTCACATTGATATTTTATGATGTCTCAAATTAAGTGTTCATTTCATATTTCAACTAAAGAAATATACTTTAATTAGTAGGTAGATATGATATTTGATCGGTGAATGTAGTTTGTGCGATTTTTTAAAACTTTGAGCATTATGAAAATGAACATTTGTTATAAAACGGACCGATAACTAGTGAAAATCTCCATGTTGTAGCATTCAACTGTATCATGCATTTCGTTAACTTTTTCAGACAATAATGGGAATTGAAACAAACACATCGGGTATACTAAACAATAAAGTGTATAATATAAACAAGTGGAATCGAGGTAGCTTGCTCAGTTCAGTCTCTTTCTCATAAAAGAACATGCACCACTTGACAACCAAATTGCGACTCGGTTAATAATCAGATAAATTGCATAATTTCTAGTGACATATAACATGGTGTCAGGATTAAGACAGGATTGATAATCTTGGATTATCGATCAGTTTAAAATGAATTTAGTTTTGCTTTTCGAGTATATATCATATGGGTTTCAGAAAATATCGATTGGAATAATCCAAACAACAGACTCAAGGGATGTTCACTTTTTTTTAGTGGAGAGAAAAGTGAGCTCAAAACCTTTAGTGACTCTTAATTAGAAGAGTCATTAAAGCTTGTCTCTCTCCAATAAGAGGCTAATATAGACTTTTATATTTAATCACATAAAACAAAGAAAAAAAGAGATTAAGTGAGACAAAGTTTATGATATCAACATAAACAGTTAACAGTTGATTTCGGTTGAAAATGGCTGGCGGGAAATTAATAGTTGTGGTAACAAGGTTGTCAAGATCGGGATCCTCAGGGATCGTTTCATTTCAAGATCGTGATCGTAAGATCGGATCGGGATCTTAAGATCCTACTCTAATGTTATTCTTAATAGTTTATGTAAATTTATAAAAATCTACAAATTCTAATACATTATAACCACAAAATACTATAAATGTTTCATATAAATGTTGTCCTAAATTATAATTATAAAATGCTTAAAAGATTAACATGTTGTTTTTGAATTCTACAAACAAACAACCCATAAATTGTAATATTTTAGTTTGTAATCAGAAAAGTAAGATCGGATACGATTAGATCGTGAAGATCGTATGGTCAAATCGGGATCACTATAAGATCTTAAACTTGCAAAGATCATATGTAGGATCCAGATCGTTTTTGCTTTGTAGTATCGTAAAATCGTAAGATCTTAAGATCAGGATCGGGATCCTGACAACTATACTGGTAACCACAATTTATCGTGGCGATGTCAAATTAGTTGATATGAATGTGCATTTCACACCCATAACTCGTGATTGAGCTTTACTTAGAAAATCCATAGATTCCGAGTGAATTACAGCTACTAAAACTAGTTAACAACAGTGTAACTTATACTGTAAACTATTTAATCAAAAACAAGTAAAGTTCAGAAAGAAAAAAATGAAATACATCCTATATTATGGCGATCCAAATTGGCCCTTAGAACAAATACATTTTATAGTTTTGGGTCCAATGGGACTTATTCACATTTGGTATCCAACATCTAACCACCACTTTTTTTCGTTATTTTTGCATTTTTTCCGAACAATCACAACTACAAAGTTTATAACTTAGCCAAGCGTCGAATATCATATGGGTAGGCGTCCGATGCTGACTGAGCACGATAAGATCTCGTACCAACGACTATGTTTGCAGCTTCCGTCGGATGAAAAGCATCCCAAAAGATGTATTTATCTCTATGTTGACATGGTGTTTGAAAAGGAAGGCAAGTTATTTGGCCGTTGTTTCTCCCTACACCACAACAACCCGATTTTGTCACCGAGAAATCTGCAACATTTTCATTAGTTAGTACACAAGTCGAAAATCATAAGAGTTTATGAAAAACGAAAACATCATTAAATATGTACCAAATTTTTTAGGATGATCAATGAGGTCTTGGAAAATGGCGTAGTTGTTAATGTAGATGAATTTAGCGTCGGGTAAGTTTTTGTTGAAATAGTCGACAAGAGAAACCAATCGGCGGTTGAACATTTGATTAGCCGAGTTGATCTTTGCTACACATGTTGATCCATCTCGGCTGTGTTGTGCTAATGCATTTGGGCTACACCCAATTGGTCCGATCCCGTTCAACACAAGTTTTCTTGCTCCGTAGTTGTATAATATCTAAGATGAAAATCCAAATTAAATATGTATATTCAATTTACATAAGCTGAAAAACATGTATACAAATTTGTTATGACTCGATCACATCACATTCAAAAGTTATGATATAGAAGTTGTATAATTTTTAGAAGTTAAAAATATATGTCAGAAAATTAATGATTCAAAGTACAAAACATATGTTTATTTTTTTTAAGTAGTTTTATTTTATTTTTTATTTTTTTTAACTTTGACCTTAAATATTTTTAAGTGTTATATAATACTTGATGAAAATACATTTAAACCACAATACATTCGATATTTTGCATCAAGTAAAAAAAGGTATTATATAACAACAACAAAAAAAAGTTAAGGTTAAAGTTGAAAAATAATGATTTTAAAAAATTAAAAGTGAATAAATAAATTGAGACGGAGAGAGTATTACTATAAAGGCCGACTTAAATTATTGAAATTTAAGAGATAAATTAATGAGCAAATGCGAGTTGACAATTACATCACATTCATTATTTATTAGTTATCTTAAATACTATAGGTAAGACCTATTAAAATTAATGAACAATTTTTTTGAGGGCTTACTCTGATTTGCTTGGAGTATTGCTTGATAAGAGCATTAGCATACTGATTTGGCGTAAATCTACGACTAGTCTGGTAGTAATCGGGCAAGAAATAGTTGTTGAGGTAATCGTTGCTTCCAATCCCGACAGAGAATATGCATTGCTTTAGATGATGTGCAGCCACATTTACGTTTCCAAGTATCGCACAACTTGAGATACGGTGGTCACGTAATTATTTACCTGCCCGCCAAAGCTTGTACGGGCACCCTATCATCGTATAAACATAAAACATGATTAGCGATTTTTAACACCCTATGACCAAGTATAGTAAATACAAAAATATCGCACGTACTGTTGTTTTCTCATGGTATACGCAAAAGTGTACATCTTTTGAAAATGTTTACACTAGCTTAATTAACCAATCTTACATTTTTATGTTTGTAAATATAGAAGAGAAAAGTGTCGAATTAGTTAACCCGCAACCATTTAGTTGCTAAGACATTAAGCTAGCTAGTACACTTCGAAAGTTGAATACTCTATGGTCTAGACCAAAATCCTATCAATATAGTAAAATTTGTATTAAAAAAAGAAGTACCAATTGTTGTCCAGTTTCGTCTCTGATTCCTGCAGCTGCAGAGGCGTAATTCACACCGCGCAGTATATCACGATTGCTAGCATTTGCGTAGGATTGTATATAATCGTCAAAACCCAAATGTTCAGCTGCGAATGAGTATATTTTGTAAGATAATTAATGTTACGTATGCAATAAACCAACATCTATTACTATTAGTACAATAGTAGCAATGTGAAAGAAAGGCAGTGTGCTTACTGATAGTATCAACAACGGTTTTACCGTTGGAAAACCTTCCAGTTGAGCTTCTTGGGAAATCAATGCCATAAGGCAAGTAATCTGCTCTTGCTAATGATGCAAACCCGTTATTATTTCCATTATCTACCAATGAGTCGCCAAATATGAAGTAACATGGAACTTGGGGCTTGCCTTGAACCTTATAGTAACTCGAGTTCAACACAAAGATTGTTGCAACGAAAAACGTAATCGACCATCTTTTTTGCTTGGCTTCCATCTGATGTAAGAAAAGTGGACAAATGAATATTGATGAAATGTGAGTTGTGTTGAAATGTATAATTTTGGAGTATATATGGAACGTGAATTGAATGCATGTGCAATTTGGAGACATAAACCATCTTTATGAGTCTTAGGGTTGGAAAAGTTGGATAGATATATTAACTTCAATCAAACATAGCTTTAATTAATTAATGGATAAAAAATCGATATCTTAACGGAAAATATTAACACACAAATGTTTTGACAAGACTTGAACTTACAATCTATGACACGTCTCTCAAACCACTTAATCAAAGACTTGTCGATCAAAGTTAGCGATCTACGTATTCTGTAAGTCAATTAAGAGTTCGATAAATAACATCTTTATTTTCAATGTAAACATCTATATTCCTATATTTACATCTTTCGTTCTTAGTGTGTGTTTGGTTGGTGTATATTGGGAAGATGTCATGATATTTGCATTTTAAATTCCTTCAAATATTGTGTTTGATATATGAAATGAAGAAATTCCAAATTTCATAAGTCAGCAAAATGAGACGAATTAAAATACCTTCAAAAATTAGGGAATTTCAATTTACTTAGAAAACTTTTTTTTATAAGTGACCGAAATACTATTTACATTTTTTTCCTTTTTGTTTATACTGTTTTTGCTTTTAGAATTAAAGTAAATCCATTACTTGCTAAAAAATTGCAGTAACAAACATAGGGACATATTTTAAAATAGTATGAATTTTTTTCAACTAAACATGTGAAGGTATTTTAAATTCTGAAATTTTAAATCTTCGAGAACTGAAATTTTCCAGAATATGAAATTTCGGAATTTCAAATCCATGAACCAAACGCCAGAATTTGATTATGGCGTTTTGTTCGTGAATTTGAAATTCCGGAATATTTTAGTATTAAATGGCAATATATGCTTTAAATATAAGCTAGTGAATCTAACTTGGGGATAACAAGATCAATAATAGAAACAAAAAGTTGATTTTAGGATTAGCCTAGAAAGTACTTCTATTCACTATCAAATAATTGTTCTTCCCATTCCAGAAACAAAATAATTTCAGTAATTATCAATAGTAATAGTCATTTGGTACGTATTTAATATGATAGTAGTTCACATTCACAATTATAACATTGCTAAGGTTCTTATCGGTCGTTTTATGTTTTAGTAGACTGACCAAACTTCCTATCAGAACTATGACCTCGTGTCGGAGAATGATCGATGTAGGTGGTAGTGGTACCGCGATAGAGTTGGCCCTCACCCTACAATTGTTTTGCTCACGAGGTAGATATGTTCATCTCTTGAAATTCTACTTTTGGTCGACATCTTTAAGGCCATAAGATCATTTGAATAGCCAATATCAAGTTACACAAAAACATATGCCAGTCTGTTGCATGCACTTAACAACTTACGAATAAGTACACAAACTTGTTAATGGATTAATTCGATGCAAAGATGTCTAGATACTTTTGGACAATTGCACATACAATTACTAAGGATAATTTAGGACGTAGAATGTGACATTTTGTGGAGTCCATTTTACCCCGTACTAATCATAGTAACATAATTCGCTAGAAAGGTCACGAATTACGATTCAGTTACAAGTAATCATAAAAACTTCTTAGTGACTTTTTATTCCTACAAATGCATCCAGATACTCTTGGACTTATAATTAGTATGGTAAGCAATGGACGTAGAAGTAAGTGGTTTTTTATAAAGTTTTTAAGTGTGAAGAGTTGCTGAGAGATACAGTTTTGAAAGCTATGTTCAGTTGAGCAGTGGCTGAAGAGTCTGTGGTGATGTCTGTTCTACGGTTCTACCTTTACTACCTGCAACATGGTTCATTTTGGATAATTTGTGTTTGGGTCTTTAACTCTAATAGGCCTAGTCATCCGTGAGATATTGATGCCACACTTTTCTGGTTTGTGGTTGTAGCATTTGGTACTAGTAATTTTAGTTGTATTTTGTTTTTAGTTTTTGTCTAATGGTTTCTTTTTAGGGTCCACTATTTTAGTCATCTTGTTGTTATAGTGGATGTCTTTATTTGTATTGCTCTTTGCTTTTTTTTTTTTATATATTTTGCCTTAAAAAAAAAAAAAAAAAAAAAAAAAAAAAAAATCTACTGCTTCATTATTTTCTTGAACTTTGTCTTTAACAAAAGCGAACCAGAGGAGTAAATATTTAGGCTAAAGGCCCAATGCAAACCCAATTGCTGATAAGTTTGGGCTCTTCTGAAATTACGTTAACGTGGATTAGTTTTGTATGTCAAATTGTCGTTCATATCTCTTATTTAATACGAGAATTGCAAAAAGTGTTGAAAGAATGTTAAATCAATTGAAATTAAACTATTGTGTTATTGAAAAAAGTTGAGCATTTTTATTTGCTTATTGGAAGTAAAAATTGAACTTCTTTTGTTTAAGTTTAAACTTAGAAGATCGTATATAGCACAAATAAGTATAAAAGTATATGTATCGATTTTGTAAAAAGAAAAAAGAAACAAAAAAAGAAAGTAATAAATAAAACATTATTTGTTAAATTTTATATAATTTATAAAACTTATCACTTTTCATGTTTTTTAATAACTTTTAACTTTAACTTTTCTTTATACTCCTATACTTTATTATTTAAAACAAAAACACAACTTATATGTTCTTGTTATTTATAAATATTATTAATTATCATTATAGATTAAATTAACGTATTTGCACGTGATTATAAATATCAAATGAAAACACAAGTTACTATAATATGTGAATTAATACACAAGATTACACATATATTGTTGCTAGAGGTATTTTGGCTGTTTCATTGTACTTTCTTTGGCAAGACGTAACAATAGAGTACATGGTACATGGGTGAGGACACATGATCAAGTTTCGAAATGCGTAGTTAATGTGGTTAGACTCAAGTTGGCGTCCATTCACTTCAAGAAGAAAGCAAGAGTTGACCAAATGAAAAGAACTTGGAGCATTACTAAGAGTGCTCGGTGAGATATGCTATCAACACGCCAAACGCAACCATCAATACCAATGGCGCCGCCATTGCCTCACCACCTCCGGCGTCATTCGTCCGCCAAAAGCACTTCCGCCATTTCAATGGCGGCGTAAAGGTATATTTTTTTTTTAAACGTTAATTGTTTGTTTTTAAATAAAATAAAATGAAAAAAAGTGGGACCCAATAACATGTTATTAGTGTGTTATGGAGGAGGGTGTTTTAGTTATTGGTGTGTTATTGGGAGGGGTATGATGTGGCGCTGATGTGGCATACCAATAACGTGTTAAAGGTTTTCACCTCACCTAGCACTCTAATGGAGGTTGAACTTGCATGATTAAGAGGCATATTGTGTTCGTTTATTATCTTTGTATATGACCTCTAGTTAGTAGTTTTATATAGGTAGTTGTTATGTCTTAAGTATGTTCAAGCATATAGTTGTTCATTAGGTGTAAGGGTGGCTCATTACCACCCAAAGGTGAATCTTATATTAATATCACAATTGACAATATACATCAATGAATTTAAGAGTAATAGACATGTCTATACTCTTCTTATACTAACCAAACAAACAACAAAACTGGAATACAAAACAACTATCTCAGAATAACACTTTATCAGACAATACATCAATCAAGGAAAATGCAGGCAAATCAACACCAATTTGCAAGCGTCATGCATATTCAAATTCACCTTTAAAGCACCAATACCATCTAACTACATTTCCATTACACATTCCCACCAAGACCACTCAACCAACATCACGATAATCTAAGTAGGAATGGTGAATGGCATCGTTAGGAACCCATAACCCTCACGGTCAAGAGCTATACGGATGAGGTACATTTCCATCTCGAACAATGGCTTCACTCATACGGGAACACAAACCTTGAGGAGGACCACCACCTCCTTATCGTTGTATAACTAGGACCATGTAGGTTCATCTTTCCTCCTCACAATTCCTAGTAACATACACGCCACACTAGCTCACTATACCCTTCATAGATGGAAACTCACTTTATGTTCAATAACTAGATCACAAACTATCTTGTCCTAAACACCCCATAGTTATCTAACAAAGACCTACTATAAAGGTGAAAAGGCCAAAACAAATGTGAACTACTTATATTCCAAGGTACAGAGCCATCATCTATAGTGAACTAAATCTCATTCAATTTCCATAAGCAAGGAACTGAAGAGAAAGGTTAAAACCTTTTATATTCAGCAGAAGAAAAACTTGAACCACATCTCTGCAATTATGATTCAATGATCAACCTATTTTGATCAATCAAATGATGACAGCCATCAAAGATAGCTATAAACCAGCAGGAAACTACATTATGATGTCTACAATCCATATGCATGGATTTCAACATCATGGTACTAGCCATCTGCTAAATGCTTACTTATACCAAACACCCATGTAGGCAGCTAATACAACCAAACTGACCACATTGAAACAACCTTTATCACTTGCCATCACCGGATATAGTCCCATCTTTGTTTTCATAAATTGGATTAACTTCCCACTCTTTTGCAACCTTTAGAACTTTATTAGTTTTCAGAGCTCTAAGTGACATAATCCCCATCTTTATGGTCTCCACAATGCAGTCAATAAGGGCTTGTTCGGATCTTGTCTCATTATTGAATAATCTCTTATTCCTTTCTTGCCATATAAAATAAACACTTGCAAACACCAATCTCCCACAATCATCAATAGAGTTATTGGTCCATTTAGATGCAAAAGTACTAACTAGATCTTTCCATTCATTTGGATTAGCGATCGCATATATCTTCTTCTTCATACTTGCCCACACCCTTTTAGAATAATTGCATTGAAAAAACCGGTGACTATGTGAGTCAGGACATGTTTTGCATAAAGGGCATTTGATATTAACTTCATTACTCCAAACCATAACTCTGTCCCGAGTTTGAAGTCTCTCATGTGCAGCCATCCACAGTATAAACATGTGACTTGGTATTCCTTGTGAGAACCATACTATTTTACTCCATTGCACTTCCTGATCAGTAGCCCTTAAATCTTCCCATACTTTTTTCACAGAGAATTTGACCTTAACACCATCTTTATTTTTCCACATAGCATTGTCTTCATCATCAGTTAACATAGGAACTTGGATAGATTGAAGAATAGGAAATTCAACCAACCACTCTAATGGCCAATTCCAACTGCCATTGACTATCATATCTGCAACCTTTAAATCCTTAGATAAGCCAGCTTCATACAACTTTCTTTTGCTTATAATTTGACATAAAGGCTCATTGTTACTCCACTTGTCATACCACATGGATGCCGTCTTTCCATTGCCAATTTCATATACTACATGAGGTCTTATTTTTTCCCTTAGAACCAATAAATTCCTCCACATCCAACTATCAGAATAGTCATGATCAATATCCCAAAAATTTCTCCCCTTTAATCTCATAGTGTTTACCCATTTTACCCACAGACTATCTTTTTTAGTAGCTATATTCCAAACATGCTTAGCAATGAGAGCCTCATTCCACTTATCAAGATGTTTCAAACCCAAACCCCCTTGATTTTTTGGTTTACACACAGTTTTCCATGCAATTTTGGCCTTACCTTTAGTTAACTCACCTTGACACCATAAAAAACCCTTAAATGCCCTTTCAATGTCTTTCACAGTTGTCTTTGGAATCAAAAATACAGAAGCCCAAAAAATTTGCATTGAAGATAAGACAGCTGCTATTAATTGCATCCTACCTGCATAAGATAGGAATTTGTTCTTCCAGTCTCCTATATTGGCTTTAACTCTATCCACAAGCAGCTTACAGTCATTGAGGCTTAGTCTTTTTGTGATTAATGGAACCCCAAGGTACTTTGATGAGTGTCTAAATACTCATCATTTTTGGTTAATTCTGAACTGCAAAACGTTTGAAAATGCTCAGAAACGCATCAAAATACTGAAAATATCACAAAAATGCATTTTATATGCAAAATGTTCAAAATCAGATGAAAAACGAGCAAAGTTTGCATAATTGGCGGTTCAGGTCCCAGACTTTCGAAAATGGCAAAATCGGTCCCTAGGCATTTATTTTAAAAGAAAAGTCACCAAAGGTCCTTTTGGAAACATAAATTATCATATTTAGTCCTTTGGTGGAAAATCCAAAATATTTGAGAAATTACATGTTTAGTCCACGAAAATCCAAAAATGGTCAAAATTAATCCTTGGAATTTTAAAAGGTCAAAATTTACCCTTGGATTATTAGAGGTTGGCAAAACTAGTCCTTGTACTACATCTTCATAATTTACATGTTTGGTCCTGTAAATTTGAAGTTACAATTGTGGTCCTTGGTGTTATTAATTTCACAAACCAAGCGGACCTATTACTAACCCCAAGCCCAAACATTAATCCTTGGCCCAATCCCTTACCGGTCCAATATTCCAACCCGACCAACCCAAACCCATGTTTTAAATAATATTAACCCGCCCCTTTTCCTGTCACTCCCCGACCAACATATGCTCCGACCACCGACCACCAACATGCCTTTGCCACCCTACTTCACCCTTTGTCTCCCCCTCCTCCAACCTTACAAATGCATTTAATGCAACCCTTTCCTGTCTCTAATATCAAAAGCAGTTTGGCGCCAAATTCAAAAAACGGCCAAGATTGATTTTAAAGCATCAAGGGTGAGATTATTTGGGATATGTCGAGAGAGAGAGAGGCAGTTTGGAGCTTAAATAAAGGAAGGAGGAAGCAAGAAGAAGAGTAGTTAGCTTATTTCTTAAAATGTATGTCGTTTTAGCTATCAAGTCTTAAAATAGATTCATAGTTGTAATTTTAAGTTTCCTTGTATCAAATTAATGTTTTGAAGTGTAATGCAACTCATTTTAAATACTAATTCAAAGCTTGTGTTCATTTTCCAAATTGATGTGAATGTTAAGATTTTAACTTCAAAATCCTATGTCAAAGCCTTTAGCAGTTTATTTATAAGCTTAAACAAGCTTATACTAGCTTAGTAAAGCTTTCCATAAGCTTGCATCTCGGTTTCAATCACCTACGGACATTGGTCAACGAAAGTCAATTTGGAGCAAAAATGGTATGAATTGGAAATGGGTTGAATCGAGCTGGATTTGGGTTGATTTAGAAGCGTTGGGTTAATTTAGAATAGGTAGTGGTCCTTGTTTCACTTTGCTAGCCATAGTGGCTTTGGACACTTGTAAGTGGTTTTCATTATTTCTTAGCATAATCGGTTTTAGTAGTAAGTAGTTAAAACTTGCTTTAATAGTTGTGTTTAGGCTTAGTAATTTTAGTTTGATCGATAATTCATGCTTGTTCGCTCTCTAGTTCGGTTTTGTTTGCAATCTAGTAATAAGGGTGTGTTTGGATTAAGCGTCATCTTGTCTCGAGAGGTGTATGCATGAGTTAAAATCGCTAGTTCATGTTTGTTTAGCCCATATACACTCTTCATCTGTCTTATTTTGTGCTTGCAAACACTCCAGTCAACAATTCATATAATCCATCTCCACTTTGTTTGTCTGTTGAAATTTTGGATAAGCAAATCCTTGTTTTGTGTTTAAAAATCTTAAACATTGATTGCATTGTGTTCTTTACATCATATAACATCATAATCAGTCATTAAATTGCATTCAAACCTCACCAAAGTCAAGCGGCAACCGATTTTCAAAAGTCAAAACATGTCAGCAGTTTATCAGAACTTGCAAGCATCGCACGAGGTTTCATTAAAGCTTTTAGGGTCTGGTTTTGGTCTATAAGTAGTCTACTAGGTGGTCTTTAAGACCTAATATCTATTTTTAGCTTAAGCTCTCTGGATAAGCTTGTGCATAAGCTCAAAGTCAGTCACTGGTGCCTGCTCCAACACTCATTATACTTGAGTGTTTTCTCGACTTTGTGCAAGCACACACAGAGCTTATAGGAGCTTGTTAAAGTCTGGTCTTTTGGTTATAAGTAGCTACTTAGGTCTAGTTTAGGTCTTAATATTTGGATTTTGCTTTTAAGCTTATTTGAGTGCTTATTGTGTGTGAAAGTAGGTACCTAATAACTGTTTTAGCTTATTCACTCAACTCTTCAAATTTGATCAATCTTGCAATTCAGTAGCTGTAGCTTGTTGTTTTTAGTTGCATTTTGGTTACTTTTGCATAATATTGCTTCTGTAATCAGTGGGTTACTTGTTTGGTTCATTTGGCTTATTTTAGTGCTTATTTATAAGCACTTGTGACATCAGTTTCATATTCTTCCAAGCAACCATATGTTTTTCCAATTTTCCTAGCTTCCTTATACTATTTTAGAGTTTTCCTGAAATTTTCAGATTTTTCCAAGCTTGTTTGCTATTTTTCTTAATTTTAAGTAGTTTTTAAGCATTTTTAATTAGCTTTTAATACAAAAAATTCAGAAAAGGTTCAAAAAAATAATTTTTCATTTTTCTTAGGTTTAGATAAATATAAAAGTGAAAAAGTAATTTTCCAGATTTTCATAGTTTATTTTGTAATTTTAGTAATTTAATTAGTTTTAATAGTTTAAAATTCCTAGAAAATAGAAAATAATCAGAAAAATACAAAAATAGTTTTGAAAATTCTATTTTGATATTTTAGATTTTTCTAAGTCTTAATTTTATTTTTCTAGCTTTATTTCACATTTTCTTGTATTTTAGGTAATTATTTAATAGTTAAAAATAGTTTTAATTAGATAATTAGTTTTAAAATAATTTTCTTTTCCATAAATTTTCTTTTATCATTAGGATTGTAAAATGTATTTTCATATTTTTAGGGTTTATATTGTGTAAGTTTCACGTTTTTAGTTGACGTCGCGTAGTTTTAATTTCGACAGTAAAACATAAAAACAAAAAACATCATTTTAATTATAGTGATAGCGTTTATTTAATAGATTTTATCTTTTTAATTTCCTTTAATTTACATTTAAGCCTTTGTAATTTGTTGGCTTTTCTTTAGTTATAATCATATTCACAAATCCCTTTTTCGTTCAAATTTCTCGATCACTATTCGTTGATTGATCCATTGCATAGCTCGCTGGGACATAACGACCCGGGGAGACTCTATACTCCTCAGATCTTCATTGCATTTGTGCTTAAAATTGTTTTAAGTTTCTTCTGGTTGGCCATTCGCAAGTGGTCGACTTGCGTGAGAAAACTTGGCGGTTTTACCGAGATCAAATTTTAGGCGCTTGCTTGGGGGTGTCTTGATCTATCTTCCGTGTAGCAGATTAGTTGTTTGAATACTCACTCATTTGTTTATATCATCCATATATATCTATATATATATCCATATTTTCTTATAAAAATCCAAAACCCAAGCGATTAAAAGCGTATAAAACACAAAATATTTTCTTTTGTTTCTATATATGTATCAAAATAAAAATACAAAAGATTAAATCGTTTTCTTTAATAATAACAACTTAAAAGATTACCACATAAACCAAGGCGATTGCACTACCTAGCGGGGTGCGACCATAATATGTTCCCGAACTAAAGATTTAAAACTTGCCTTTGTGTCCTTGTGATTGGTGTACCTTTTCAAAAAGCCATTCATATTGTGATTATTGGTTAAGTTCTTTGTTGTTTTGCCTCGATTTTGTGTTAATTGATTTTGTTGTGATATCGACGTTTGAACCGAGAAAACCCATAAAGATTCTCCTCACCCCATTTTATAAAACGTCTTCATAATTCTCATTCTCATCGAAAGATTTTCATAATTCCATTTCTCTCCTTAACTCGGGTCTCCTTAGAGTTAACTCTAGTGTATCTTTTCGCTCTTCTAGATCTGTGAGCCCATTTCGTGAGCTTGTCAAGATTCCAGAAGGCGTGTTCGTGACTTTCTGCTCTTCGATCGGATCGAGATCCGGATTGCCTCGCTACTTCCGTTATCATGGCGGATGAAATTCCTATGTGCGAGCTTCTCCGGGCACCCATCGGCGGGTATGGAGATGCTATCGTTATGCCGACCATTGTGGTGAAAATTTTGAACTCAAGACCGGGTTCTTGAATCTTGTAACCTCTAATCAATTCTTCGGTTTTGGCGGGATGATCCTCATGCTCATATTCGATGGTTTAACAAAATTGCATCTACCATCAAGTATAAGAATGTCCCCCTTGAAGTTGTTAAGCTTCTTACATTCCGTTTTCTCTTGAGGGCAAGCCGGTTGGCTTGAAAACAACCCCTCAATCTATAGAGACATGGGAAGATCGGTGAAGAAATTTGTGAATGAATTCTATCCACCTTCCAAAACCACGAGTCTAAAAATGAAATCATCAATTTCACTCGAAGTTTGATGAATCCTTGATGAATCGTGGGATCGTTTCAAGGAATTGCTTCGCAAATGTCCTCACCACGGTTTCTCCGAGTTGATGCAACTCGATACTTTCTACAATGGGTGAGTCAATCGATCAAGATTCTCTCAATTCCTCCGCGGGAGGAAATTTCCTAAGCAAAGCTGTCAAAGAAGCTTTAGCGATAATCGAAAACAAGTCTAAAGTCCGCCTTTGCGAAGCAAGCGGTTGTTTCCTAAGTCGGTGTTGGTCCTTCTTCTTCTTCATCGCGTGGTGAGTCGGTCTAGCACCGATGCTAAGATTGATAAACTCACGGAAGCTATCAAGCTTTGGTTCTCTCCAACCGGAAGAAAGTTTCTTTCCACAAACTTCACCTCCTGCCGAAGTTAAGAAAGTGGAAGTCGTATGTTACTGTGGTGGCCCTCATGCTTACTATAGCGTATGGCCACCGATGGTAACCCTTTGAAGCCAATCTTGTGGCGGGATGTCTAATCAAGGAGGCAATCGATATCGTGCTCCTGAGACCCGAACCACCGTCCTAACCACTACTACGGGCCTCCGGTTTCAATCAAAACCAAAACCGTGTCGAATCGAATAGACCAAACCAAGGTTTTCAAAACCAAGGTCATTTCAATCAAAACAACGGTTTTCAAAATCGAATCAAAATTTCCAACATCAAGGAAATTACAATAGAAACCAGTCGGAAAATTTCAACCAAGGGTATTTTCATGGCAATAATCGAGGAATTTTCAAAATCCGGGCCCTAATCCTAACAATAGGGGCGAATTTTCTGTGCAAAATCAAGCCATTGTTCCAATGGACCATCATCGATGAGTTGTTGAAACAATTCATGAAATCAAGAAGAAATGAATCGGTTGTTGGTTAGCGGATTGCGACATCAAGAAGTCTTTAAATGATCGACCCTCGGGCTCGGTACTTTACCTAGCAACACGATCGCTAATCCGAGGCGATGCAAAGGCGATCACAACCGAAGTGGTGCTTCTTATCTTTGGACCCATTGCTGTTACTACCTCTTCTTCCTCTCTCCGAAGGTAGTGGAAAGCGAACACGAGGCGACAAAGGACAAGGAACTTCCTACTAATAACGGAAGTGCCAATAATGTCCATCCTCGGGTTGTCCCCAAACCCAAGCACAGGTTGTTTTGAACCTCCGGTTTGTGACCCTAAATCCAAAACTTCTATTCCTTACCCTCACGTTTACATGAGCAAAAGCTCCATGAGAAAGCAAGTCATCAAATGGAAAAATTCTTTCAAATTTTCCAAGAGCTTCACTGACATAAGTCGCGGATGCCATCATGTTGATGCCCAAGTTTGCATCTACTACGAAACACATGTTGAGCAACAAAGAAAAAGTGTTTGAAATGGCTAAGACTCCTTTGAGCGAGAATTGCTCGGCGGTCTTGTTAAAAAGCTTCGAGAAGCTAGGAGATCCCGGAAAATTTCTTCTTCCTTGTGTTTTCACGGGATGATTGAATGCTTTGCCCTCGCCGATCTTGGTGCAAGCATCAATCGATGCCGTATTCGATGTGGAAGAAACTTTCTCTTAGGAACTTATTCCTACCGCATGACTCTTGAGCTTGCGGACCGATCTATATCGCGTCCTCTTGGCATTGCCGAGGATGTATTTGTGAAAGTAGGAAAGTTCCATTTTCCGGTGACTTCGTTGTTGTTGATTTCGATCTTGATCCTCGGGTTCCCTCATTGTTGGGCGGGATTCACGAGGGCGGGCCGTCTCTCATAGATGTATTTGAGCAAGAGATCACTCTACGTGTGGGTAATGAAGGCTGTACCTTTAACCTCGATCAAACTTGAGGTACTCCTCAAATTACGATCTTGAATCGGTTAATCGAGTCGATTTAATTGATATTGCTTGAGGAGTACTCTCGAGAGTTTCTTGGTTATCTTCATAATTACGTGAGTGGAGATTCCAATTCCACCACGTCTTCTCATCCTATCATTGCCGACTCTTCCCTCTCTCACCCGTTTGAGGGAGGTGACTTCACTACGGAAGAGATCGATGACTTTCTTTCTCTTGATGAATCAATTCCTTTGGAATTGATGGTGTTTATGATTCGGAGGAGATATTCTCTATCTTGAGCAATTGCTTAATGAAGATCCATTATCCTCACTCCTCCGAAAGAAATCACGATTGAGGAAATCAAATCGGTGCAATCATCTACTAAAGAATTTCCCGAGGTTGAACTTAAGGACCTACCTCCTCATCTCGAGTATGCATTCTTGGAGGTGATGATAAATTACCGTCATAATTGCTAAAGACTTGGTGAGGAGGAGAAAATTGCTCTCATAAAGGTCTTGAAGTCACACAAGCAAGCAATTGCTTGGAAACTCTCCGATATCAAGGGTATCAACCACGAGTTTTGTACTCACAAAATCTTAATGGAGGATGACTTCAAGCCGGCGGTCCAACATCGGAGAAGGTGAATCCTAAGATTCACGAGGTTATCAAACAAGAGGTTCTCAAACTTCTTGATGCGGTTTGATTTACGATCTCGATAGTCCTTGGGTTAGCCCAATTCATTGCGTTCCAAAAAGGGTGGCATTCTTGTTGTCACGAATGAAGAAAGCGAGTTAATTCCAACTCGATTGGTTACGGGATGGCGTGTGTGCATTGACTATCGTAAGTTAAGCGAAGCCACCCGTAAAGACCATTTTCCTCTACCCTTCATGGACCGGATGCTCGAGAGATTAGCGAGGGGCGAGTACTATTGTTTCCTTGATGGTTTCTCGGGTTATTTTCAGATCCCCATTGATCCATTGGATCAAGAAAAACCACATTCACCGCCCATACGGGACGTTTGCCTCTGAGACGTATGCCTTTTGGCTTATGCAATGCTCACAGCACGTTCAACGATGTATGATGGCCATTTTCCACGACATGATCGGAAACTATGGAGGTGTTTATGGATGACTTCTCGGTCATTGGGGACTCGTTTGAGACATGTCTCTCCCATTTAGACAAAATGTTAAAAGGTGTGAAGACACCAATCTATGTCTAAAGCGGGAGAAGAGCCACTTTATGGTCAAAGAAGGCATAGTCCTTGGCCATAAGATTTTAAGAATGGGATCGAGGTAGATAGAGCAAAAGTTGATGTTATTGCTAAACTACCTCATCCTACTACCGTCAAAGGTATTAGGAGTTTTCTAGGTCATGCCGGGTTTTATCGTAGATTCATTCAAGATTTCTCTAAAATCGCTCGACCTATGACCCATCTTCTCGAAAAGATGCTCCTTTTATCTTCTCCCCAGTGCATCAAGCTTTTGAAACATTGAAGAAAAAGCTTACGGAAGCACCCATTCTAGTGCCCCATTTGGGATTTACCCTTGATCTCATGTGCGATGCAAGTGACTTTGCTATCGGTGCGGTCTTTGGGCAGCATAAAACCAAACATTTTCAGCCAATCCACTACATAAGCAAAACTATGGTGAAGCTCGGACCCATTACACCACTAGAAAAAGAATTATTAGGTTGTGGTGTGTGCGTTTGAGAAGTTTCGCCATACCTTATCTTGACCAAATCGTGGTGTATACGGATCACTCGGCACTCAAATATCTCTTTGCAAAACAAGATGCAAAGCCGAGATTGCTCCGTTGGGTTCTCCTCTACAAGAATTTGATATCATTATTCGTGATAAAAAGGAGCCGAGAACACATTGCGATCATCTGTCGATTAGAGAACCCTCACCAAAATGTGTTCGAGAAAAGGAAATTAATGAAACATTTCCTCTCGAAACACTCAATATGGTTTCTTTCGTGGAGACTCTTCTACCCCATGGTTTCTTGACTTTGCAAATTACCATGCGGGTAACTTTGTTAATGAAAGGGATGTCGTCCCAAGGAAAAACAAATTCTTTAAAGATGTGAAACATTATTTACAGGGACGACCCTACTTGTTTAAAATTTGCGCGGATCAAGTCATCCCGATGTGTATATGGTCGGGAAGCTATTGACATTCTCAAAGCTTGCCATTACGGACCTCTTGGGGACATCATAGCCCCAACTACACCGCCAAGAAGGTGTTTGATTCCGATTCTATTGGCCCACAATCTACAAGGATGCCCATGAATTCGTCAAAACACGTGACGCTTGTCGTCATCAGGAATATCTCACAAAGGAATGAAATGCCGCAAAACGCTATTCAAGTGTGTGAGATTTTTGACATCTGGGGCATTGACTTTATGGGGCCATTTCCTTCTTCCGTGGTAACAAATACATACTCGTGGCCGTTGACTACTTGTCAAAATGGGTTGAAGCTAAAGCTTTACCCACCAGCGATGCCGAGTTGTGGTGAAATTCTTGAAATCCTTATTTGCTAGGTTTGGAACTCCACGAGCCATAATCGGTGATCGTGGTACGCATTCTGCAATGACCAATTTGCAAGAGTCATGCAAAGTATGGTGTAACTCACCGTACCTCTGCGTACCACCCCGAACAAGTGGGCAAGTGGAAGTTTCTAACCGGGATTAAAGAAGTGCGGAGAGGACGGTTGGTGAAAACCGTGCCTCTTGGTCGGATAAGCTAGATGGCGCACTCTGGGCCTTCCGTGCGACTTAAAACACCCATGGTGCACTCCATACTGGTGGTGTGCGGAAGGCATGTCATCTACGGTTGAGCTCGAGCACAAGGCATCGGGCCTTGAAGCATGCTAACTTTGATATTGAGAATGGGTGATCATCGGAAAGTTCAAATGAATGAATTAAATGAACTCCGTGATCAAGCTTACGAGAACTCTTTGATCTATAAACAAAAGACAAAGAAGATTCATGACTCAAAATCAAGAACCGCGTTTTCAACGTTGGTGATCGAGTCCTTCTTTTCAATTCAAGATTGAAGATTTTCTCGAAAGCTCAAGTCCCGTTAGTGCGGTCCATTTACTATCGCTAAGGTTTATCCTTATGGTACCATTGAGTTATCTCAACCCGATGGTCCTAATTTTAAAGTGAATGGTCATCGGTGAAGCATTATTTTGGAGAGGACATTCCCCATGGTTGTCCCGGACTTACAAACTTTCCCATGAACCAATGAATGCGGGGACCGAGTCAAGCTAGCGACTCGGTAATCAACGATAGCATGCCATATGGGTTCTCACCTATATTTCATCTTCTTATCTCTTTCTACCACCCTAGTGTGGGGGTTGCCCACATGTTTTGTATATAAAGTCTTCTAAAAAAAAAAAAAAAAAATCTTCTTTCTAAATAATGGCCTTAGTTTTCCCTTTCACGTTCTTTGTTTCGGCATAACATGCGGTACTTTGAATATTGAGGTCAATATTCATCTCTAGTGTGGGGGGATTCTCGAATTTTATCATGTAATTATACCGCTTAATCCCGTTTTTGCTGAAATTTTTTGGAGTAAGTGTTCTACACTTACTCATCTTGATTATCGATCCGCCATATCGTAAGACTAAAGATTAGCTAATCCGAGCAAGCGGCTCTTGGTAAAGATATCTCATATCCGTTGACGGCTTGCAATTTGCCCAAAATTGTATGGTATTCATTCACCATATCCTTAAAAGTGAAGAGTTGGCTAGCCCGCAAGATTATGGCTTGTGGTAAAGCGATGGAAAAACCATAATTGGTAATCGACTCACCAAAGATAATATTGATAATTTATCTAAGAGTTGGCTAGTCCGAAGCAAAGCGGCACGGTAAAGACAAAATTAAATCCGTTGAAAGGCGGTGATTTGCTCAAAATCACATGGTTATCGGTGTACCATGGTTCTTACTTGAACTAAAACATTTGGCTACTCCGAGTAATGACTTTTGGTAAAGAGATTGAAATCCATTAGTTTTTCTCAAAGATTGCTAGGGACTAGCAATAGTTTAGTGTGGGGATTGATGAGTGTGTAAATACTCATCATTTTAGTTAATCTGAGCGCAAAAGCGTTTGAAAATGCTCGAACGCATCAAAATCTGAAAATATCACAAAATGCATTTTATATGCAAAATGTTCAAAATCGGATGAAAAGCGAGCAAAGTTTGCATAATTGGCGATTTCGGTCCCAGACTTTCGAGAAAATGGCAAAATCGATCCCTAGGCATTTATTTTAAAAGAAAAGTCACCAAAGGTCCTTTTGGAAACATAAATTATCATATTTAGTCCTTTGGTGGAAAATCCAAAAATATTTGAGAAATTACAGTTTAGTCCCTGAAAATCCAAAAATGGTCAAAATTAATCCTTGGAATTTTAAAAAGGTCAAAATTTACCCTTGGATTATTAGAGGTTGGCAAAACTAGTCCTTGTACTACATCTTCATAATTTACATGTTTGGTCCCTGTAAATTCAGAAGTTACAATTGTGGTCCTTGGTGTTATTAATTTCACAAACCAAACGGACCTATTACTAACCCCAAGCCCAAACATTAATCCCTTGGCCCAATCCCTTACCCGGTCCAATATTCCAACCCGACCAACCCAAAACCCATGTTTTAAATAATATTAACCCGCCCCCCTTTTCCTGTCACTCCCGACCAACATATGTTCTCCAACCACCGACCACCAACATGCCCTTTGCCACCCTACTTCACCCTTTGTCTCCTCCTCACCAACCTTACAAATGCATTTAATGCAACCCCTTTCCACATCTCTAATATCAAAGCAGTTTTGGCGCCAAATTCCAAAGAACGGCCAAGATTGATTTTAAAGCATCCAAGGGGTGAGATTATTGCTGGGATATGTCCAGAGAGAGGAGAGAGACAGTTTGGAGCTTAAATAAAGGAAGGAGGAAGCAAGAAGAAGAGTAGTTAGCTTATTTCTTAAAAATGTATGTCGTTTTTAGCTATCAAGTCTTAAAATAGATTCATAGTTGTAATTTTAAGTTTCCTTGTATCAAATTAATGTTTTGAAGTGTAATGCAACTCATTTTAAATACTAATTCAAAGCTTGTGTTCATTTTCCAAATTGATGTGAGCTGTTAAGATTTTAACTTCAAAATCCTATGTCAAAGCCTTTAGCGTTTATTTATAAGCTTAAACAAGCTTATACTAGCTTAGTAAAGCTTTCCATAAGCTTGCATCTCAGTTTCAATCACCTACGGACATTGGTCAACGAAAGTCAATTTGGAGCAAAATGGTATGAATTGGAAATGGGTTGAATCGTGTGGATTTGGGTTGATTTAGAAGCGTTGGGTTAATTTAGAATAGGTAGTGGTCCTTGTTTCTTTGTTGGCTAGCCATAGTGGCTTTGGACACTTGTAAGTGGTTTTCATTATTTCTTAGCATAATCAGTTTTAGTAGTAAGAAGTAGTTAAAACTTGCTTTAATAGTTGTGTTTAGGCTTAGTAATTTTAGTTTGATCGATAATTCATGCTTGTTCACTCTCTAGTTTAGTTTTTGTTTGCAATCTAGTAATAAGGGTGTGTTTGGATTAACTGTCATACTGTCTCAGAGGTGTATGCATGAGTTAAAATCTGCTAGTTCATGTTTGTTTAGCCCATATACACTCTTCATCTGTCTTATTTTGTGCTTGCAAACACTCCAAGTCAACAATTCATATAATCCATCTCCACTGTTTGTCTGTTGAAATTTTGGATAAGCAAATCCTTGTTTTGTGTTTAAAAATCTTAAACATTGATTGCATTGTGTTCTTTACATCATATAACATCATAATCAGTCATTAAATTGCATTCAAACCTCACCAAAGTCAAACTGGCAACTGATTTTCAAAAGTCAAAACATGTCAAAAACAGTTATCACGAGAACTTGCGACATCTGCACGGGTTTCATTAAAGCTTTTAGGGTCTGGTTTTTGGTCTATAAGTAGTCTACTAGGTGGTCTTTAAGACCTCATATCTGTTTTTAGCTTAAGCTCTCTGGATAAGCTTGTGCATAAGCTCAAAGTCAGGTCCTGGTGCCCTGCTCCAACACTCAGTATACACTGAGTGTTTTCTCAGCTTTTGTGCAAGCCTGCACAGAGCTTATAGGAGCTTGTTAAAGTCTGGTCTTTTGGTTATAAGTAGCTACTTAGGTCTAGTTTAGGTCTTAATATTTGGATTTTGCTTTTAAGCTTATTTGAGTGCTTATTGTGTGACTGAAAGTAGGTACCTAATAACTGTTTTAGCTTATTCACTCAACTCTTCAAATTTGATCAATCTTGCAATTCAGTAGCTGTAGCTTGTTGTTTTTAGTTGCATTTTGGTTACTTTTGCATAATATTGCTTCTGAAATCAGTGGGTTACTTGTTTGGTTCAATTGGCTTATTTTAGTGCTTATTTATAAGCACTTGTGACATCAGTTTCATATTCTTCCAAGCAACCATATGTTTTTCCAATTTTCCTAGCTTCCTTATACTATTTTAGAGTTTTCCTGAAATTTTCAGATTTTTCCAAGCTTGTTTGCTATTTTTCTTAATTTTAAGTAGTTTTTAAGCATTTTTAATTAGCCTTTAATACAAAAAAAATTCAGAAAAGGTTCAAAAAAATAATTTTTCATTTTTCTTAGGTTTAGATAAATATAAAAAGTGAAAAAAGTAATTTTCCAGATTTTTCATAGTTTATTTTGTAATTTTAGTAATTTAATTAGTTTTAATAGTTTAAAATTCTAGAAAATAGAAAATAATCGAAAAATACAAAAATAGTTTTGAAAATTCTATTTTGATATTTTAGATTTTTCTAAGTCTTAATTTTATTTTCTAGCTTTATTTCACATTTTCTTGTATTTTAGGTAATTATTTAATAGTTAAAAATAGTTTTTAATTAGATAATTAGTTTTAAAATAATTTTCTTTTTCCATAAATTTTCTTTTATCATTAGGATTGTAAAAATGTATTTTTCATCTTTTTAGGGTTTATATTGTGTAAGTTTCACGTTTTTAGTTGTACGTCGCGTAGTTTTTAATTTCAGCTTCGTAAAACATAAAAACAAAAAACATCATTTTAATTATAGTGATAGCGTTTATTTAATAGATTTTATCTTTTTAATTTCCTTTAATTTACATTTAAGCCTTTGTAATTTGTTGGCTTTTCCTTAGTTATAATCATATTCACAAATCCCTTTTTCGTTCAAATTTCTCGATCACTATTCGTTGATTGATCCATTGCATAGCTCATTTGGGACATAACGACCGGGGAGACTCTATACTCCTCGGATCTTCATTGCATTTGTGCTTGTTGTTTTAAGTTTCTTCTGATTGGCCATTCATGAGTGGTCACTGCGTGAGAAAACTCGACGGTTTTACTGGATCATACTTAATCGAAGTTTACCAACTTGAAATGGTAAAATATCAATGATCTTTAGTTGCTCCCCTCTATCCACATTCCCAAAAAAGATGGTGCTTTTGTTCATATTGGGAAGCAGTCCTGACACTTGACTAAATTCCATCAAAGACCTTCTAATGACTTCCACAGATTGAGTATCACCATTACAAAGAACCAATAGGTCATCTGCAAAACATAAGTGTGTTAATTTGAGAGCAGAACACCCAAAATGGTATTTGAAATTAGTGTTTTGGATATTCTTTGCCATGATGAGGGTGAATACTTCCATTACTAGAGTAAGCGGTGAGGGACATAGGATCCCTTGCTTGAACCTTTTCCTCCTTTGAAATACCCATGAATACCACCATTAATGCACACGAGAAGGAAGAAGATGTAACACATGTTATGATCCGGTTAACCATCTTTTCATGATACCCAAATTTGATCAAGTGGCCTTGAGAAATCCCCAATTCAATGTGTCATAAGCTTTAGCTATGTCTATCTTCAAAGAACATCTTCTAGGCCCACCTTTTACATTATATCCTTTAAGCGGTTCTTGTGCAACAAGAATATTGTCTTGGATTTGTCTCCCCGAATAAATGCACTTTAATTGATGTTTACAATAGAATCCAACCCTTTCTTCATTCTATTAACAATGACTTTACTTATACATTTGTACAGGACATTGCAACATGCAATTGGTCTGTAATCAGTGACTTTTTGAGCACTCTGAGTTTTAGGAATCAGTGTAATAAGTGTAGAATTCACTTCTCTCAGAAGTTTTCCTGTTTGAAAGAATTCTTTAATTGCTTCGCACACCTCATTTCCAACCACAGACCAAGCTCTTTTGAAAAAACCTGCAGTGTATCCATCAGGCCCAGGTGCTTTGTTGTCATTGATATCAAACATGGCTGCCTTTACCTCTGCACTAGTGACCTCAACCACCATAGCATTTGCCTCTTGAGAAGATAAAGTTCTAGAAAATATATCCCCCAACTGATCTAACCCTTCCACATGACTGGCCTCACCTAGAAATTTAGTGAAATGGTTTATAAATTCCTCAACAATCAAATCACCTTCCACAATGCTTCCATCAGCCTTAGTAACTCTAATAATTCTATTCCTCTGCCTTTTACTTTTTATGACTTTGTGAAAGAAAGAACTATTTCTATCCCCCTCTCTCAGCCATTCAATCCTTTCCTGTTGATATAAGAGCTTCTCTTCATCATTAACGGCTTCTTGGTACTTCTCTAATGCTCTAGCTGCTACTTCTTTAATCTTCTTATCATGAGGATGGGCATCAACTTGAGTTTGAGCACTCTTTAAATCATTTCTGAGCATCTGCACATTTTTGAATATATCACCATGCTTCCAACTTAGATCATTCAAGCTCTTCTTGAGATTCTTCAATTTTTTCACAACCTTAAACATTTGATATCCACATACATTTTCTTCCCAATGTTGCCTCACAATAGGAATGAATTCGAGTTTATCGCTATGAAGTTTGCAAACTTGAAGGACTTCTTCTTTTTATGTATAGCCTGAGGGAAGCTAAGAACAGCTGGGTTATGATCAGATACCATATAAGGATGAAAAACAGCAAAGGCAGTAGTGTATTCTGCCAAGAAATCTTCATTCACCATGATTCTATCAAGTTTTTTGAGGATACTAGTATGAGGCTTTGAGGAGACTTGATCCGGTATAAAACATCCCGGTGAAACATAAATCTTCAATTTCGATTGCTATTTACACAATCATTGAACTCTGCATATCACGTGTAACATAGGAACCACCAAGAGAATGTTCTTCTAATTTTAAAGTAACATTGAAGTCTCCCATAACCACCCATGAATGATATCCTTTTAGAAAATTCTAACTCCTTCCACAATTCCTCTTTCGATTACGAGTTAGAAGCATACATAAAGTTACAATACATACTTTTCTTATCACATCTATTCTCAATTTTGCAAAAATGCTCTGTTTTAAGATATTAATGAGCGCCATTTGAACAAAATCGACATCCCATCCAACCACTATCATGCATCCTTCTTTACTATGATGGGTATTAGATACCCATTCCTAGTTATTGAAAACATAGTCACAAATATTTTTTAGTTTTGGTGCTTTTATATGTGTTTCTATAATTGCACATACATGCAATTTATTATTCGAATAAAATTCCTAATTTCTTTTTCTTTTTCTTCTTATTCATACTTCTAATGTTCCATCTTGCTATGTTGTAATCCATATTAAAGAGTAAAATATAGGAATACCCTTAATTGTAAGGGAGAACCAATTCCTTCCACTTCATTAGTCGCCAAGGATTGAGCGACTGTGATTCATCCTCAAAACCTCTTGATATGGTTTACCGATCCTCCTTTTCTTTTCTCTATCGAATCCCATGCCCTTTCAAAGTACTTAATCATATCCTCGTGACCAAGTTTTCTTGATCTCACTACTAGGTGCATTATTTTATTCAAGTAGCTATCCACAAGGTCATATCTTTCAACATTCTTAAATCTTGTTCCTCATTACTTTCCTCATCAACCAAAGTTGCATACATTATTACTTCCTCTTTTCTCCTTTGTTTGACTTTGTGATTTTCCTTTAGAAGCTAAAGGTGAAATTCTTCTTCATAAACTTTTTCTTTACCATTATTACCATTTATCTCCATTCCATCCTTCTTCCTAGTCCATTGTTGTCTAGGCGCCAACTATTATTTCTATTGTACTGACCTTGACTAGTAGATGGTCCCTCATTAACATTCCTTTTATTCCCCTGCCCAAATCTATCAAATGCCCCATTCCTTTGTTTTTGCCTTCTAACCTCTTCTTCTTTGTTATTTATCTCTTTTTGCTTATCTGCATGCATTTCTTTTATTTCCTCGTCAGTCCTTACTCTCTTAGTACAATGCTTAAATTCATGCCCAAATACTCCACAATGAGAACAAGCAACTGGCTTCCAATCATATTCAACCATCACAATTTTAGTCCTTTTCACAGTCTGGTTTTTATCCCTATATTGTAGTTCTATCTGATCCTTGAATTCCTTCTTTGCATCCACTTCAACTAGTATTCTAGCATACTCAGTCCTACCCACACCATTTTGGCAAATGTTAGCAGTCATTGTATCCATAATAAGTGGGATCCCAATACTACTAGCAATTGCACTCAACCCATCAATAGACCAAGCTTCCATAGGTACCTTTGTAAACTTAACCCATATCGGCAGTTTATCATGCTCAACTTTTTCAAAACCTATCCCAATATCCCATCTCTTAATCATTAAGGGTTTACCATTAACCATCCAGGGGCCTTGTTTCAACACTAGATTCAATCCATTTTCATTACTAAACTTAAATGTACCAACAACCACTACCATTATCAATAACATCTTTTAAGCCAAACTTCCCCACATTCTTCTCAAATGATATCTCAATTCGAGCAAACTCATTTTATGTCCTACAAAATATCACACAAAGTTAATTGCCACAATTTACTTCCTATATTTACCAATTCCTCCTAAAAACAACCACTTCCTTTCCCATATCGATTAATACAGTTGGAACAAATTTGACTTATTATTCACTACATCATTTGATTGTTTGGCAACACTAGCATAAGACATTTTATCCTTATTCACATTGGGAGTATCATTAGAAAGCGGAGATGGAGTCTACCTTCCTAGAAGCATGACTATCATCACTCCGAATGCTAACCTCGGTCTCTCTCACCACACTTCCTCATTCACTTGCTCAACACTCTTATGTTGCTCGCTAATATCATTCTCTTTCTCACTACAATTCTCCCTTCCACTTGCTTAGAAGTTTCTTTGAGACATTAACACAAACACTTTCTCTACTAGTATCTGTACCAGTAACATTATTCTCCTCCACTTCAGTATTTTTCACACCACTATCATTTACACTCCTATCATTCACTTCTCCATTATTACCAGAGTTTCCATTTTTCCCTACCGATTCAGTATCCACATTGCGCCTCTGACTTAAGCTACCCATCACATGATCATTATACTTAGTAGGAACCTTTAATTGTCTCTTTGATAACTGTTGTTTCTTTTTATTCGACATTATAGCTAATTATTAAGACTAATTACCATAAGTTGTACAAACATTACACTACTTGATCTACTACTACTTTGGAATTGTTGGATAACATGATTTAAGCACTTATTGTTTTTGGGGTTTTGAAACAATCACTAAAATCAAAAATTGAAACGATAAAAATATGCTTAATGAATTTCCCTACTTTTTATAAATTTAAGTAAGGGTATACGGAAAATATATTTTTTACTATCTTTGTTCAATAACAACTCACGTTATTCCTCTTTATAAGTTTAGCTCGTGCGTGCACGAGATTAAAAATTTAATACAACTTAAATTAATGTTAAAGGAGAAATAAATATTAAACTTATGATACATGTATTAATCGATATTAATATATAATGAAAATTTTATGTAAAAACTCATGCATACACGTGTATGATAACTATATGAGTATTAAATTTTCTACATAGTTTTTTTAGAAATGTATGCACGTGGTTATAAATCTTTTATATAATAAAAAAAAACTCAAGTGGGGACTTTCGTATTTTGAAAAAAATAATGTTTCCTTATTAAGTAATAATTTAATTATTATTAATTTTCTATTAAAGATATTTAATAATAAAAACCCTTAAATATTTCCAAATTTGACATAAAATTTTGTAAATTTATTTTTCTATTGGTATATGTAAAAAGCAAAACACACATGTACCTAATAGTCATTCTTTTATTGTTTCGGACAAAAATGCAAATTTAGAAGAAAGATCTCGCTTCAAACATCTTTTATGTACGTAACAAAAAGTTGAGAAGAAGAAAACAAAACCCTCGAGTTCCACCCTATCCAACAACCAATCCATCATCAACATATTATAACATCGATCTAATTCGTGGTTTAGCAATAAGGTTTGTGAATCATCAATGACCTATTTTTGTGTTTTACTACATTCAATAATTGAGGATATTACTTAATAGCATAATTTATTATTTTATATGCTTTATGTTGTTTTGGTTATGTTTTAGTGAATTTGTTGGGTTATGTATGTGATAACATGATTTTATTGATTTAGTTGCCTGTTTACGATTATATTGTTAGATTAATTGCTAACATCAAAGGAATCTTTGATACATTATGATTATATGTGTGTCCAATAGTTTATCAAAATTTTTTTTGATAGTTGGAAATCCCTATCCGAGCTAACAGAGATGCGGTGCGTGCAATACGCAATCTTTCAAGGCGCAGTGTTTATGAGACACCAAGGCGTGACAGTTTTCCTAGATCATGGTTCCATTAGTTGGAATGCCTCAAGAACTAAGACATCAAATTGGTGTGATTTACGATGTAGTTGTCATTAGAGTACAAAGTCGGCCCCATGAACGAGAATACTCGAGCTGCTCTAATCGTTGATGAGGTATATAACCTTTAAAATCTGTCACCACTTCCTTTTCATGCAGAATCTCATATCTTGAACTTGCAGATTGCAAAAGATGCTAACTTCTTTACGTTTGGAACAAATGATCTTACACAAATGATGTTCGGGTATAGTTGAGATGATGTTGGCAAGTTTCTCCTGGTATATTTGGCGCAAGGAATTCTACAACACGATCCCTTTGAGGTCAGTAACATGAGTTATTGTACGTAGTCACATAGATATATTTGACAAATGTTATTGACGCACATATTATACTACATTGCTCATAGGTTCTTGATCAAAATGGGGTTGGTCAATTGATCAAGATGGCAACAGAAAAGGGACGAACCCCAACTTAAAAGGGAGCTCGGGATTCTAATGATTTCAGCTTGCATTGTGTTGTGAGTTTAAAGGTGGCAAAATGAGAGTGACACAGGTAAAAACGAGTCAAAATGAATCCATATTGGCAACTTTTAGATGTTACTGAATATTAGTACTGTGAATGAACCAAGCACTAATGATTAATATATGCAGGTTGGGATATGTGGAGAGCATGGTGGATAACCTTCTTCTATTGCATTTTTTTGATGGGGTCAGGTTAGATTATGTTTCTTGCTCACCATTTAGGTGTGTTTCATATTGGGTTTAGGTTGTTACATAGTGTTGGTTACTTGGGTTTTCTGAATTGTTCTTGCTTCTTTTTTCGGTTGTTGTCACAGGGTCCTTTAGCAAGGATGACAGCTGCGCAAGTCGTTGTTCACGCATCATAAAGGAGGCATTATATATTTCAGTTGTTGTATATTATTTCTTTAGTTTATTTTCGTTTGTTGTGTAAACTCTAATTTCTGCAGATTTAAATATGGAATGTATAGGTGAAGAAAATAAAGAAATTTGAGGAGAAAAGCATTATTATGCACTTTGTCATCGGCTAAAGGTGCATTTTGATTCAACTAACTTCACTTTAGTGACATATAGACCATCATTTTCTTCTAAAACGCATAAATAGAAATACATAACTATATTTAATTAGATAAGCACTATCAATCAAGTAAGCAATCTAAACACCCCTTTAAAGTTACATTTATATGGTTTTTGCATTTTGTACAATAGATAATTATAGTGATTAATATTTAATATACACCGATTGTGATTAACTTATGATGTTATACGTTCATTCGAGTCTCCATATAAATCCTTATTAGTGTGTGATAGATGTAGGTTGATGTCGAAATTGCTTAAAGGCGAAAACTTATAGCTCTAAAGAGAAACAAATGAAAGATTGAAACACTTTCAATATATACCGCTTTTATAAAAGATGTGTCGATTCGAAAAGCATAATTAGTTTTCGATTAATTATGATATTTACGAGGTGTTTATAATGGATAACTAAATATGTTAATTTGTTTATTTCACTTTCAACTTGCTCGGATAAGTAGTTTGGATTAAACAATCTCATACGCCTTCTAAATTTGCGGTATGTTACAGGAATGTAAAATGGTAAAATTAGAGAGTGTTTGTATCAGCTTATCACATTCAGGAATTACTAATAGGAGAGCAAAACTCATTAGCTTTATCAGCTTACTTTGGGGGTGTTTGGGATTTTCTATTTTCAATTACCATTATTTAAAAGCCCTACTAAAAGGTAAAAAGGAACTTAAGTCCTTAGGAAGGGATTATCGGCTAAAAAAAGCATATAAGCACTTAAAAGCAATTCTTAACACCTCTAGGCTAAGATTTACGAAACTAACTATATGTTTAACCCTTTGAAAGCTAATAAGTATTTAATCGGGAAGTGTTTGGAAAACCTTATCGTGTTTCAACGACACAATAAGCTAGTAAGCACCTCAAAAGATTAGCTAAAGTCTGTTTTAGATCATCTTATTGTTATAGTTAATTCTATCGATGACTAGCCTTTAGTAAAAGAACTTGTGGCCTTATACCTTTCCTAAGAAATCTCAACTACATAAGGCTGCTAATCTAGCTAACCATTTTATGACTTACCTAGAGACTCGAAACAAAGAAATGTGATAATTAAAGAGAAAATCAAGTAGGTCTAATGCGTTATAACAAGTATTGACATGTTCATTTGTTCATTAGTATATGCTGTAATGTCAATGACATTTACAATCCTTCATCCTCATTTCATTTTTTTAATTACTTACTCATAATATGAGTTATAGAATTTAACTTTAAGGTAAGCTAAATGGTATTAGTTTAGTTAACAAGGCGTTGATGCAACAACTTATGAATGGTAGTGTTAACTTGGATCATTCGTCACTTACAAATTTTCTAGCCTTATCTTCCATTGTTCTCTAATCTATAACTTCATGGAGATTCATAGGAGTTTTTTTTATGTGTATGTACTTTCACATATCTGATTTGACATATATTACACGTTATAAATCTTCCAAGAACTTCATAGGAATATTAGATGATTATTAAATCACCCATTTATTTAATGTAGGTGTTCAGTTTCATGAAACAATATAATTATTTCATCGGAGTAACCCTTTTACCCAATTTTTGTTTGGAGCTGAACACTTCTAAGCATTCAGTTAGATGAGAGGATCTTTGATTAATCTGATGTTCAGGAATAATTTCAATTTATTTCATTTTTGTGTGCACAATTTGCCTATGTTATGTATAAAGAATTTCATGACAATACAACATGTTCACGATCAATGACTGTATGTGGTCACTCTCAAGTATATAATTCTTAGATTGTTAACTATCAATTGGCTATGCTAGTAACCTAAGTGACTATATTATTGCATGACATTCCGATTGTCGCATTTACTGAAGACGGGTTGAGTGCCATGGCTACCAAACTTGGTACGCCTATTATGCTTGATGCATACACTAGTACTATGTGTTTGCAGTCGTGGGGGCATTTTGATTATGCTCGTGCTTTGATTGACATTAAGGCGGATCGAGAGCTTAATGGGACAATGGTTATTGTTGTGCCGAGTTGGGATGGTGAAGGAGAAGTGTTGCATACTGTTAGAGTGGAATATGAGTGGAAACCGCCTAGATGTGGTAAATGTTGTGTTTTTGGCCATGATGAGACCCAATGCCCTAAACGAGTGCTTGCTGATAAGAAGCAAACACAAAAAATGATGGGTTTCAAATGCCTCAGAGGAAGGCATTTCGTGGTATTGAGGTGGGTAAAGGACCTAAATTCAGTCCTTCTAAACCTAAGAAGCAGGTGTATCAGCCTGTGTCGAAGAAGCCGGATGCTACCAAGAAGAAGATTACTGAAGTGGCTAGTACAAGTGGGACGAATATTGCTACATCAAATCCGTTTGATGCTCTTGATATGGTTGATACTGATGAGGCTGATAATCCCAGTGTTACTGTTGATTTGACTAATGATGGGGATAATTTAGATTTTGGTAGTAATAAGGAAGCTAAGGTGGTGGAAGAGGAAAGTGCAACTCCTATTGTCGAGAAAATTGATAAGCTTGAAAAGCTAATTATTGAGAGGAAAGCTACTCTTCTGGATGATAATGGTAAACCTCTAAAAAAGGTTGATTTGAAAGAGAAGGAGCAGGTTGCGGCTACTACGGATACTAAGCCTAGTTATTCTTCTTCTCCGTATTCTAGGGTGGGTAACCCATACTCTAAAGTGGGTGAAGTCGTTGTTACTGACAGTGATGAGGACGAGATGCTTGAGCCAGATAACGATATGGCAAAGTTTCTTGCTGGTGGCAATCATCAGCTTGAAGATTATTTTGATGATGATTATTCGACTTAGGTCTATGATTTACCAGGGCAATTGGATGCTTTTTGTGACTTGTATGATGTCAAGCTTCAAGGTCATGGTAGGAAATAATTTTATGTTTTGTAGGTTATAAGATTGGCATGTCTTTCTTATGTAGCAATTTTGGTTGTTGCACATTTGGTGCTTGTTCAATGCCCATGTAACGGGCCGTGATGAAAGACTCACTCTCATCCGTTGTACTTAAGCGTTTTTTGGAGTAATATATTTGCCAGGGTGATCCCCTTTTACCAAAAAAAGTGACTATATTATTATGGCAGTTAGTAAATGAAATAGGTAGCTCAAGGGAGGGTAATGAGTATGGATTGGTAATATGTTGCTTCACACGGCTAAGTTGATGCAATTGGAGGTTTCTTAAGAAATGTTGCTATATAATAACACAAGGCTAATATACCTCTCAATAAGCTTTCATTATGAACTCTCTTTACTAAGATTTGTCCCATTTATTGATGAAGGGGTCAATTTGGTTGTGTTATGTCTTACGTAGTAATACTTATTAAAAAATTTCTACTTAAATGTTGCGCTTTCAAGTACATAACTAAGATTTGTCTTTTATTTTGTTGCTACAATATTTGATTCTAGAGTAAATCTATAATATATATTTTCTTAATTAAGTGCAAATATAAGATTATTTATTCAACTTCAACAAGTATTTTGGTGTGCTAATTGTTATTAGCTATATTTTTTTGAGAACTATGCTAACATATACAAATATTGTTTATGGAGTCAGGTACAACTAACCACAAGTCCCAACATCTGTTGATGTGCGACTGCTTACATTTCATATCGCCACTCTTACCCACATCCATTGAAACAATCTTACAAGCGGTCGCTTACATTTCATATTGTCACTTTATATATGAGGTATTTGAACAACAACATACCCATTTTGCGAAGCGGGGTATAAGGAAGATATGATGTCGACAGTCACATCTCTTCCGAGGGTAAAATGGTTGCTTCCACAAAGACTTTAGAAATATGGGAATGTTTGAGAATCTATATGTTGCATTCGGTAGAGTTAGGTTGGATGAATACATGAACTAGGCATGGGAGGGCCATTTCATTGCCAACTATTTTCTCCATATAAGTTAGACTAAATTTGTCAAATTAACTTGGTGGCCAATGATGTCTGACTAAATTTAAACATAAAGCAATTAAGTGTTAAATCAACATAATATTTTCAAAGTTGACGAAGTTAAGTCACTCAAACACACGGTAATTACAATAACTAATGAATGAGGTAATATATATAAAAAAAAAACTTCATATGTTGATGCCTATAATTCTATAATTCTAAAACTAGAAAATATTACAGCATGCATTTTACTTGAATATTAAAGATAATTTTTAAATCAAAACCGTTATCTAAGAACAATAAATAAATAAGATGTATATACTTAAGATCTCATATTTTTAATTTAACAAGTGAAATCATTTATAAAGCATTAATTAATTTGTTGTATATTAATCGAAAATAATACATAGTAAATAAAATTTTGAAAAAAATCATACGTACACGGGTATTATAACTAGTTAATATGGATAAAATCATTATTAGTGGAAAAATAAATAACAAAATAAAAAACACGAGTTACTATGATCTGAAAATAAATACACTTAGGAAAGTAGTAATCAATAGAATTTTCAGAAGAAGATAAATATTAACCGATATTAATATAGTGAAAAATTTATATAAAAACTTCTGTATGCATGAGGTATTATCAGTAGTTTTTTTGGCAAACTAACATGAAAGAAATTTTCTGCAATAATTTTTTTTAAGTTTATACTTTCTGCGATATATTTTTATGATTTTTTATATTTAGCCAAATAGAATTTTGGATTATATTGTTTAATAAGCACACTTAATTTTTGTCACGAGTCTAAATCGAGTTCTTCTACTAGTAGATTGCTAATTTTGACTTTTATTTGAAAAAAGGATGCTGTCTTTCTTTTCTTTTTTTTTTTTTTTTTTTTTAATTATTTTTTTTTAATTATTATTTTTGGCAAATAATACTTTTATTTTTCATTTTATGTTTCCTGAGTTGGAATATCCACCTCATTCGCCAAGTGGACATTGATATGGAAGTATAAAAACCGAAAGTAATGCCACGTCACTTGTTATAAGGGGGATTTTTGTTATGTTGAAAAGATATTCTAAGTTAGAGTGCATGATGCAACATTGCATCCGTCTGCCATTCGCCCTAACGGCGTCGCCATCCGTCCGCCAACTGCACCGCCTCATGCGTCGTTCGTCCGCCGTTGGTTCCCCGGCTATTGCACCAACAGTTTATTATTTATTCATTATTCGTGAGTTATTATTTATTTTATGTTTTTTTTGATTTTTTGTGAGTGAAGGACCTACAAAGTGTTATTTGATTGTATAATGTTTTAGTTATTTGATTGTGTTATTGAGAGGGTGATGAAAAATCCGTGACTCATCATTTGATGTATATGGAGTATGGATTATAACGAATAACATTTTAAACAAACACCTAATCACTCATAATAATAGTTTAACACTTTTAGTGATTACTTAAATAAACTGCTGCGACAGAAGAATAAAATTTACTTTCATATGCATAAAATGTAAACAAATCAAAAGTCAAAACATGAACAAGAAACAAACTATTTCCATCTAACTAATAAAAGTGAAATCTCGTTAAACTCACCCCTAACTTTATTTAGAAAAAATATACCAAATTATGTAAATAAGCAAACGATTATATCATATGCTAGCCTTAATTACACTAAAAATAAATACTATAGTAGTCATATTTAAAAATAGGAAAAATCATCACAACTTTTTAAAGAATATAAAAAAATCACCATACAAATAACGAAAAAAAAATAATTTTCTTTATGTCATCATAATATTAATTACTTTAAAGTATATCCATTGACTTAAATAAAATATATTTTTTATTGTATAACTTTTTTTTTTCACACAACATCTCTGCATCTGCATGGCTTAAAGCCTTGTACTTTCAGAACTAAAAGAACCCTCAACACACACACAAATACACTAAAACACACACACAGAAAATGATATATACGGTTAAATATATAAGTTGTTTCATTTATGGAAGAGATTTATAAAGTCGAAGCGTTTCATATATGGAAAAGGGTTTTCAGTATTGACTTTCCTCATCACAATATTTTTAACCATTTTAGCCAATCTTCTGTGTATATATATAATAAATGGATACGAACCTTACACAATATCATCATCACTTTAGGGTTTTGTTCTTTGAAATAAAACAACAATGCAGAAGTTAAACTCATATGATGAGATCACCAGTCTTGAACACGATTTGGTATGATACATCAAGAACCCTTTTTAATTTATATTGTTTTATGAGTAATAAAGATTTTTTAAAATCTTGTTTTTTGAATCTTTTTTGCAAGCCCAGTTCATGTTTTGATGGGTTTTTGATTTTGTAATGTGGGTTTGTGTTGGTGTTTTATTTGGATTTGAGTTTTGGAAGAATCTTGGATTTCTTGAAGTTGTTGTTATTTACTTTCTTGTGTAAGTTTATAATTAATGTTGCCCAATATCTGTATGTTGATTTGTGTAGTATATCTAATGTTATGTATTGGTTAGAATTCTGTATAACCAATGAGTGTTTGAGTTGTGAAGATAAGAGTATGATTTACAAGTGTAATGTCTTTAGTATTGTCTTTTTATATAACCTGATTATTGCATTTTGAGTGTTTGGATAGAGACCATTTAATTTTCATTATCTGATTTCTTTATTGATTATGTTACTAAAACGCTTTCTCAAGTAATTAATGTAACTTGTTAATATAGCGAAAACCTGATTTGGATATTAAACGTTTTCTTGAACTGTAGAATGAATTGAAGAAATCGAATAGGCTTGTAGACGACTACAACAATACGTCAACAGTACTTCAGACTAGGCTTGAAAGACTCATTAAAGAAAGAGAGTTAAGGAAATCATTGAGATCTCACCATGAGGATGTTCATACTAATGGAGCTATGGACGGTAGTAATAAGGATGATCTTACATCCAAAACTGATGGCTTGACTTCTGAAGTGGAGTTAGTGAACGGAGTCAAAGCATGCAAGATAGTTAGCAGTGAATGTGAGAATAGACCTTTCAAACAACGGCTATTGGTTGTAGCCAATCGCCTTCCTGTATCCGCAGTTAGGAAGGGTGAGGCTTCTTGGCAACTTGATGTGAGTGCTGGCGGCTTAGTCAGCGCACTTTTGGGTAAGTTATTTTTCTATCTATTAATTACAAAATGGAGAATAGACGAAAATATTATTGATGAATTGTTTAATATTGATGGGATTCTAACCTTTGTAATTTTCGTGAAGGCATAACGGAATTTGAAACAAGATGGGTTGGATGGGCTGGTGTAAATGTACCTGATGAAATTGGACAGAAATCGCTTACTGAATCTTTAGCTGAAAAGGTTAGTTATATATTCAAAGACATAATCTGATAAGCGTAAATCTTTAATACTTATAGCTACCAAAAAGTATAATCTGTTGTAAACGTTTTGTTAATATGCATTACGCAGAGATGTGTTCCTGTTTTTCTTGATGAAGATCTTGTTAATCTGTATTACAACGGTTACTGTAACAATATCCTTTGGCCACTCTTTCATTACCTTGGTCTTCCCCAAGAGGATTGGCTTGCAACTATTTGTAGCTTTGAGTCACAATTCGAAGCCTACAAGAAGGCGAATCAAATGTTTGCTGATGTAGTGAATGAACATTATCAAGAAGGAGATATTGTTTGGTGTCATGATTACCATCTTATGTTTCTTCCAAAATGTCTAAAAGAAGCGAACCCGAATATGAAAGTTGGTTGGTTTCTGCATACTCCATTCCCTTCATCTGAGATCCATAGGACAATGCCGCCTCGATCAGAGCTACTTACAGCTGTTCTTGCTGCTGATTTAGTCGGGTAGTTACCAAAAAGTACTAAATCATTTTCATCGTTTTTGTCAACCCAAAATTGATCATATTCTTTTTCCTGTTCAGATTTCACACTTATGATTATGCAAGGCATTTTATGAGTGCTTGCACTCGTATTCTTGGGCTTGAGGGTACCCCGGAAGGAGTGGAAGATCAAGGGAGACTTACTCGTGTAGCTGCGGTATATTTACTTATGATTTATTGAGTTATTCATTTCTATACTTATAGATATATGTTTTATAATCTTGAAGCTGCTAACAATATATTTTGTAACTTGAACACCACAGTTTCCCATTGGGATAGATTCAGACAGATTTACAAGAGCCATTCAACTCCCTCAAGTCAAGAACCACATAAAGGAATTTCAGGAGAGATTTGCTGGTCGAAAGGTGAGCAACCATTGTCCATTTGCTTGTCTTCTCTAAAAGTTTAATGCAGATTTATGTAAAAAAGTTGCAGAAATTAAGTGTTTAGTCTTACAGGTGATGCTAGGAGTCGATCGCCTTGACATGATCAAGGGAATTCCACAAAAGCTACTAGCATTTGAAAAGTTCCTTGAAGACAATCCAAATTGGCGTGATAAAGTAGTATTGCTTCAGATTGCTGTGCCAACAAGAACAGATGTCCCCGAGTGTATGTTTGACTATATTGATTCATTTATTGCTCTGTTGGTTTATTGATCATGACCTCATGAGTATGTTCTGTTTCTTTGACAGATCAAAAGCTTACGTGTCAAGTTCATGAAATTGTTGGACGGATTAATGGAAAATTCGGGACACTCACAACCGTCCCTATTCATCACCTGGTATTCTCATTGATTCAACTGAATACAAATCTAAGTATAAATCTTCCTTATTCAAGATTTTTTTTAAAAAGCCTAACTTTCTTATGGCATTCTACAGGATCGATCACTTGACTTTCATGCCTTATGTGCACTCTATGCCATTACTGGTATAGTCTTAAACTCTTGATCAATGTTATGTTATATAATGATTTTTCTATAACACTTAGTATGCTTTACTCGTGTGAGATCAGATGTGGCACTCATTACATCTTTAAGGGACGGAATGAATCTTGTGAGTTATGAATTTGTGGCCTGCCAAGCTTCAAAGAAAGGTGTTCTGATTCTAAGCGAGGTACTAAATCATCATCACTAATCTCCCTTAATATTCTTTATTGGCTTTTCCGTATGTAATCATTTCTATGTTACATTTACATAGTTTGCAGGAGCAGCACAGTCTCTTGGTGCAGGGGCACTTTTGGTGAATCCGTGGAATGTGACAGAAGTAGCTTCTTCAATTTCTTATGCTCTGAACATGCCATCTGATGAGAGGGAAAAACGACACAATCATAACTACATGCATGTCACTACTCATACATCTCAAGAGTGGGCTGAAACTTTTGTCAGGTTTGTGTATAATTTTATCTACTTATTCTCTTTTTTGTTCTTGTGTATCTTTCTTTTTCTGTCATTATATTTCTTTCTTCATGTAGCGAACTTAATGATACGGTTGTGGAAGCTGAATTGAGAACCACACAGATTCCACCTCTGCTTCAAACTGAACGTGCAATTGACCGCTATCATTCTTCCACTAATCGTTTACTCATATTGGTATCTAATCTTTTGGTTTTCTTTTTCTCACTATGTTCCTCTCGAAAATGTCATTTTAGCCAATTTATTTAATAGTTTTCAATGAATCAGGACTTTCTAAACACTTAAACATCTAATTGTAAACCCTGTATTATATACAGCACTAAGTATCAAAATGGCCTTTTTGTACAGTGTTTCATACCAGTGTCTTATTGTGCACTCAACAGGGATTCAATGCAACAATAACCGAACCAGTGAATGCTCCTGACAGAAGGATAGATCAGTTCAAAGAAATGGAGCTACACCTCCACCCTGAGTTAAAAGAGCCTCTAAGGAAGCTTTGTGATGATCCAAGGACAACGGTTGTTGTCGTAAGTGGAAGCCATCGATCTGTCCTTGATGAGGTAGAAACAATTCTGTATAATTTGTATTTATAATCTCATTTCTAGCAAGTACCCTTTTGCTGACTCAATGTTTCTGCAGAACTTTGAAGACTTCAATATATGGCTTGCAGCTGAGCATGGTGTGTTTTTAAGAACAGCTAACAAGAAATGGATACAAAATTTGACCGATAATATAAATTTAGATTGGATCGAAAGTGTGAAGGTGTGTGTCATTTTTAACTTTATTTTCCTTCTATTTTTGGTAATTTTGCAAACTGATGTTGGTTTCACTTCACAGGATGTCTTTGAGTACTTCACTGAGAGAACTCCACGGTCTTACTATGAGCTTCGTGAGACATCAATTGTTTGGAACTATAAGTATGCAGGTTAGTACCCAACGTTCCACTTCATATTTACTGTCTTTTGTTAGGTTTGTGACCTCAAGTTCTTACATTATTGACCTTTGGGTTGATATATTATGAAAGATATCGAGTTTGGAAGGCTTCAAGCAAGGGACATGCTGCAGCATTTGTGGACTGGACCAATATCGAATGCTTCAGTAGAAGTTGTTCAAGGTGGGAGATCAGTTGAGGTTCGAGCTAATGGAGTCACCAAGGTTCGAACTTTTTCATCACCCTTTTCGTGTGGCTGTATAATCTCATGAACCCACATTGATCTTTAACTCTTATTTCAATATTTGTTTAGGGTGTGTGCGTAAGTGGCCTTTTAGGTCAGATTATACATGAAAAAGATATGAAGTCTCCAATCGACTATGTACTCTGTGTTGGTCATTTCCTTCAAAAGGTACCTGCACTAATATTGCATCAGTTGACTTACTAGTAGATGAATTTTTTGAATTTAACATTGACTTAGGCGCAATTTGATCATTTGACATTGTGTTTATTACTGTTTTAGGATGAAGATATATTCACATTTTTTGAACCTGAACTGCCTGCACTAACACCAACCTCAAGTTTTGGTAGTCCTGGTTTATCTTCAAATTATTCAGAAGACATAGCCAAATTTGATGACGAGTCCATAATAACTTCAGAAAGTGACAGTGGCTACACCAACAATGGATCAATGCAAACACATGCATCCAACAACGGTTCATCAGTGTTGGATCTCCAAGGGGACAACTACTTCTCGTGTGCAGTTGGAAGGAAGCGGTCAAATGCAAGGTATCTCTTGAGTTCTGCAGCTGATGTGGTGGCTTTGTTGAAAAATCTTGCAGACTGATTTGATAGGCAGAAAGTGGATCAGGGTAGTTATAGATATACGGAAGTAGGTTGGAGGTCATGAACTTAGCTATATCTCTTAGGCCTTAACGGGTTTTTTCACTGAGGGAAATTTTGGGAACAATATTACATGATTGTTTTTTGAGTTCTTTTTTTTGCGTGCTTTATTGTTCAAGGCCGTCGGTATCTTTACATTTCAGTTTTGACAGTTTTCAAGGAACTTGAGGTTACCGTTATAATAAAATTTTAGTTTTCTTATTTATTTGTCTCGTATATATTGCTATTTGAAGTACACTTTGGTTTCACAAGCAGGATTCATATTTATGAAAGAAACATTCGTTGTTTCAATTGGGCATGCTTAAAAGATTGGTATCGTGGATTAGTGATAAAGATGAAATACGACCAAACCGAATGCAGTATAAACAAGAACAGGAAAATGAAATAACAGACAGACAGCCCCGGTTTTAGTGTTGAATCAGTTTGGTCCAAAATGGGACACTGAAACAAACAAGAACTTGAGGTTCTGTAAATTGAAAAGGATAAACCGAAAATTGAAGCCACCAGTTTTACGCTAATGGAAACTCCCTAAAACGGACTGCTTAACATGGATTATTTGCACCAAACTTGACAAAATCTTTGTTGTTTACCAAAAAAAACATAAAGGTTCGCGACATATCCATGGTGATATGTCGTGAATAGAGTAAAATTACCATCTGTGCCTCCGTTAAGTTACCTGAAATTCGTGACAAAAATATCGCGTAAGCATATAAAAAAAGTGTCTGACAAAAGGTTTTCCAGTGACAAAAAAGTTCAAGATGACGGATCCGTCACAATCTTTCGGAGCTTACTTACTTCCTTTTGATGATCACTTCATTTTTCTTAACAAACTTTACACAGTAAGTTATATATAGTAAGATTTGATCTCATCCAGTGGCAGGCACCCTATTTTTAGGGAGCATAACTAAACTATCGATTGGTTCTTACTTCTTACGTACATGTAGGGTCCACATAGAAAAAAATACTAGGTTTGAAGTTCGTTTTAAAGGTGTGGGTACATAGGACTATAGGAGTATGTGCTAAAAGCTAAAAGCTAAAAGTAGTGGATATGTGGTTAACTTGCAAAATGGACCTATGTTGGGTCCAAAGGACCACTCTTGGTAAGTTGGATTAGATTTTGATTCTATGTCATCGGCTTGTAGGTCATATGTCAAAGTGTAGTTTCTATGTTTGATTTGTTGATTTCGACTTCCATCTTGTGATAATGTCATGATCAGATAGCGGATGACCATGCTATGGTCGTCGAAAAACTACCTTTAAACGAAGAATTTTGTCTTGAACTCTTGTCAAATGCGCATTTGTTTGCTTTCTGTCATGATACACTTAGACTTCTACATAACAGGTTAAAAAGAGAATATTAGAAACGAGTAAAGGATGCAAGTTCTTGTCAATGAGCACGGGTGGTCCTTTGCATCGGCCCACTTTGACTCGGATTAAGTGATAGAGGGGATTGAAGTGCACTCGAAGAATTAGAATCGAATGGTCATCAAGAAATGGCATGCAAGATTGAGGGTGGAGTGGGGTATCTCACTTGGATCCTTCTTCTTCATATAGCTTTCACTTTTATAAAGTTCGTCGTCAAAAGTTTATCTATAGATTAGATTCTACGCCCAATGACATTGCAAAAGTTATGTAACATTTTAAAACATTGTTTTTAATTGACCCCGGTCAAATTGTTGGTTACGGATCTGCACGAAAGATCGCAGATTCACAACAATCTTTATTCAAACCAGCGCCGATAGTCGAGACAGATTAAATTAATGATAGTATCCAAAGTGTTATAAGGTTAGGTTAATGTCAATGAGCATAATAACAGAATAAATACAAAGAAGAAGAAAGCGATTATGATCGAAATGAGAGAGTATAAAGACGATCACTGCACACACAACAGATTGTATCAACCCTAGATTAGGAGAGGGTTTAAGTAAGGGAAAAAGGTACACATTGACCCTTCAACTATTATAAGAGAAGCATCAAAGAATGAGCTTCACACCTTTTAAACAATTTATCTTTGTCAAGAATAACCCTTGTAATAAGACTGCAATAAACATAACCTGGAAAGACATTAAGATTGATAGAATAATATGTTTGCCATGATTATGACCTCAATTTCTAACATTCCCCTTAACTGTTGGGCAAACATATCAAACAATATCAATTTTTCACACAAGAATTTATCGATAAACATGAAGGTTTTTGTAAGAATATCTCTAGTTTGGTTTGAAGAGCCAATTTTTTGGCACTTATAACACCTCTTGCAATTTTTCTCTAATGAAGTGAACATCAATTTCAAAATGTTTTGATCTTTCATGGAAAGCAGGATTGATGACAAGTTCAGAAAGCAGTTGTTATCACAAAAGAGATTAACGGAAGATTGATATCAACTTTTAGATCTTTTAAGATTTTTGAATCAAATGATTTCACAGCGTGATAGACATTGATCTATACTGCTTACGTGGAAGATTTTGAAAGGGTGTTTTGTTTTTACTTTTCCATGAGATCAAACAATCATTAAAAAACACAATAACTCGCGATGATTTCCGGTTTTCTTGCATTTAGCCCGATCGCATCACTATACCTTCAAGATGATTTTCGAGTTATCGAAATTATACCTTAGACCTTTTCACGGAGCTCCTTTCGGATATCTCGAACATTGAGAGCACTACTAGATGAGATTTTAAGGGAGAATGCATATATTGTGCGCACAATGAACCGAGTATGAGATGTCGTCCGGTATGGGTGAGTTAAATAAGTTTCCCAAGTAACCCGATAACCGAGAATGTTAACAAGTAAGGGATCATCGATGAGTGGGTATGTAAGGAAGAACATAGTTGGGTTCCATGGGAGTGGACACAGTTTGCACCCAAGAATTCCAAACTCTTTGAGGAGTTCAAGAAGATTTTCTTTGGGTGAGACATATGTCATCACCGCTTTTAAGACCTCAATGCCAAGAAAATATTTTAAGTTTCCCAAGTCTTTATATGAAATTTAGATTTTAGAAATTCTTTGAATAGGTTTATCTCATCAATGCGGTTTCTAGTAAGGACAATGTCATCCACATAAACAAGCGAGCAATAAACTTGTTATTCTCTGCTTTGGTGAATAAATAATGATCATTGATGATTGAACAAAGTTATTTTCTTTTAATACACTAACAAGTTTTTCATTCCATTTCACGGGAGCTTGTTTAAGGCCATACAGAGACTTGACAAGTTTACGGACTTTATTCTTATTGTTCTCATTCTGAGAACCCCTTAGGGATGGTCATATAGACATCCTTATCAAGGTCTCCATACTGAAGGCATTGTTAACATCAAGTTGAAAATAGGCCATTTGTTTTTCACAGCCTAAGGCAATAAGACATCTAACATGAGACATTTTCACCACAGAGAGAAAGTTTCATCATAGTCTATTCCTTCCTTTGGTTATAACCTTTAGCAACTAATCTAGCCTTGTATCTATCAACTTCACCATTGGCTTTATATTTGATTTTAAAGATCCATTTGTAACCAATGGGAGTTCTATTAGGTGGAAGATCGGTTATATCCCAAGCATGATTTTCATTTAAGGCCTCAATTTCGAGTTCATAGCATCAACCCACCATGTCAAGAATAGCTTCTTCATGTGGTAGGTTCAATACTTTTATTTAGACTAGAGGCAAAGCAAGAATTATCTTTGTTAAGATTAGAGTAATTAACAACCTTTTCAACACCATATTTAACTTTTCCTTCAACAATAAAGTCATTAAGATTCTATGGCGGTTTAGAAACTCGTTGACCTTCTAGCGCAGTGGCTAGCAAGCCTTCTTCTTGTTCAAAATTATGATTTGAATCGGAAGATGTATCGTGAGAATAAGAAAATGTATCGCCAGGATGTGATTCATGTGATATAGTGCCCTCGTGGTGTGTATTTTCATCTATGGAAGTTGCAACAGTTCATCATCCCTAGTAGGATGACCTAACACCGTGCCATCATCATAGGATGTTACTCTCCTTCATCATTGGGACTTATTTGTGAGTCAAAGAAATTTTGTGATTTAAATCTTTAGGCACATAAGTTTCAACAAAGGTTTGACAAAGTATTTTTTATTTTGAAGGAAAAACTGTTTCATAAAATTTGACATCTCGGAGTAAAAGATATTTTTGTTTCTAAACTTAAAAGTTTATAACCTTTTTCTCATTTGAATAGCCAATAAAACACTTTTTCGGACCTACTACTAAATTTATCGAGATGTTGAGAATGGTGGCATAAGCATAAGCGACCAAAGACTCTAAAGAGAGAGAGTGAAGGGTCATGCCCATACACGAGGGAGAAGGAGACTTGCGGACAACACCAAGAGGGTAACCTGTTTATGACATATGCAATTGTTAGAACACATTCGTGCCAAAGAAATTGAGGTAATTCCCTCGAAACATAAGGGATCTATGTTAATACAAATAAACCGTAAAACGCGTTTATTAATATTTGCGATCTCTTTGTGTTTTGTTGATAACATATATAATGTTGTCTTAAGTATAATTATAAGGATACATGTTATTTTGTAAAGCATTTACATATAATCTTTAAATACAAAATGTAGTAACTAAAGCATTTGTTGTAATAGTTAATTAGGATGGGTAAAATCACAACCCATGGATCTTAACCCATACCCAAAGAGACTTGATACAATGTATACTTAGATACATTGAATCTAGATATAACCCATGGACCAACCCATGACCCATAACCAAAAACCCATGGGCAAAGAGAGGCGTCCACGGATCCCTAGCTTTGTGCTAGCCGGATCCCAGTGGAAGGGATCCGTGGGATCCGTGTGAACAAGTGAGGAAATTTGCCTATAAAGAGAGCCATTTCTTCATTCTAACTCACCCTCTTCTTACTAAATCTCTCATACACTCTCATTCTCTTCTAACATATAGATCACTTGATCTAGAGTTGTTCTTCTTTTCTTTCTATTTGTGATCCTCATATAGGTCCTTCTAAGGCGAGATCACGAGCATTCTACAAGTCATCCAAGCAAGGGTCCTTGATTGATTTGTCACTCCGCAAGATTTCAGAGCGAAGATCTTGTATTTGATATTTCACATATTTGTTGTGTAATAGTTGTGTTGGTTTGGTCCACCGTGCTACGGACTCGGTATCTAGCTTTTGTACCGGATAAAGTGTAAGCAACGTTGTGAAGGCTTCTCCGCCAAGTGAAGGAGTTTTTGACATAGTGCTTGAACTCTCGAGTAGGTGACTCGGGAGTGGAGTAGAGCAAGGAAGGTGTCCTTGTAGCGAACCACTATAAATCGGTTGTGTCATTTCTATCCCTTATCTTTGTTTATTTACTTACATTATCATTAGATCTATCGTTCTCAACATCCATACGATTTCACATAATATCGAATCTAAAGTTTTGAAATCAACTTAAAATCGGCAAAACTATTCAACCCCCTTCTAGTTTTCCACAATTGGCATCAAGTGCTAAGTTTATAAAAGTTTTAAAATAAAATTGTATTTTAAAACTTTTCGATCACTATGGGTTTTGAAAATTATAAGGAAGGGCAATCTATGCAACGACCACCAATACTTGAAACTAATGGTTTTATATATTGGAAAAATAGATTGAAACATATGTGAAGTCTAAAGATATTGATCTTTGGTACATTATTGTTGAAGGTGATTTTGAGGCTACCTCAAATGATGATAAAGGAAATTTAGTTCACATACCTCATGATAAACTAAATGATGAAATGAAGAAAAGCTTTCTAAAAATAGTGAAGCAAAAATGGTTTTATATAGTGCTTTACGAAAAAGGAATTCGAAGAATTTCTATGCTTAAAACCTCTAAAGAGATTTGGAATTCTTTAGTTGTAACTCATCAAGGCAACCAACAAGTTAAAATAATAAAATTGATCTATTTGTTCAACAATATGAACAATTTTCAATATCGGATGAGGAAACTATAGATCATTCATTTGCTAACTTTAATACTATTATTACATCTTTACAAGCACTTGATGAATCCTTTTCTAGCCGTAACCATGTTAGGAGATATCTAAGGGCACTTCCATCAAGTGGAGATCCAAGGTGATGACAATCAAGAGTCAAAAGATTTGACAATCCTCACCTCGATGAACTCATAGGCAACCTAAAAGTCTACGAGCTTGTCCTTGCTAAAGATTCCAAGCCTCAAAGGTGAAAGAGAAACACAAATCTCTTGCCCTTAAAGCCAAAAAGGTTTCGAAAGCGACGAGGAGAGCTCATCTTTGAGTAGTGACGACGAAGAGTACGCTATGGCGGTAAGGGACTTTAAAAGTTCTTTAGAAGAAAGGGTAGATACGTCAAACAACCGTATGACGATAAGAAAGGCTTTCGGAAAACAAAGAAGGCAAAAGCCAAAGGATGATCGTACTTGCTTTAAATGTGGGGACCCAAACCACTTTATTAGTAAGTGTCCCAAATGGGATGATCAAAGGCATTCGTGAGCTGCACGTGGGGAATGAGCGACGAGGAGGACGAAGAAATTTGTCTCATGGCAAATGATGAGGTATGTCACGAATACTATAGTAGTTCATCACTTGATGACGACTCATTGCATAATGAATATGATAAACTATGCAATATTAGCTTAAAACTAATTAACAAAAACAAGATTTTAAAGAGTCAAACCAACGTTTAGATAAAGAAGTCATAGAATTAAAAGCAAAACTAAAACGTTTGGAAAGGGTAAAATAGCAAGTGGTGAATGTGAACTTTGTGTTCAACTTCAAACAATAGTTGATCATTTAGATTCTAAAATTGCTAGAATGAGTACAAACACCTTAGATACAATACTCGATGGTGTTAAAACCGGCAACAACCAAAAGGGTCTAGGCATACAACAACTTGATCCATCAACTTGTGAAAGTAAAGAAACAAAATTTGTTAAAGAATTAGAAAAACCAGCCACTGTTGTGGCGGATCCCACGGATCCCCTAAAAAAGGAACCGGCTAGTGTACAAACTGGGATTCGTGGATCTGCTGTGACAACTAGTGGTAATAACATAGCCTCATCATCTAGAACCGAGTTCGTTATCGTAAATAGGAAGAAACCAACTCATGTCACCACTAGACATCCACCTCCAAAAATTAATCCTACTTTTGCAAGAAACAAAGCCCCATCTTTTCAAAAACATAATGCATCTAGGAGACCTAATAACGTTTATCCAAGAAGTAACCATCAAATGGGATGGAACCCTAATATGCAAAACGGTTTCTCTTTTCAAAACTTTGCTCCATGGAATGCATATCATCTTATCCATACATGTCTAACATGAATGGAATGTTTAACACTAATGGACCCATGAATAAATGGGGACCAAACTTTGAGTTTATTATTGTTTTAGGTGTGCTTAAAGGTCCACCTAGACCCCGATGAATGGGTCAAGGATAGCGGGTGCACGAGGAACATGACCGCAATAGGGATCTATTCTCCACATATGAATCCGTAAATGGAGGTAATGTGGTGTTTGGAAATAGCAAAAGTAGAATCATCGGTAAAGTACGGTTTCTAACAAATCTCTAACCATTAACGATGTGTCACGTGAGAAAACCTAAACTTTAATTTCTTAAGTATAGGACAAATATGTGATAAAAGTGCAATGTACTTTTTACCTAAACCATAGTAAGATACTTAAAATGGGATAACCATAGGAAGAGGAATTAGGAAACATGGAGTCTATGTCATTAAAATCGGTAATGAACCTAAAGACAAACTATTTCTTACTTCTATGGATGATACTTCGACCTTATGGCATCGAAGATTGGGTCACGCCAACATGCGACTTCTTCAATCGCTATCATCCAAAGATCTAGTAAGAGATCTACCTAAGTTAAAATATGAACATCATTTTGTGATGCTTGTAATGTAGGAAAACAAGCTCATTCGAGTCATAAAGCTAAAAACATGGTGTCCACAACTAGGTGTCTAGAATTGCTTCATATGGATTTATTTGGTCCATCCGCTATCCAAAGTTATGGAGGCAACTACTATACTTTGGTAATAGTGGATGACTACTCTAGGTATACTTGGACAAAAATTTTAAAGAACAAAACGGAAACGTTTAACTATTTTGAAATATTAAACAAAAGATCCAAAGACAACTAGAAAACCCATAGTGTCTATTAGGACGGATCATGGTAGGAATTCGATAATGAAGTGCAATTCGGAGCTTTTGTGACGCTAATGGTATTACTCACAACTTCTCGGCCCACGCACTCCACAATCGAAGGGGTAGTAGAAGAAAGAATAGAACCCTTCAAGATATGAGTAGAACCATGCTTAACGAACAATCCATACCTCAAAATTTTGGTGTAATCTTGTTGATACCTCAGCGTACATACTCAATCAAGTCTTAATTAGACCAATCTTAGGTAAAACTCCATATGAGTTACTCCGAGGCAAAAGCCTACTTTAAATCATTTTAGAGTCTTTGGAAGCAAATGCTTCATTCTTAACACTAAAGATTACCTTACAAAATTTGATCCTAAATCAACCGAAGGTATCTTTTTAGGTTACTCGCCTAATAGCAAAGCTTACGTCATATTAAACAAAGAAACAATGAAGGTAGAAGAGTCATTAAACATAAAATTTGATGAAAGTCCACCCAAACCCTCTCCACCTCTTGTCGATGACGAGATCATAGAAAGTGAAGCTATTGTAATTAAGAAAAAGATAAACGAAGAAGAAGAACCTTCAATTAGTGAAATCACAAACATTAAAGAGTCCAAAGATCACCCCGTAGATAAGGTCATAGGAAAGCTAAACGAACGAACATTAAGGTCTCAAGTTCAAAACCTAAGTAGCTTATTTTGTTTTGTTTCAACTATAGAACCTAAGAACACATATAAGCCATAAAAGATGAAAGTTGGGTAATGGCTATGCAAGAAGAATTAAATCAATTTGTTTCTAATGATGTTTGGACACTTGTCCCTCCACCTAGTAATCAAACCATAATAGGAACAAAATGGGTGTATAAAAACAAATTAGATGCAAACGGAGTAGTATCTAGGAACAAGGCTAGACTCGTTGCCCAAGGGTATAACCAACAAGAAGGAATAGACTTTAATGAGACCTTTGCCCCCGTGGCTAGATTAGAGTCTATAAGAATACTTCTTGCGTATGCTTGTGCTAATGATCTAAAGCTTTATCAAATGGATGTCAAAAGCGCTTTTCTAAATGGTCTTATTAATGAAGAAGTATATGTAGCTCAACCTCAAGGCTTCATCGATTTTGAAAACCCAAACACGTTTATAAATTAAAGAAAGCCCTTTATGGTCTTAAACAAGCTCCAAAAGCTTGGTATGATGACTCAAGTCCTTTTTAATTAAACAACTATACCATGGGGTTAGTTGACAACACACTTTTACTAAGAAAAGGGAGTCACACATAATCATAGTACAAATATACGTAGATGATATTATATTCGAATCCACTGTCCAAGACATGTGTGATGATTTCTAAAATCATGCATGACGAGTTCGAGATGAGTATGATGGGAGAACTTAGTTTCTTTCTTGGTCTACAAATTAAACAAGTAGAAGATGGTATCTTCAATCAATCTAAATACATCAAGGAGATGTTAAAGAAATTTGGTCTAGAAGAGTCGAAACCAATTAGGACACCCATGTCATCCGACACCAAACTCACAAAAGATGAAGACGGCGAATCCGTAGATAATACTAAATATCGTGGCATGATAGGTAGTCTTCTACCTCACGGCAAGTAGGCCGGATATCATGTTTAGTGTCCGCTTATGTGCTAGGTTTCAAGAAAACCCCAAAACTTCACACCTAGAAGTCGAAAAGAATTTTTAGATACATTATGGTACAACACAATTAGGATTATGGTATCCTAAGGACACGGGTGTAGAAACAATTGTATATGCAGATTCGACCATGCGGGGATTACGTTGATAGAAAAAGTACAAGTGGGTGTGTACTTTCATGGGATGTTGTTTAACATCATGGTTTTCTAAGAAACAAACGGCTCTAGCAATATCAACAACCGAAGCCGAGTACGTCTCGCCGCAAAGCATGCCAACAAGCACTATGGATGAAACAAGCGTTAGTAGATGCGACATTCATCTAAGCGACATAGCCATTCTATGTGACAACAAAGGTGCCATCGACTTAAGCAAGAATCCGGTATTGCATTCTCGCACAAGAATATAGAGATTCGTCATCACTTCTAAGAGACAATGTTCAAAAGGGAACATTTCTATTGAGAAGGTAGCATCCAAGATAACATAGCCGACGTCCTCACCAAACCGTTGAAGCGGGAACAATTCAACCTACTTCGCCTTGGTCTTGGTTTAATGGAACACACGTCGTAATTTATTTTGACTCTACAAGGTATGTAAACACTAGCCTTCTTCCTCCGAGTCTAGGATCTCTATTTCACGCACAACTCACAAACAATACAGAATTTTCAAAACCCAAAGATAAGTTTTTTTTTTTTTTTTTTTTTTTTTTTTCCTTATAGCTCTCCTACTCTTTATATACACATTTTCAAAGAAAACCTACTTTCACAATGTTTTCTAAAAGGATGATACCTTCCGTATCAATTTCACAAAAGCAATTTCTCACGCCTAGGACAAATCACTTTTCATTATTAATACAAAGTAAAACTCGCTTTCATTGCATCTCATGTCTTTTGAATGCTAAAGGGACACATAACTAATATGTGTTTTCGGTACATTCATTTAAGCTACAATGAATTAGGAGCATTGACAACACAAGATTACGTACTTATGTACTAAATATGTGTTTTCGGGTTATCTCAATAGGATACTTTTACTCTTCTAGTTTAGTTTTTATTTCTTTTTGGGGTCGAGATAACCGCAACTCCAAATAGTCTGCATATAGGCACACAATAGGCAAAAATATTTTCAAAGGAAAATTTTGTACCGCTCGAAACACTGAGACCCACCGGATCCCGGCCTTCATGCTTTGGAGGGATCCTCGAGGAAGGATCCGTGGGATCCGTGTATCTGAGTTTGTTTTCAACTTCTATTTTTGTCATTTTTGATGAAAAATCCACATTTGTTTTATTTTTGGGAGTATGTTCTTTAATGCTTGTGTTCTCATGATCACATGCCTTGAATTCATATCTAATCATTAGATTTTAATCCACATTTTGGGTCAAGCATTCATTACAATGTGTTGTTTTTTTTTCTATATATATAACTCCCAAAATGCTTGCATACTCCATCTCCTTCTCACAAACACACTTCATCATGTCATCCAAAAACCCTTTAGGAGAATCATCTAGTACAAACAATCATGATATCCAAACCTTTGTACTTCCACCATCCAAAATACCACAATCATATGCTAGGATACCCGCGGATTAGTATCCGATCTTGTTGTTAGCAAAACCAACCTCAAATGATTCATCCCCAAATAACTCACCACAAGATGCTTCCATTATAGCACCACCCTCATCACCAACAAGTACACCAACTTCATCACCACCTAAAATAACTCTCTTGGAACTCCTTAGGACTCCAACAAGATCTACCCAACCTAAAGAAAAGAAATAGTCTTTCCACACCCCCACATCACCAAATACTATTTTCAAGATCTTGAAACATCACCACCTCTAGCTCCCATCACATTACAAGAACATCTAGGTTCTTTTCCACCACCACATACAAACATTCGGATTTTGATCCATATTTTCCTATTTTTCCACCACAACTTCCGCATAACTCAAATCAAAACAATCCGAAAACTTCCGCACTCATTACCCACATCATTTACATTGTGAACATTGCCAATCCACTAGGAAATTGCAATAGAAGTTAGGGAAGAAATGCGCTTCATACTCAACCTCATCCTTGATCGCATCAATACAATTACTCATCAAACCTCCATCCATAACCTTATGCAAGCATGGAAGGAATCTCTACTACTATTTTTCACTTTTAATATCTTTTTGTCATTTTCAAGAACAAGTCTTGTTCTTATTTTTACATGCTTGTAAGTGGCTTAACTACCACTACAATTTGTCGTTTTATTACAAGGCCTTGTTTACATACCTTGGCTCCATATCTTGTTTCTCGACAACCATAAGATCAATTAAGCATGTTACTAACTTTCTTTTGTAGATTTTTTTTCTCTTGACGCCCCAAACTAGGGGGAGCTACCGTCAAGGGGGAGTAAGTAGACTACTTTTTCCTCCAAGGGTTAACTTTTTGTTTCGACAAAAAGGGGGAGAAGAAGTAAAACTTATGAGCTTTCAAAACTTACATCTATTCTTAAGTTTTACTCATCATAACATTATATTTTGTCATCAACAAAAATGGGGAGATTGTTAATACAAATAAACCGTAAAAACATTTATTAATATTTTGCGATCTCTTTATGTTTTGTTGATAACATATATAATGTTGTCTTAAGTACAATTATAAGGATACATGTTATTTTTGTAAAGCATTTACATATAATCTTTTAAATACAAAATGTAGTAACTAAAGCATTTGTTGTAATAGTTAATTAGGATGGGTAAAATCACAACCCATGGATCTTAACCCATACCCAAAGAGACTTGATACAATGTATACTTAGATACATTGAATCTAGATATAACCCATGGACCAACCCATGACCCATAACCAAAACCCATGGGCAAAGAGGCGTTCCACGGATCCTAGCTTTGTGCTAGCCGGATCCAAAGTGGAAGGATCCGTGGGATCCGTGTGAACAGGAGAAATTTGCCTATAAATAGAGAGTCATTTCTTCATTCTAACTCACCCTCTTCTTACTAAATCTCTCATACACTCTCATTCTCTTCTAACATATAGACCACTTGATCTAGAGAGTTGTTCTTCTTTTCTTTCTATTTGTGATCCTCATATAGGTCCTTCTAAGGCGAGATCACGAGCATTCTACAAGTCATCCAAGCAAGGGGTCCTTGATTGATTTGTCACCCATAAGATTTACATGGCGAAGATCTTGTATTTGATATTTCACATATTTGTTGTGTAATAGTTGCGTTGGTTTGGTCCACCGTGCTACGGACTCGGTATCTAGCTTTGCACCGGATAAAGTGTAAGCAACGTTGTGAAGGCTTCTCCGCCAAGTGAAGGAGTTTTTGACATAGTGCTTGAACTCCGAGTAGGTGACTCGGGAGTGGAGTAGGGCAAGGAAGGTGTCCTTGTAGTAGAACCACTATAAATCGGTTGTGTCATTTCTATCCCTTATCTTTGTTTATTTACTTACATTATCATTAGATCTATACGTTATCAACATCCAAACGATTTCACATAATATCGAATCTAAAGTTTTTGAAATCAACTTAAAATCGGCAAAACTATTCAACCCCCCCTTCTAGTTTTTCACAATCTATATTAAGGAGATGCCTATGTTTCCTTTCTGCAATACCATTTTATTGTGGTGTATAAACACAAGATGTTTGATGTAAAATTCCTTTTTCATGAAAGAAGTGTTGAAGTTTGTTATTGACTGTCCCATTATCACTTCTGAATATCTTAACATTGTGTTAAATTGATTTGATAGCATATGAGTAAAGTTGACAATGGAAACATAAACATCATCCTTTCCCTTAAGCATATAAACCCAGACAACCCTAGAATAGTCATCAACAATGGTTAAAAAGTATTTGTAGCCATCTCTGCTAGTGACTTTATATGGTCCCCATACATCTAGATGAACAAGTTGACTAATTTTAGTTGATTTATGTTCACTTAGAGGAAATGGTTCCCTGGTTTGTTTAGCTTTATTGCAAGTATCACAAAGATGGTCAGATTCAGATGTACTATCAAGTTTAAGAGTGGGTTTAAGTATATATAGAACTTGGTCAGAGGGATGACCAAGTCTTTGATGCCAGAGATTTCTAGAAACATGACAAACAAATATGCAGTTATTAGAAGTGACCTTACATGTAGAATCAATATCAAACATATATAACCCATTGCATTGTTTACCAATCACCACAATCCTTTTTTGATGTAAATCCAGTATATAGCAATTAGATTCATTAAACCCAACAAACTCTAGCAATCTTATGAGCAGACAAGCAGACCGACATTGTACTCGTGAACAACCGTAACATCAAAAGAGTTAGGTCATTATTGACCTTTAAATCACCAATTTTAGT